>JAODIE010000003.1:0-235687 GCA_027575565.1 Diploeciton nevermanni | reverse complement strand
ATAAGCAATTAATCAGTGTTTTCACATCGGCTCCATGTTCTGCAATCTGTGCTGCGGCATAGTATATAAATAATAGTAATATTTTTAAAGAAAAATTTGTATTTTTTAATCATATTATCAGAGAAATTAAAACTTACGAGGTAAATATCTTTGAAACTAATTGTAATTTACAATTGGAAACTTGCATTCATAACTTTAATAGTGTCGCAAATATACTAGTATTGAATTTGTGCATGTTTTAATGAAATTGT
Source organism: Diploeciton nevermanni (assembly GCA_027575565.1). NCBI lineage: Eukaryota > Metazoa > Arthropoda > Insecta > Coleoptera > Staphylinidae > Diploeciton > Diploeciton nevermanni. The sequence continues at coordinate 235,436 of JAODIE010000003.1, read as the reverse complement.
GAAGGTGGATTTTCAAATACGCGCATGCGCAGCTCAGTTTTCCAATGCAAATAGTTTTGTTTTCTTTCGAGAAACAAAAGCTTTTACCCATTATCTTGTCGCATTTCGTTTTTAAGACAGCATTTTTTAAATTCCCAAATTTAAAGTTTCAATGAGTCAATAAATTCGGCAAATTCAAGAAATTATCCAAAACTAAATGCGACAAAATATTAAGAGATAATGATTTGTTACATTCCAGATGTATATTTGTTTGATATATGCTTTAGTGTGTTTAATAAGTTTGGAACTATTGTAAATAAACAAATTACGATTCCACACGTTTCCTCAGCAATAACCAACACGTTGTTATTACAATTCCAACAACAAGACTAATTATACTTGTGGAAATTATGAGACATTCAATAAAGTCTTATATCTTAATCTTAATTATTCTTAATCTTATATCGATCGGAAATTCGCTGTTGCACAGTGTAATAAGCACTAATTAGATTTAATCGGTCACATCTGATTAGTTTCCGTATTCATATGCTTGACTTTCGGTATAATTCCACATTACTCACCGATACATTAGACTTGGCGTAATAAGCTCTGTAGATCGCCTTCCTCGGCGCGCTTGTTAAGCACTAGGAGCATTCGTCGCGACAAATGCTGCCATTTCCATTCCACGTATGTCGCCATTTGCACTGGCAATTGCTGTACGCTCTGCACGGTTAGTACATGGTGCAACCAATGAATGCCATATTATTATATGTGCGCAATTTATTCACCATCGAGACGTCACGGCCCATCGAGGACAGTGCTACTGAGGACGCGGTACGAATAAATTATTAATTTAGATGCTAATGAGAACTCACACCGAAGGGAAAATATTTCATTTCAACAGTTCGGTATTTATTTTGAAAGAAATTAAATGAGGAGGAAATCCACACCTTCTAACAAAGAACAACAAGAATAAAATTGTTGAATAGACAGGCGTAGACTGAAAAAGTCAGCCTTGCTGTCATCGCCTGTTTTCCTGCCTGCTGCCGCCCCTTTGCACTTTCCACCCTGTCGCACACCAGCATCATGCATGTTTTACGCGTCTGCTCGCGTTTGTCGTCGGCGAGTACCGCGGCGGCGGCGGCGGCGGCGGCGGCGGCGGCGGCAGTTCTGTTTCGCGAGCTGGCGCAAAGCGAGAAGGCATTGCAGAGCCAGTCGCCGGTGTTGCAGGCGACTTTTATCATCCATAATTCCATTCATGGGTCAACGACTGTCTGCCGGTGGCTGGCGTGCACTGGACGGGATCAGAAAGAGAAGTAATGAAGGTCATCCAGCAAAAGACTTAGTATTCAAAGTGGAAAATAAAATGCATGATTTCTACGAAGAGATGATTCGAGCTAGGTAATAAAAATAGGTATATTTCCAGATTTAGATTGATTTACTAATTCTCTAAGCTACAATCCAGAGTAAGACATAGTCAAGGATCCACTAATCCACTACATATTCACCTTCTCCGAACATTATAATTGTCCCTAAGTCTATATTCTCGCTGCCAGTCCTGCAGTCGATCGGCAATTGATTGATTCGTGCGTGCAAGTGCATTGCACTCTCCTTGTTGCCTCTCTAATCTCACTTCTCACAGCGCAACAGCGTGTAATTTCATTGCATGTCGCCCATTACAGTGCATCACTCTACCGACATCGGCAACTAACGGTAATAGTTAAAAGGTCACGTCGTGAAATTGAACCGAACCGAAATCGATAAACGAATGCCTTTTTGTGTACGCAGCGCTTTCCTTCCTCTGTCACGGCATATTACGCTTAAACCCTCCAAATGCCGCGCATCTAAATATTGCTATAGTCGCGGCAATTTATATTAATGCTATTTGGACGTGCATTGTATGATGCCAGGCGCCGAGTGGACTCGTTCGGCGTGTTAGCAGAATGTGAGAAAATGGAAAATGCGGCCGGAAACTGGCTTTTTCTTGACGCAAAGACACTATGTTTAGATGCACGAGTGTCAATAGTGCATTGACTGTATTCCAGTTCAAAATACAAGTAGTTTATATAATTGTAAAAGTTGTACAAGTTTAAAAACTCCTTGCCTAATATTTCCGTGGCCAAAAAAACAGTGGCTACCAACTATAAAACTAATAACCTCAGATTAATATACTATAAACCAGTTAATGTAGAATCTAATCAAGAATACTTTATTACCAAGATGATATTAATGTATTCCTCATCAATTCTGAGTAATCGCCATAATACTAAACCTCCTCTCTTTAGTATCAAGATGAGGTGACTCAACCTTTAACTCCTTCTAGTAACTAAAGCAAACCACCTAGAATAATCACCTCTATCACCAAAAAATATTTTAATCTCTTCCTCTATGAATAAAAACCAATCCAAATTTATTAATTGCAAATTATCCATCTCCTACATTGTAACCAAGCACCTCAAACCGATTCATAGTTTGCCGCTTATCTGCCCGCATAATAAACTGTATTTCGGTCGATGAAGTCACATGATTGGAACTTTAGAAACATTTTATTTCATGCACTCGCTCGACAAGATTACGCCCAAGGAATGTGTAATATTAGATACGTGTAGATTACGAATGCGTGATTAATCTGGTGATTTCCCCGGAGCTGGACGTCACAACGGTGAATTTCCGCTTACATTAGTTTCCAAATGGATGGTATAACAATACGGAAATAAGCATTTCAATTTTGTGCTTTTGGTCGTACCTTCTTTTATCCCGGTTTATATGAGTTTGCTCAACTTGTTAAATACATGACTGCTGGAAATAGACGCATGTAAAGCGATACTTTAATATTTCCCGTTTTAACAACGTAAAATGAATATATAGTTCACCATCCTGCAAGTTCGGCCCTCATTATGACCTCAAACTCAACTCGGACTATGCAGCGGTATTAATTTTAATTCGTGAAGTTTCCTGCCGTTAGCACCTGCACCGTTAACATGTAGTAATGGAAGTAATTTAAAGGTAAACTTACCGCATGATGAGAAGTGGCAGAAACTGGGGCTGAAAGCTCCATCGACAACTGGAACGAACAAGAAGAGGACATGGTAAAATAGAATTTAGTTGATATCGCAAGTAATTATTGTATTAATATAATGCAAAAACTAATGTAAGTTGTCATTATATAATTTCTATTAATCCATTCGAAAATTATGCTTGTTAGCAATCGCAATTAGCACCATTTTTAGCTGCTGAGATACCCTACGAATGACAGGAAAAAGCAGCAGATAAAACAACTTAGAGTAAAATCTGCTTTAATGTCCTTTTAATAATTAGTATTCAGTTGACTACAAATTCGGTGATTTTTTGTGAATTCTTTGCAAAATGCCAACTTGAAATCAATAATTACTTAAATTTAAAACGTTTATTTATTTGAACTTTTAATCATGTTGCTTTTCTTGCTCATAATCAATATTATTCCATCAGATAATTGCGATAATAATATGCGAATGTAAAACTCGAGTAAATATGAAGTTGTCAGGCAGTTTGGTACACAATCTTCATCATTATGTTGGCTGGCAACAAACTACAGACCCCTGTAGACCACTAAAACTCAAGTTTGTTTATCGACTTGCTGCGCACTGATCGAATGTAAATATACTTGCAATAATTGCACGCGGTGTATTAATAGTTCTTGTCGAATGAAATCGTGTCAGTTGAGGGGGAACAAATGCCAGTTTGAGATTTTCAGGATATATTTTTGAATGTGAATTATTATTTATTTTCATTCAAAAATTTATAATATAATTGAATAAAGAGGAGAATAAAATGTAGAATAATTGGTTCAATAGCTCGATGAGATGATTAGATTAGACTATGAGCTTTTGATTTCTTATTTCCTCATTATCTCGAAGAGTATTTACGTTAGGAAACAACGAATGGCGAATTTGAATTGCGGCATCTCCGTTCATAAAACAGGATCAATACAACAACCTATTTTCATCAAAGAATCGCCTTGATTTACAGTGTTACATACCCCTTATACCATATCCACCAAATAACGTTTGGAGCATTTAATACTCTTCCATTAATCATTAAAATGTTTTGATGCAACTCTCGTTCCTATTTTCTCGTTCTTTCGCTACTTAATATCATCCCTTTTGTTGATCGCTCTTTTTGTACGTAACTTAGTAGGTTAATGACTTTTTTGCCTAGCACTAATTGTACCACGTAGTTTGCTATCGCTTCCAATGCACAAACACACAATCTACAACAATTATCATTATCATCATCAATGATGCATTGTTTCGACGCTTTAATCCACGGTGCGGTTCACCGCAGTGACCGCACCTTGCCGGCGGTGTTAACGCTTCATTAAAACGCACACCCCGCACGCATCTGCCGTACGATTGCTTTGAGTACTGCAGCCGCCATCACCATTAGATACTTCAAGGGTGAATGAGTGCTGTCACTTTCAACCTGCGTTTTAGCGTCGGGATGAGCATGCGTTTCTCGTAAATATTCATCGTATTCATAATTCGTCGTGTTTACGAGAACAGCACTGGAATTAATCGACAGGCTGATGCATGAAGCACCAACTGATGCTTATTCATTGGTAAAAAGTTAAATATTTTTAAGTGTGGGTCACTAATTTTGCTTTCGTTTCTTAACACATTATGAGCGGGCGGCTTACCATATCTGTATACAATCTGTTTGAGGGCCCTATTACTCAGAAAATAGGCTTATAATAGGATTAGTTCCCAATTTTGTAGGTTAGTTTTAGGTGGATCCGCGTAATTTTATAAAGTTCTAGAGGATGTTATTACTTGTTTTTTATAAAATTTGCCAACATTGTAATAAAATGTTTTGGCGGCGACATAACATTGATTCTCCCTTTGCGAATTTAGCATTTTTCAAGCAAAAAGGAAGGCCTCTGTTTATGCCTCTAGGAAAGCCTTTAGAAACACGTTGCATTTTTATAGGAGTAGTAAAGTATCATAATAAACGAAGTTCTGAAATCCAAACATAATAAGAACGAAATCTGTAAGATAAACAAATTTTGGTATGATTGGACTGGATGTTATGTCTAATGCGTTCCCAATAATAATACATCAATTTGAACATTATATAATACATATTTTTTAGCTTGTGTCATTTAAACGTGGTGACTATAAACAGGTACAAATACCTGTGCCGCTTTTAAGCGACAATACGCTCAGCGGGTACTAGTACTCTGCCCGCTCATAATGTGTTAAGAATTACTCTGAAAATAGGCCGAATGTAAACACCTTGAGGTGACGAATTAAAAAGTATGATATTGATTACATTCCATAACTCCAGTCAAAATAATTGAGGAATGGTGGTGACTTTCATAAATATTGAATTACGATTTATGATAAATTATGCGTCCTGCATCGTTTCCAAACAGTCCGAAGCTCTTGCTGAGCTCAACCATATTGATAAACAAAAATGTCACAATGCACGCGTTGAATGTGTTAGTCATAGTCACCATGTAACTCGACCAAATTGTAAATTCTCGGCTTTCAGCGATTAAAATGCACGCCGGCGTTCTCGGAAAGCTCCGTGTCAAATGGAGCCTTCACAACACACAACACGAAGAATATAAATTTATTTTCTTATTGTACTTGTCATTTTTATTATTACTGCTTTCAGATTTACGGAATAAGAGGCGCTTTAATTCAGAATTCCGATATAATATGCAGGGAATTTAAAATTTCAGTGAGTTTGCGTGGAAATGGTAGAAATTGTAAAAATACGGCGGAGTCCACCGAATAAATATTATTCCATAGAAGCATAAATACCACATCAAACGCATGACGATGCCGAGATAAAAAAAAAACAATATGGCGGCCACATGAGAACTGAATGAAGTTGAATTTTGACGTTTTGACGCTTTTTGGCCCGCGTGTGGATGCAAATTGTGGGCGCGTGAAAATGACGTTGTTGTTGATTGGATCAGGGTTTATTTGATTTCATTTTCCCAACGCTGTTAGATTGCTAAATCCAAGTTGAATTGTTTACCCTCAACAGATGGCGCATGCCGTTTATTTCCATTTGGTGAAAAGTAAAACTTTAACAATAGTGCATCGAAAATAATAAACATCACGCATAAATATTGGCTGAAGGATACGATTGTATATGTACAAAATATATTATTATTATTATTAAATATCAACATTTAGGAGGTTCACGCCTTGCTTTGACATCATTCCCTTGAGAACTCCTCTCTAAATCCGCTTCCATTCTCAAACAATCAAAGAACAATAAATTAGCGTTAATTAACTCGTCGCGACATGTCTAGGCCCGCTTCGTAGATCTCGTACCGCACATGATAGGCTTTATTAATTTGCTCGTTTGAAGAGCGCATATTTTACACTCATTCGTCTGTTTAACGTTCGCATGATTTATCATCACTGGACGTCTCATCTTGTGCGGCACACACATCAAATCATTCCTTGCATTGGATGCCACGATTACTGCATACTTTTAGTAATATCGCCGTGTGCTGTGTTTGCAAAGTGTAACGAATTCCAGCGCAATGACGAGGCGCCATGTTTGGAGCGCAGATACAATAAAAACCAGCAACATACTGACTCGCATGAATGTAGATGAATAAATACGGCGAGGTGTAGCAAACGACACCACTATCGGCATTCATGCATTATTTATTATTACGCATTTGGTAATAACTTTTACGATAGCCCACGATGAAATGTGTGCTTACGCAAACAAGTTATTCGTGGTTTTTATGCGATTTTAAATAAAAAAAAAATAACATAAACCAATATATATATCTTCATATCTTCATTGATATCTTCATTGATGATGAAAGTGTGGAAAAAATGTTGATACGTGCACAATATTTAATTGACAATATAAGCAATTCCTTAAACTGCTAAATTGGTTGCCTACATAACATCAGTTACCAAAAGATTTCAGTTTTAATTTAAAGGTGAAGAACAGTTATATTGATGACAAATATATATATTGTACAAAAAAATTTACATCTATTTATTAGAATTCTTGCTATAACTTGATTTTCCCTTTTAGAAAGGAGCACCATAAGTGCTGATTGGTTTACTTGGGTAAGGAAGACGTTCATGAGAGATGGAAGCTAGAGCAGGTCCTCTTGTGTATCCATTGAAGACATGTCCAGGCTGATGAGAAATTTGATTGTACTGAGCTACCTGAACCGCCTGCCTGATTCCTTCCAAGTCAATTCCAATAACACGTCCATTGCTGTAATGTGGGATACCGTATTGTGAAGATGGAGCCCCATACTGTAAAGATGGCACCCTGAAGCTATGACTAGTATGAACACTGTTCTGCTCTTCGTTCAACAAGATTTGACGGACTTTTTCGAGGAGAGCTTGATCAACGTAGGTACCTTCTGAGGATTGGTAACCAGAAGAGACAGCAGTATATCCACCTGAGACTCCAGCATGTTGGAGGTTGTGAGAATCGAAGGTGTTGTCCCTAATGTTGCTGTTTTGATGGTTGTGGAAAGGGGGAAGATTGTAGTGGTAGCCTGGTGGTTCAGCTGCACACGCCACGGCCATAGAAAAGATGGCAAACTGTAATTGAGCGTTTATTAAATCGAAGTAATCCCATTGTGGTCCCTGATGTTGATGGCTTGGAGACAAAGTGTAATAAATGCCTTACCAGGGTGTAGGTGTTCATGATGCTTAAGTTGCCGTCGAGTGGTTGACTGTACCGTTTCGGGATGATCGCAACATTTTTATAGCCGAAAAATCTCAAGAAGAAGAGGGGCATGAGATCGTTCTTGCTTCTTCTTCGATTCGCTCACTTTCACACGAGCATCCAAATTCATCTTCATTTCTCACCGCTTGTCTCACTTCCTCGCAGAAAACAAGCGTACCGCCAAAAACCAGCTTTGTTTGGTTATGAAATTATTTTATTATTTAAGGCTTTACGGAATCGTATAATTTGTGGGACAATTGTAAAAGTAGTTTCACTTAGATAACAAACGTCCCACTCGTTGGAATTTATGATTATGCTAAATTTTCGAAATTGTTGAATACACTCCTATAACAATAACAAGGTCGAGGTGTACAAGATATTTAATGTTCATTACATTAACTTGCTTTATTTTGGTGGTAAAATGTGAATGCTGCAGAGGTAAGATTGAAAATGCTCCTTTTGTAGCGGGCGCCAGTTAATATAAATAAAGTGTAAGGAGTGGGGATAACGTCAGATTCAAAGAACCCACAGCTACGCGATGCAAGTCCTCACTCTTAGTTACAGAAGTATAGTCACCATGTGAAAACTTTTATAGAATATTATAAAATAGAAGATACTTGAGGAATCGAATTAATAAAGCTAAAAACCTCCTAATATAAAAATTGTGCTTATTTGTCCTACTTCGAGTGACTTTCCAAACTGTTTGCTCGCCGACTACACTTCACAACTTTCATCGATTGAACCGCTCAAAACTGTCCACAAGAAAAATCTTAGAAAAATTATTTTCGGGAAGCACCTGCAACTGTGGCAACTTTCATAAATAACAAACTTAACAATCGTATCAAACGAACGACAATGAAAATACAAAAAATTACAAACAGTCAAAGTTTTCTTTGCTCAACTCAAGCAACAGACATGGTGTGGAATTGTTTACAACAAATTCAGGAAGCATGCAGCAATAAGAATCCAAATGCATCCGAGAAATACATAAAGGAAGTAGAAATGAGAAATACAAATTCATGAGGAGGATGCTGGAGGCAGTGGACGTTGCCACAGATTCCAGAAACAACGTGTAAAACAAACAGCACGCTGCGATCCGAGACAGCTGCTTCTCGAGTCGGAGATGCAAGCTGCATGCATAACCAGTTCTCCTGCCCGCTGCCGCTCGTTCAATCAACTGACTGAGGGCCTGGTGCAGCAAGTGCATCGCCTGCAACTTTGCTTGAATCGCGGCTATTCACGCCGTCGCGCCGCGACACAAACATTAAACACTAAGCACTGAAACCTTTCTGCCTTCAATACCTACTTACGCACACACTGCACTGCTGAACAATGCATTCCTGTGCGCAGCTAAAACGATTAAACTTTAGACTGTACGAACAATTTCACTTCTCGACGCGCTACAAGCCTGCCATGAGCACAAAACAAGTCAAAAATGTTTCAAAACAGTCTAGAAATGGGATAAATGTGTTGAATGAGCTGCTTGCAGTATACGTATACAGAGAGTTATCAACAATAAATGTTTGTTTGGTTCTTACTTGAGATTTCGGTGCATTTTCACAGAGAAATCTCGGCAACTCTTGCTGGTAAGACAATTTAGACATGAGGACCAATGTCGTTTTCTCGGTTCAGACGTCTGAACCGTTCAAAGGTTTTTTCCAAGTCCCCGCCAGAAAACATTGACCTCGATATCTTCACCTTGATTTTCATTTAATTAAACACTCCCAAAACCCCCGAGGAGCTCTTGGTCACACATAACAACCTTGAACATTATTACTTTTAACATTCATGCCCAATCTAAACATCAATTCGTCACATCTCAGTCGTTAAGGAGCGTTCCCCGCCATTTTATCAAAGACCACACTTGGTGCGCATAATGCACGTAATGCAATTAATATCAAATTGCACGTGATTTGAGTGCCGCCGCGTTCCGTCTTAATTATGCGAGTGACTTATGCTTGGCATTCATGCTATTGCATTCGGTCTGCAAGGTGCGGCGGTGGCGGCGGCAGCGATGTCGTCATTTCGGGATGAATAGCGTGCCTATTTTAATCTAGTTTTTCGCCTCCGAGCTGAAGAATGCGCCACATAATTAAGCGCTAATTAGCTGTACTAGCCGACGAGCCATTTAAGCAATTTTTATTCAAATGCCTGTAGTCTTTTAGGAGTTACAACTATTATACTTTGGCTTTGACTCGATGCTTGTTTTATGGCGGGAAAAAACGCGGTTTGAGAGTAAAAAGTTTAATGGGTCATAGTAGATATAATGGGTTTTGGGGTTAATTGAGATTTTATTAAGCATTAAAGTTTAGTAAGGAATAAAAGAAAGATATTGAAGGAGAGATTTTAAGAGATAATCTGGAGTTTAGTCGTAACGTATCGATTTTTAATAAATAGATGTTTAATTGACACTGGATAGACCATTATAATGCTTTAAAACAACATGCTGAATTTGATGCAGCAGTGAATATTTAATGAAAACACAGTGAAAATTGATATTCATTATCATTAAACATGGCAAAATCAATTAAACTGCAATGTGAAATTATTTTTAGATGACAAAAAATGCCAATCATTCCGAATTTAAAACAAATTGAAGTTTGGATTAATAATTCTGCGTCCATAAATAAAAATGTTTATTGCATTAAACTAGAAAAAATGTTTAACTTGAATAAAATATTGAGCGGTTGTTTGAAAAAATTAAACAAGTTTTTAAAAAAGTTTCCTGCGAAACCCTACTAAGTAGTTAATTTTCTAATTGCCCACTAACCTAGTGGTGATATTGATCGTAAGTTGCACTAAAATTAATTTTCCTTCAATGAGTGAACTGAAAATGTCCAGCTAATCTCTATTTCCATTTGACTGAATTATAGTCCCACTCTTGTCTCATAACTCCCTTCAATTATCCCCCTATATGAGGACCGAAAATTTGGGTTTTGCGTGGCGCATCTCATACATTATTGCCGTCAATGTGCGTCGCAGCCGGCATAAATCACCAATTCCACCAGCGGCGGCAGTGAAGGGTTCTACCGCTACTGCAGGCCGTAGAAAAAGAGCGCGCTTTTTGTGCCAACGGCGGGTAAAAAATGCCGGACTATGAAGAGGAATAAAAAGCATGTTATGCCATTCCTCAAGGACAAATATACGATCTGCAAATGCGCTCTTCTTACGCGTTTTACACGGTTCAATAATCCCAAGAGGATGCGAAAGAGTCTACTTGCGAATCCTCCATGGCGGCGGGAGATAAAACTCGGGCGGAAAAAATTAAAAAGTAATTAAAATTTAAAATATTCCAGCAGATTGGCGCGCGAAAGTGTGCGGATGAGTGAAGAAGGCGATTATTAATTTTGTTGCATTTGCATGGAGGTGCGAGAGTTCTCAAGTATTAACTCAGGAATTAATTTTTCCTCTTTTGATGCCTAAATTCTTTGGCGATTTTCCTTTATGCGTAGAGCAGAAGAGTCCTACTGTTTTCAGTGAAGCGTTTTTCTTCTTTTTAGGCGTATGTGTGTTTGGGTTTGGGGGCGGTGCGTTTCAGAAGAAATTAAAAAGCGATTCCGATGAGAGCGCCCCTGCATTTCTTCAATACCCGTGAACAAATCCAGTGCAAATTTTATTGCTAGATAATTAATAAAAATTAAGAACTAGATCTGACAGTATACGAATCCACAACTATTTAAAATATTTTTATATTTGCAATTTAATAAAAAAAAAAGTTCATATGGAAGCAATTAACTAAAGTAAAACTAGTTAAAAACAAGTTTTAAAATGTCTTGATTGTACCTAAAATGTATGCAACTCATTTTACTCGTCTGCAGAAGACATTTAAACAAAGTTTAGAAAATATTCCCAGTTGAAAACTTGTTTAATTAATACCAACTCTCAGGTTATGGTAAAAGACACTTGTGAACTTCAACTCCAAGTCAATAATTCATAAACTCTAAATAGAATAAGGCTAAAAATCATGAAAGCTCCGTGAAAATCTATCTCCTCATTATCAGCTTACATAACTTTACTTTTCTTGTCCATCTCAAGCTTTATCATTATCAAATTTATTACATATTCATGCATAACGCTTGGGATGTCAACATATCCTCAACATGCCTACGTTTTCTATTTCTCAATTTTCTCGTCTCACATCGCCGCCGTTGAACTAGAAACAGAATGCGGTTCACTCAGTTCACCACGCAGCAGATAAGCAGAAGCACAGTGTACACAAAGTGTGCGGCCTCGAAAATAATGCATTAGTGATATCGCTGATAGAATCGCCTTATATCGCTTTCCGGGTGGAAAGAAAGCGGCATTCAAGTGCGCAAAGTAAATGAATCGCTCCTAGTGCTTACCTTTGAAGTCGCCTAATAGAAAAAGCAAAGTTTACCACAAGAGAACAACTATCAATCTCAATTCTACAAATTGTGACAAATCCCAACCATCACAACAATTGACGTGTTCTTAATCAGGCACATCCGCAAATCATCATAATGGCAGCATTCAGGCCACGCATTGATTTGTGGCGTGCCAAATTTAAACCGGTCTAATTCGGCATTGAGTCTAATTCCCTCTGAGCCTAACCAAAGCTGAGTGGTCGAAATTAGGTTATTGCAATATTCAAAGAATTTAAAGTTATGACCTGGGTGGAAAATAAATGTTAACGACGTGATGGTGTTCTATGATAAAGGCGCGGGCAGCAAAAAGTTGCAAATAAAATGAAAGACAAATGTGTCGAAGGCGGCACACTGCGGTTAGCGGCGCTGCTGGAAGATTGGCGATGTGGCGGTAGTGTACCCGCTTTATTTGCATGAAAACACGATTTTTTATACACTCAGAACTTCCGGCGTCCTTTCTCGAATGGCCAATAGCGAATTAATCATGCAAAGCAAAAGAGTGGACGGTTAAAGACATGGAAGTTGGTAATTTTTGTAAGAAGTAAGATTTGGCAAATTGCTTTAAATCTGAATTATTATAGTTGGTTTTAAAAAAGTAAGGAAATATCTTAACTAATGCTGGAAGTACAGACAACTCACTCTGCTCTTCTTGAAGACTAAATTGTATAATAATAATAATTCAAAATTGACTTTTAAACCTGTTTAATAAATTCAAATATTCAAGACAGTCCATAAACTTAACCTAAGTCAACAAATAATATCCATCACATAACTATAAACAACTTTTATATGTCTGCCACATACGTGAAGAAAACCTTAAAATCTCCCTATAAACCACATCTCCACGTCCGTCAATATAAAACCACTGTAGGTCATAAACCCAAAGGAAACCTGCCCGCGTTCGCATATAAATCGTATACACACTTGTTGATAAGATGCGTACGAGTGGACATTATACATGCCCTACGTGTTCCTGCATCCTTTAAACCACCAATGACCTATTAATGTCCATTTGGCTTCCGGTTTGAATGAAATACACGAAGACTCACCCCGAAAGTATATAATTTATGTTGTTTACTCTTATCAATCGTGCTAGATATGTAAATCAATATGCATAAACAGCTTTTATAGCGCATATCATTTTAATTGAACTACTGCAAGTACGATTGCAATGAATGAATTTAATGTATTTTACTCGCTTTAGCCTGTTGAGTCGAGTACATCGTTGTGTTCACATTAAGTGGAACTGAAGTATGTTATCAAGTAAACAAGTCCTTTCACAACACGCCTAATGCCCTCCGCCGACGTAATAGTTCTAATGGCAATCCACTTTCCCGCTCGCGCAGTTCGAATGCATTCTAATGTGCGCGAGTACGTGCGGTTTGTGCGAATTGCGATAGGAACATGCGGCGCGCTCCAGACACGCCGAATGAAACATTAGATGTGGCGACTTATCAGATAACAAGCATACTCTAGATGTGGAGCTAGCAGTAACGATGAGGAAGCTTAGTAGTAACTTGCATTGATTCGCCCGAATTTTCTTTGATGAGCCTAACAAAATATAGTATTATTCCAATTAAGACGTCAAATTTAGTGGCTGCTATTTTGAGAAAGGAAACGCTTCGGGAGGAAATCAAACCAATGTGGGCTTGTCGGTAAGAAATGGCATCCGAAAGAAAGTTCATCGAACAGTTCAAGGCTATTTTCATCGGGCTTCATCGTTCCCCCACAGTGCAAATTCATTCTCTAGTGAGAAAGCCTTATTTTATCTAGTTTACTGAAGAGGTTCCCCTCTGTTTATCTACTGCCATCTTAATCACTATCATTCGCCCGCCGCTCATGGCTGCGCTTTTGTTGACCGCCCGATATTAAATATAATTAAACGCCGCGTAATTGGCAAGTTGTGCCAGGCGGCGGGCGAGCTTCAAAGCGACGCTCGCCACCACCGCCGACGACGGGTTGCTAAAGAGCGGCGAATTAAATCAGACCGTGCCGCAAAACCGAAACCCTTTTACTCCCAACCAAACCGAAGACTATGGTCCAGTCGCGTGGGGCATCAAGAAGCCCTTCAAAAGTTTACAGATAAACATCACATTGACATCCAACAAGAATTAATTATAATTAACTCATTGAAATAGTGTATGGCACAACTCAAACTAATGAATTAATTGGTTTACCCTTAAATTTTCCGAAAGTTTTCAAAGTTGAAATAATCCAAATCTTGTAAGAATTGTCACAGAACCATCACAGGCAGCACTAGATTCACCTCAAAATTTCAAGCACATAATGTAATTCACTATCCATTAGTTAAATTTGCTGACATAAACAAAGTTAAAAAACTTTTTGTCCCACTACGTAACCGGCGCTTTCTTCTTTTTGCCTTCTTGATGAATACTATCAATTGTTGTTTCTAGGCAATTCTGTTAGAACCCAGAGAATATCCGCATGAACTGAATATGTGCTCGTTTATCAATTATGCCTGTTAATTGTCTGTGCAAGGTGACTTTTGAGAGGCAGTTGTGAAACATCCGCACACGCGAGTCACCCGAGCGATCGCAACAACAACGGCGCGCAACGCACACGGCCCGTTCGTAACTGACGAAACTGGTTCCAGCCTGCGAGCCGTGCAGCAGGCTGTTTCTCATGCGCGCATTGGCCTCGCCTTCCTGCTCGCCGCGCGCACTTACTAGCGTGCCACAATGTTTTCCTGCCGCCGGCTGCGCGCCGCGCGCACAGAGAGCAAAGCGAGTACAACTACCAATGAACCAACAAACCTGCGAGTTCCTGCGAGCAGACGTTTTCTTGTGTATGAGAGATACACACTTGGAGGAGTTTGATGCATGCGATGAAAATAAGAAGAGTAAGAATTTGTAAGAAAATTATATATAAGAAAGTAAAACATTGCATATTTTATTAGTTGAATAATATATTTTATTTTACGCGGTACTAGAAATTGGTGTACATTTTAACCTAAGATGTAAGCAAGTTGATTCTATTGGTCATTTCGAGAGCTGTTGTGGTTGAGTTTGTTACCATGGTAACGCTCCATAAGAATACACAGTGGTCGGCCATAATGGATTAATATGACGTCAGTGGGAGGAGGTGAAAGTCCACCCATTCATATTTAAGTAAATCAGAAGCAAAAAAATGCTTATTTCAATTACTCTGAACTTTGATAATTGGTTACATAGGACATTAAACTTAACATTGTTCTATCGTAAGAATATATTATCATTTTTTGTTGAAAAGCTAATTAATTTGACATTTTACGTGCTATAATCGTACCTTAGGAACTACAGTCTAAACTGATAGTTTAGTTACACATTATTCCCGTACTTTTTAATCTAGGTGACCAAATTTTGTCACAAATTTTTGTCAAGTGACTTGACTCTTTAATTAGTAATTTTCTTCAAGTTTTATTGCTAAAATAAATATTTCCAACAGAAAATCTCTTATGTTTATTTTTCACATCAAATTCAAATGTGACACAAATACCTCCAAGTTCTACTTTGAATTCTTCCACTACAAACGCGTTTAAAGTGATTTCGCGTTGTTTAACTACATTCACTTTGCTATAGTTATCACAATATGCCCCGCAGTAATAGCACCAAGCAAAGAAATAAACTAGAAATAAACGTATAAGGAACCATAAAACAGCCTCATATACATCTCACTGCCGACAAAAGCCGCCAAGACATAACGCTAACATCTAAGTTTTCCAGCTATACTAAGAGAGATGGACGCTGCTGTATTCTGCGATGACTTTCGTCTTCTTTGTTTCACGCACTGACTGCAGAGAAGAGCACTCAAAGTTTACTTTGGAAGCACTACCATACTGTAAAGTTGAAACAATTGTTTCACTTGCCCAATATGCTCTCCTATATTTCGCTCAAATTTGGAATACGCTTTAGAGATGTAAATAAATATCGATTTGGCGATGCAAAATCAACGTTGTGGTTAAAAATGCTAAATATTGACATTCAAATTCCGAGTCTGGCTTAATTATGCCACTTGCTGGAATGGCCGTTTTGGCATGGCGTTTCAACTAAAATATCAACCCGCTTGCATTATTCATAATTATATGCTCATTTTGCGGAATTCCTGACACGTTCCCTGCTGTGTTCGCTCAGGGCACATAATTAAAATATAGCAAAACATTTAATAATTCAACACTTTACACAAGCGTCAAACTAATTTCAGTTGCAATTATTGTCATTACACTTGCAATTAGAGGTCGTTCATTTCTTTATACCTTAGGTGTATTATGATGAGAAACTAAAAATGTTTGTACGTTTTGTTGTGTTGTATTGTATTTGTTTGCGATGAAAATGTTTATTACTTTTTTTAAGTCAGTTATGGTAAGGTGTAATGATCGCTAATGTAAATAAGCTATGGAAATTCTTTATTTTTTCCGCCCTTCAGCAGATGAGATATTCGCGTTCTGTGTTGCCTATATATTACACATATCGCACAATCGCGTACACGAATGGAATTATAAATAATTACTTAGCATGTAATAAAAATTATTTCACAGTTTTGCATGTTTAGCGACATATTTCCAGCCCCCTAGCGATCGCTTATCATTTCACTTATGACTTTCCACCCGCGTTCGTTTGCCCAAACATGGCAGGCAGTATGGACTATAAAGCAACACTTTTTATCACTGTGTTCAGTACGGTTGCTGAATGCTAAACTTTTTCTACGCCACGACAGGTTGATAACAATCTGCAACATGAAAATTAAAAGCAATACCACCACCACATTTTTTCAATTATATATCTCATTTTCAGTTAATTGGTCGTGATATGTTTGTTTCCCTCTCGCGCTTCATTTTTCATGCTGTCACGCCGTAATCATCTTGTCGTTAACATTTAGCTGCACTATTCATAGAACACACTTGACATTAAATGATTAAAGGTCATTACTTCAAAGATTTTACCATTTTTACTCGTATACTGCATTTGCTTGCTGGTGTAAAAAGGTCTATTGAAGGATAACTTGTAAGACGCAGCCGAGACAAGGTTGTGGAAAGCAAAGAATAGAAACCAAATGCAAAAAACAGCCGGAAGCCGTGTTGAGCCATTTAAGAAAGCATGTCACTTCGCTCTGCCGCCCTAATTGATCACTTTCGTACTCAACCCGGAACAACGCAGTCATCGAAATTAGACGCAAGTGGAAGGTGTGTGTGTGTGCAGCAAAGAAAAAGACAAACAAAATGCTCATTTGGCTTGTGTGCAAAAAGTTGCTAATGCCCGAAGCCGGCTGGAAAAAAACAGCTGGTATCAACAGTTAGCAGCCAAACAGTCAAAAAGTGGATGCAAAGACAACCTAATTGATTTATTAGAAGCAGAGTAACACACTTTATTCTAGCGATTTAGAGATTACAAACCTATCATAAATAAATCCAACAAAAATTATAGATTCAAACATAACTGTCTATCTTGTTCCACTAAGAAATACTTCCTGATGATAGGTTTCTGCGCAATGGTCTCAGAAATATAAGCCATCAAATGTATAATCAGATAAAGGCACAAACTGAGATAACAAATCCCAGTAATGGCTACTCCAACCAATGGAGCAGCTGTCAATTCCATATTTAAAATTGTGGTCGACACAAAATAGATATTGATGCCAATAATAACCAACGCCAAGCAAAGTGTAACAATCTTTATCACACTGTAAACGTAAATTCTACATCAGATTCTAGTTGAAAACCCTCAAGAATGAGTTACTTACATTCCATTAACGAATTCCCCCATGATATTCTTGTTACAAGTGAATGCAATAGTTGGAATGACAGCGAATGGCAACTGCAAACTCATTACTGCATTCAGTGCATCATTCATCCCCGTCAGGTCCTCAATATTACTGAAGAAAGCAGTGCAAAAAGTAGGAACGATGGCGATGGTCCTGGTAAACAGAACTCGCTTCCATCGAGCCCATTTGAGGTTAAGAAAACCTTCCATTGCAAATTGCCCAGCGTAGGTCCCTGTCATAGTGGAGCTTTGTCCTGCTGCCAGAATACCAATAGCCCAGATGTATAAGGAAGCAGCTCCGAAGGTGCAGCCTAAGAAGATTCCTCCTTTGTAGAGATCAGCTTCAGCGTATTCATCATTAGCCTAAATGAAATGGTTAGAAAAGAGAGTTTTAATAGTTCAAAGAGAATACGTACTGGAAAAACATCACTTGCATTAATTCCATTTGTTTTGCACTCTTCTAGGAGTTGATTATTTGTGGTGTGGTACAATCCATATCCGAAAACAGTTACCACAAAGACATTAATCACAAAACTCACCACCAACGCAATGCCACTTTCAATGAAATAATAAAAATTAGCTTCCTTTATCTTTTCCAGTTTCTTCCTATCAATATCTCTGGATTTTACTAAAGCACTGTGCAGATACAAATTATGTGGCATGATCACAGCTCCTACAACACCAACAGCTTGAAGAAGAACAGCAGAATTACAATGTTCACACCATGGTAGAAACATTCCAGTCAACACTTCTCCTTGAGGTGGAGCTGATTCAATGTACTGATACCCAAAGGTAACAGCCATGATAGAAATCAAAAAACCAAAGAACAACTCCAACTTACGGAGGCCATACTTGTCCAGTAATAAAAAAGTAAAGGTATCAACAATTGTAATAAGACATCCTGCCCAAATTGGGATTGCTTTAGCTGTCAGTAAGTAAATAGCTATGCCAGTCCCGATTACTTCTTGCATATCAGATCCTATCACAGCAATCTCTACCATGATCCAAACAATAAGCCTAGGGACTTTTTGGTACTGCCTGTAGCACATTTCGGCTAAATGGCATCCAGTCACCACACCTGGAAGTGGCTAGATTACTTGATAAATCCTTGGTAATCCTTTAAACTTATTTATAGTGTACTAACCTAGTTTTGTTGCAAGTGTTTGCATTATGAATCCCATTATAGTCGCACCTAGTAAGAGCCATAGAAGTTTGTATTTTGCAATGGTGCCGGATTGGAGGTCAGATTCGATGTTGCCCGGGTCCAAGTAAGCGATAGACATGAGGAAACCAGGTCCCATGAAAGCACACAACTTTCTAAAGCTGAATTTGTCCTGAAACAAACAGATTGTTTCGAAATCAGAATAAGGCATCTTGTTGGTACTTACTGAGTCAGTTTCTGGAATGTGGACTTTATTATCTGAAAAATAAATATCGAGAACATCTTCTTTTTTGCTACTGCGGGTGATTCTTGTCATTGCTGCAGATGCACTTTATGAACAACTGATTGATGCAGACACAAATATTTATAACTGTCTACTTCGATACTCTAGCCGGTACGAGTCAGTCTCAAGTGGTTTCAACGTGTTGATAATTGTGCGTGCGATGATAACAAGCGACGAGTGAAGATCCCAGGTGCTATGCGCATAAAACATAGTAATTATTAGGTGCATGAACTGTTAAAATACGTGTTAAATTTTTTTCTTAAATAACTAATGTGCTACCGATGACTACAATTGTGGAATTGGTTAGGTGATAATAATAATTGATGAGATTCATGACACGTATATATCGATTTCAAGTAGGTTTAACACAAACAATTTCAAGTACCGCCCAAAAAACATTTCTAAAACGAAATGAAGTCGAGTCCTGTCAGTGGAGTAAATCCGTGACTGTCGTGAGTAAACTATCCGAAACTTTGGGCCACATGGGGACTGCCATGTCTGCATGCCCAACGAGAGAGACGGCAACATTGGTCAGCACCTCCCTGGAATAAGTTAGTCTAGTCCTTGCTCCACGTGCAGTCGATGCAACTTTGTGCATTATACTAAGTGATATGTTCTGTAGCTCCGGGCCCGAATTAATTGTATTCATGCATTTTAATTACCGGACGGTACGCGAACGCGATGTATCAAGCATGCACACGACGCGAGTTAAACGAAATTGTTGTACCGCCAGCCAACAGGACTCATTGAAACAAATGCGTCAGGCGTATCGTTCTGCTGGAGCGCGAGCTAACAAGCCCCAACAAGTTACTGCTGGATTCACATAAAATCACACAAAATCAAACTTTTGCGCGTGGGTAATGAAATAATGCGTTGTTTGACAGAGTTGGGCAGTGTTTTTATTTGTTGTATTTGGTCGGATGCTGCAGAACGCGGAGATAGATGCGATGGGTACGTAATGTAAAGAAAAAGTTTGAAATTTTATGCCAGGATAAAGTAAAGCATGATGTGAAACAAAACAATGTGTTAATAATGCAGACTTTCAACTTACCTGGGATTAAGCACATTTTGCAGAGTGTTAATAATTCAATGATTTTTAAGATACTTAAAAATACAAAAATTTTAAGAATTCAAATATTTGAAAAAAAAATGAAGATAAATCTAAGCAATGAATTTCTGATAGATTCAACAGTATATTCTTTCAACCAAAAGATAAACACTTATGCAAACAAAACATTTATTACTAATGAAATCTATTAATAGGCATCTTCTTCCTCTTCCGCCTCATAATGCTCTGACTCCACATCGCCGTCCCCGCCGTCACCATTCTCACTGGTATAACCCTCCGATTCATTATATTCGCCAGCTTCTCCCTCCTCATCATCTGTAACATGAAAATTAATTTCAATAACATTTCATTCGCATAAACAGAGTGGTGTTTATGGCAATCCTATTCTATCAACATTTCGCTAACGCAGAGTATTAACTTTCATTACAGCTGTTTCTTCGTTAATTTCACACGATTTGCAATTGCATCAATCGATGGAAATGTTTCCATGTTGTTAATGTTTTTTTTTTCAAAGCTTTCTCACACACTCTGTCTGCCTCGACTGCAGCAATTCATTGAGGATCACTCTGGTTTGTCCAACTGTTAAACAAACAATCCCCGGGACGTGCGTAATGATTTGTTAGTTTTCGTGCATAATTCGCACACACTGCCACATATGTTTGGCAAGTGTTTGAATTTCATTTCGCGGGGCTGTTGAACGCATGTTGCAATGTGCATTGTGTTAATCTATGTGTGTTACGTCAGCACGATCAGCTGGTGTAGAGGCGCGAGTGGCGGCGGCGGCTTATCAATGATGGTTTTGTTTGAAGAGCAAATTGTTCCGCTTCCGCACGGCTGGATATTCGACGCGGGTGGCGGACTAATTCGCGTGTCGCAAATTGCGACATTACCATTTGCAAATTTAGTTGGGATGCAAGGAGTCACTTGTTTATAGTTAAATATAGTTGTTTTATAAAAGAACAACTAGGTAAAATGATTATAGTGTTTTGATGTTTTTCTGAAGTAGTTTGGTACTAAAGTAACTTATGTTCCGTTAATTTTGTGATTTTTGGCTTAATATAAATTTGTTTTGAATAGTCTATTTGTATTAGAATTTATTGATAATGCTCAGTCATTTTTTTTTCTAAGGTCAACATGTTTTTGTCGAAATAACGATTCCCTTCCCTTTAATTCCAACTTGATTAATTCCTCCGAGTTTGACTTCTAATAGCTAATCTTCTAGTAATTCACATGCAAATCCCACAAATTGCAGATTTCGGGGCATTTGAACTAACTAAGATTATTACCTCCTTCAGTGTAATGTCCGCCCTCGTCCCCATCGCCGCTTTCGGACTCGTAATGGCCGGTGTCCGCCGCTTCGTCGTAATTGCCGCTACTTCCGGTGCCGCCATCATAGTCCCTGTAGAAAGTCCGCTTCTTGATAACTTGCTCTCATTCAGCAAACCTATGATACTTACTCGCCTACGTCCTCTACCACTTTGTACGTGTTTTTCGTCTCGGCTCCTTCGTCTTCATTCTCAGCTTCCTCTTCATCGGTATTGGAATTGTGTAGTTTTCCGATTTCTAATGTAAAAACAAACTTATTAAGTATTAAAACATATTGAACAAAAATAGATAAAAAAAGTTGCAACTTTAAAATAGAAGAATTTAAAGGTTTGATGTATCTAAAAAGGTAAAATGTTTCACATATTTTTTGTTTTGTTTCCTTGTCTCGCTTGTTTCACTTGACTCAATTTCAGTCAGGCACACCGGATGTAACCGCGAAAATTACTCGACCGATACGCTCATAAATAGTGGTCGGTTACGCGGACCTTTTCGAATAAGTTACGCACCTTCTTCGTCCTGTCCGGCGTCATCCCGTACGTATTTACTACTCTTCCCACCTGCAGCATCATCGTCTTTATTCTCCAAGCCGTAGGAAGTCTCGTGCTGGAAACCGTACTTGTCGCCATCTTGTTTATGATAACTGTCGAAATGTTTGTAGCCTTTGGCGTCTTCGTCCTGCGATTGCTTGTGATATCCTTGTTCGTCCCCATCACCGTCGGTGTATTTATAGAGGAAAGCTTTTTCTGTGTCTGAATTATTAAAAACAAATGCATACATTAAGCCGAATCCTGATTTGCGGAAAATTTCTAAATAAAACTCGGCAAAGAACATGCCGAAACCAGGGATCAAACCAGGGACCTTTAGATCTTCAGTCTAACGCTCTCCCAACTGAGCTATTTCGGCCGATTGCCTACGTTTTTGACAAGAAACGTGATAACTTTGTAAAAACATGTCTTTAAGGTTATTTTATTACATTGTATCAGACTTTATGGTAGGCAACTAATTTTACAACTTGCTTTAGAATTTTAAAACTTTATGCGATGTTTACCTGCATTAACTAATTCGTGAACATGTTCAGGAACTGCTCTAACTTCCCTAATCAACGACTGAACGATCTCCGAATCCTTTTCTTTCTCCACATCATTGGATGCGTCAAAATTCCATGGTTTGCAATGAATGGAAATCAATAAACTCAACACCACTCCGCAAATCAGCATCCACCAGCTGGAGATCATTATCACAAATTCAGACAAAAGCTGTGTGTCAACTGAAAATAACAAATTGCTTTCTTGCTTTTATACAATTCAATTGGAAAGATACAAGCAACGAAATCAAATGGCAAGGATTGCAGACACTTGGGTGGGATTGTGGTTTGTAAGACGCTGGATAATAAAAACGATAAAAACCAGAGTGAAGCCGATTACAACGGTATTCGGCTTCGTGCAATGCAATGCGAAGTAAATTGGTGCTCACGTAATCGCAAACCTCAGAATGCAGCGATTATTTAGAAGGAGATGGTGGTGTTGCAATCATTACAGATTTGCGTTTATGTAAAGCAGGCAGCTTATATAAATGAACATAATTGATTAGACGCTTAATTAAGTACTAGTTAATGGTAACAATTGCCAAAAATAAAGATTTTATTCAAAGATTAGCACAATACAGGAAGTTTTCAGGGCATCCAACTGTCGAAAGCTATAGCACGTCAATAAATTGACATTTATTTATGCTATTTTGACTTTAAAAAATGTAAATTTTCAATAATCAATGTATTAAAACCTCCAAAGATTTTTGTTTTGCTACATCTAAATTTATAGTGAATATACAATAAAATGGCCATGCTTGGTCATTGCTTTCTTCCTGTGAGAAGCAGACTCATCTCCAGCTGCTTCCAACAACAAAATAAAACATTTTTTATGAGGAAATCCAAGCCAAATGCTGTAATCACACAATATACCTTTTTATAACTTTTGGTTTCACTCTATAAACATACTACTTTTAGAAAGTAGATCCTTATATGATAGTCCGTGCCACTCCAGATGATACTTGCAAGATTCTAGACCTTATGTGGACTGCATACCATCCTGATGAACCCACGACGAAAAGTATAGGTCTAGGACTCCATCGAAATTGCGTATTTGACGAACAAGCCCGAAAAATCCTTGCCAAAGGCTACAGTATTATAGCTAAGTGTAAATACGATGGCAGCGTTGTAGGTGCTGCCCTCTGCGAATCTTGCAGTCCCTGGGATCCAGTAATGACTGAGAAACTTGCTTGCACTTTAAAGGATCCTAAGATGGCAAGGTTGTACATGTTCTGGGCATATTTACAACGTGCCCCAAATTTATGGGAGAAGTATTGTCAGTTAAATATATTTGAGGTTTGAGACTTTGATTTCGACAAACCTGCAACTTTTAACAATTAAGATATTTTAGATTGTTAATGTTTTTGTGAAACATGAAGACCGTAAAAAAGGTCTGGCTCAGAGATTGATGAAAACAGCGAAAGAAAATGGTTCTGATCTTGGTTACAAAGTGGTTCGAGTTGATGCAACCAGTATAGCAACGTATTATCTTTCTGTCACTTAAGATGTTTTCTCTTTTACTGATTTTTATTTATTTTAGAGCTAAAATATGCGAAAAATTGAGAATGCGTCTAGTGTACGAGATTCCCTACTGCTCTTATGTCAGCGAACAAAACGAAGTCATTTTCAAGGTGCCCGAGCCAAACACTTCAATCAAAATCTACGTGGACACGCCACATTGGGTGGCCAAAACATGATAGGCAATAAACATTACATAAAAATACTTCTTTAATAGAAAACCAAAATGTACAAATATGCATTAAACCAATTACAATGCGCAAGTGGCAGTAATGCACAAAAGGAGACTTTCACTTCACTCCAATTCACCTCACCTCACTTGAATTGATCTGTGATTTGTCGATAATTGAAATCGATTGCGTCTTGTTGCCAATTATATTTCACGCAAAAAAGTGAATCTCTCTTTGTGTCTTACAACCGGCATACAATTACACAATTTCACGCACTTTTTATTCTACTCTAGACTAACTTAATACTAAAGTTTCTTCTGCTAATGACCTTTAAATGCGTAGTGTTTCCTACCTTGCCCACTACTTTTGTCTCTGTACTTCTTCTCATTATCATGTTCATGTTTATGCCCTTGTTTGTGTTTGTACCCTTTGACTTTCTCTTCATTCTGCCCCGAGTTGTGATGTCCCTTTTTGCCTTTCTTCTTCTGTACGTATTTATTCTTCTGGTAGTTTCCTTGCTTTGTAGCCTCTGTGTCTTTGTGGTACTTTTCATGTTGCGCACCGTGTTTTTCATACGCTCCGCTTTTATGCTCGTCATCGTAAAATCTGTGCTCCTTGTGGTACTCGTCGCGGAAGAATGTGTTGTGCCATCCTTTGGTTTTGTGTCCCTTTTTGTGTCCCTTCTTCTGACTGAATTTGGCACCTTTCTGACTCGCTGCTTTTGCGTTGTGCACGTCTTTGTCGGCGTTTTCTGAATATTGCTCACCTTTGTGATTTCCATCAGAGCCGTAACTATGCTTGACGTACTCCTTATCGTGCTTGCCCTTCTCGGAGGTATCCTTGTGCGAAGACTTTTCAAAACTATCGTTGTTTTTGAAGCCGGTTAGTTGGTGGTTGGCTTGGTTGATTTTTAAATTAGCGGATTTGTCAATTCGGCGTTGAATTAAAGCAGGATTGAAGGTTTTGTAGAAATCAAAGCAAACACACCATGTTACACTAATTGAGAGGAAGAGGAGAAGTTTATTGAATAACATTTTTGTTAGTGTTGTGTTAATTTTAATAAATTTTGTTTCTAACAATTAGAAACTTATTCTTGAAACAAAATGAACGGAAATGCGTGATTTGATCAGCTTTATATAGTTTTACGTGAGTGAGATAATTTCTAGAAGAAGTAGAAATAAGAAAGGCTTTCTCTTTGTTCCAGTTGCTTATGTTGTACACAATTAAAGGGTTTCAAAAACAACTAACATATACTGAATTATCAAATACTGGCCTAAATACTACACTACAATTAATTTTATGTTTTACAATATCAATATCATTAAATAGAAGTAATTATAAATATTTATTTAAAATATTAAATCAAATATATACAAATTTTAGTTCATAATCTATGCAACTTCAAAGACACCTAACAGTTTTGCCGCCTTAGTATTCAACTAATCTCTTTTCAATAAGAATAATTGTTGTTAAATGACAAAAATTTCACCAATCTCGTTTACCTTTACATTAGAAGCTTTGGGGTAATTAAGGATTTCATAGCAACATTGAAACAATTGCACTTAACTCTGTGGAGCATGCGCACTGCGTGCTAAAGTCCACCACCAAGTCACCACCAATCTAAACGACAAAGTTAGTGGTCAGATGGGCTGCCTCGACAACACCCAGAGCCTGCGCTTCTCAGCGCCCTGCCTCGAGTTCCTTGCTTCACCTCTTCGAGGACTGCAAATTCTTCAGTGCGTTAGTAACTCCTAGTAAACAACACGATCTCAAGAATGCCATAGCCATCTAAAACAACACATCATGTCGTTTATCAAAAAGTTGTTCAACAAAGGAGACTTGGGTCGCGACGAAGGCTACGGTGCGTCTTTACCCAACGTAATCGGCAGCCCTACGGATGTAAATCACGATGTCCACGTACGACTGGAGGCTGGTTGTCTTGTTGGACTACCACAGTCGTGGCAGAAACAAATTGGTAAGTTAGCAGTTCAGTATGTTGCAGAAAACGCCTCTACCTGTAGTAGTAGGATTGTTTAGTTCAGAATAGGTCATTTGAACAGTGTAGGTGTATATTATCATTATTTATTGATGTGTGTAGGTTCACAACTTGCCAAGGAAATTGGTGTTAACCCAAATGCAGTGGTTGATGCCATCAAATACTTTAATTATGCTCAGCACAAAGGTCCTAAGATGTTGGTGGATGATGATGAGGTCAACTATGATCACTACATTAAGAAGAAGGAGATGAAACTACATTCAGATGATTGTCATACTTCTGGTAGTTCAGAGGGGTATGACTTTTATGTACCAAGTTCAAAAAGTTCTAAATCAGCAAAACAACTTCCTAAGGCTGGTGAAGTATCAGACAGGTCAGTAACAATGTTTTCTGCTCTTTGTACATGTTTATTTGCAGAGTGTTTATAATTTACATCTGTTTATAAAGACGTGGAACCTATGTGGTGCCGCCAACAATCCCCAAGAAAAAACCCAAAGATATCGCCAAAAGTCTAGATGATTTAAACCTCAACGACGAACCCCTAGTCACGTTAAGAAAGTCTTCTAATCACGTCGCCCCTGACATCAACGCTAATAATTACCTGCAAGAACTTCGCAAAATCTGCTCTAAAGGTGATCCAAATCGCAAATACACCAGAACGAAGAACACAAACCTTGGAGCAGGTGCCTCGGGCGTTGTTTTCGTCGCTACAAACCTCGAAACAGACGTAGATGTTGCCATTAAAGACATCGACATGATCCGCCAGACTCGCAAGGAGTTGCTCTACGGCGAAATTGAAATCCTCAAAAATCTAAACCACAAAAATCTGGTTAACTTCCTCGAGGCCTTCATCATGGACAACGAACATCTTTGGGTGGTGATGGAACTACTTGACGGCGGTTCTCTCACTGATGTAGTGACTGAAACTATCATGAAACCAATACAAATCGCTGCCGTGTGTCATGAAGTGTTGGCTGGTATTGGGTATCTACATTCACAGGGTGTGATTCACCGCGACATCAAGTCAGATAACATCTTGTTGGGCATGGACGGCTGTGTGAAGCTTACCGATTTTGGTTTCTGCGCAAATGTTATCGGTGACGAGCAGAGAGAGACTATGGTTGGGACTCCCTTCTGGATGGCACCGGAGGTGGTAACACGTAAGCAATACGGAAAAAAGGTAGATATTTGGTCGTTGGGCATTATGACACTGGAGATGATCTACGGTGAGCCTCCATACCTGAAGGAAACGCCACTTAGAGCGTTGTATCTTATCGCAGCCAACGGCAGACCCCCAGTTGACAAGTGGGATGAATTAGAACCGAATCTGCAGGATTTCATCGATTGGTGTCTGCAGGTCGATGTGCAAAAGCGAGCTTCCGCGGAACAACTACTAAATCATGAGTTTCTGATTGATAGAGCAGAGTTGAGAACATTGGTGCCACTTATCAAAGCAGCGAAAAAGGTTTTGGGTAAATGTTGAGCGTTCAACAGTTTTTTGGTTAAAGATAAACAGTCATTCAAACAAAATAACAAAAGAGGTGCCATTGTTGCTAGTTTTACAGCGTGTTAAAAGTTCTTAATTTTATTCGATTTGAATCTATTCGACACTTGCTTAAGTAATTTACCTTTAGATTAAGAGTATCAGTAAGTGAATTCGAAATAGTGTGCTCTTTGTATGCACATTGCACCGAGAACAATGTGGATTAGTCACTGCTTTGGCCATGAGAAGTCATTCCGACACTTATTTTAAGTATATACATGATTTTCACTTGCATTCTACTGGAATAAAGCAGGTGATTGTTGAATTCTTTAGATGTGCGATCTCTTCGATGTAAAATAGGTGATGATCAAAGTATTTACTTAAATTACGAGATGCATTTTTATCAGTATATATTTAAAGTATTCTTTATATACAGACCCGTTTTTTATAAGAAAGGCGTCAAAAGAATGTTTGTGTACAATTCAAAGATTAAGTATATTTAAACCCACATATCCAAACTGTATCTGCCTGATTTCTTAATTTCTCTAAGAAAATCGTCGCATTCGCCATTGTTCCGTTTTCCATATTGGATTAAAACATCCTTGAATGCATCGTCGACTGCTTTAAATAAGTTTCTCGCGTCTCCACAAACTCTAATGTGTGCATTTTCGTTAAACAACACTTCTGCAATAAGTTCACCATTTTCTCTGATTTTGTCCTGAATATATCTCTTTTCGTTGGTTTCCCTGGAAATGGCAACAAATAATTTAGCTAAAATTCCATTTTGAACAAATTCCTCCAATTCTTGTCTATACAAAAAGTCGCGTTCTGCATAACGACAACCAAAGAACAAGTAAATCTTGTTGTCTCTATTGTTTATCTTTAATTGTTGTTGCAAGAATCCCCGAAAAGGAGCAACAGCCGTACCGGGACCAATTAAAATGATTGGGTGATTAAATCCTCGCTCAAATTTGAGGAATTGAGTTGACTGCCGGAAGTAGAATTGAATTTGTTTTTGTTTCAAATCGGATAGAATCAGCTTTTCAAGATAACTTGTACACACACCTTTTAAAGCCTCACTTTCTGTGCTAGACTCCTTATCAGCAAGGTCTACAACTACAGAAAACGTAATAGATATCGCTTCCTTGCTATAGTTGGATATTGAATAGAAACGAGGTCTTAAAGCGGGTAGATGTTCTAGTAGGCACTCTAGAGATGGTTTACAAGAAGGAAATTTTGTTAAGAGTTTCAACAGTGTGCTTCCTTCATTGGAAATGAAGTCATTATAAGTATCTGATTTAGGAGCACTATGCAATAATAGCTCATCTTTTTCTTCTTGATTTGTAGCAAATTGTGCTAACATTTTGAGCATTCCCTAAGAAAACAGTAAATTGCTCATAAGAACTGCTACACAAAATAATTCAGTACAAACCTTCTTTGGAACACTTCGAATATCTAAGACACTTTCAAACAAATACTTTACACTGCCTTCAGGTGGAATATGTGGAGGAATTGCAACTTTCTTCTTGCTTGTATTCTTCCTCACTGATAACGAATAATTTATATGATTCAAATCCAGAAGTTCTATTATCTTGGCAGTTTCAACAACGTTATTATGAGGAATAACTCCAATTGCATCTCCAGGATCAAATTCATGATCTACATCCTTAAAATTAAAAAATATTTGAGAGTATTGTTAAGTGTCTCGGGAAGCGTTTATCTAGATGAAACTTAACAAATCAAACTTAAATAAGTGTTATAGTTAAGCTTCATCTACATAACAAAAATTTAAGGTTTATTTAACACTCTATAAGATCGAATACAAACTCTAAGGTCTATTGTGATCTCATAAACATCTTTAACATCCTCTCCAGAAGTCAGTTTCTTATGTTGAGTTATTACTTGGGTGAATATTTTGCTATTACAAAATGGAAGTATGCCACATGGCTCCAGATAAAACTAGAAATATAATAAATTAGTGTACTAAGTATTCGAATACTGTTGCAATATGTAAATTTAAAGAATATGCAATATTGACAACTTCATAAGCATTCATACCTGTTTAAGTTGATTGTTGAATATGATTTCTAAGTAATTTGAAGACATGGTAGAGTGTTCAGTACATTTCACGAAGTTCTCCAAGTTTTTATTTTTTAAGAGCGCATCTTATTTATAACTTAGAACTCAAATGAACATGTGAACATTGAACAGGTTGTGGTTAAATGAGATTTGTGTGCTTCGTGGGTTTTCGCTTAATTCAAATTATTTTATATTCTAATAACTCTGATAAAACATATTTAAAACATTATTTCCATTTATTTTCTTCATATGTCTTTCTTTCATTTTACATTAATTTATTATTTGTGCGCGTAATAATTGAAACTTTAGTAAACT
Source organism: Diploeciton nevermanni (assembly GCA_027575565.1). Taxonomy (NCBI): domain Eukaryota; kingdom Metazoa; phylum Arthropoda; class Insecta; order Coleoptera; family Staphylinidae; genus Diploeciton; species Diploeciton nevermanni. Next base: position 205,127 of record JAODIE010000003.1, on the reverse strand, counting down.
TTTAAGCTTCGCCTAAGTTCGGAATCATCTGTGATATTCACTTTGTGCTAGTTCACTATAAATCCGGCAGGGTACTCCCACAGCAAATTCTTTTTGATAGCCCTATAAGCAATGAAACTTCGAATGAGTAGAATTTTTGCAATTTTTTGCAATATTCAGCCAAATCCGCGAGAAAAAATCCATCACAGTGAAGTGATCAAATAGTTATTTTGACCGGTGAGTATAAATTGTGCACGCACTTATTGGGTAACGATTGTAAGTGATTATTGTGGGCTAGAAGAGTTAACCTAGTACAACAAAAACATTTTTATTTATCTGTTCTAAAACAATCTTGAGAGTAATACCGTTGTTTGTTAAACAAGCATGAATTGTAGTGATGTAGGAATGTTAGGGTCTATGGTAACTTGATATTAATGAAGTAATTTTCGTGAAAAAAATTCTTATCATTATTATTATTGTTTGATATATCACAGGATTGCAGCTGAGATAGATGCGGATACAAGGTGTTCGCAGAAATATAATTATTTACACTTAAGAGTCTATGAGTACATGTAATTTGAAGTCGATATTGCACGATTTTTATTTTTGCTTGCAACAAATTATTTAATTTTTTTAGTTTGTTTATTAGTTTATTTTATTATTAGTTTGTAGTATTGGCAGTTGCATAGAGTTGTTTATTAATGGAGAAATAATGGGTTGGTATTTGATATTTATTTATGTTACACTTAAATTTGCAGAGACAGCTTTGAATTTCGCGCCGGGAAGTCACGTAAGCTGTTTGGATTATGACTCGATACTTGTAGGCCGTCAAACATTTACACGTTTCTTCAAAATAAAGCAACGTGGAGGCTTGTATAAACCAGAAAATTGAGACTGACGAATTCCTGCACAGAATGAAGGCCTTTGCGCTAATTGCCACTGCTTTTTGTTGACGCATGAGGAATAACAAAAGTTGCTTGCTAACATCGCACCCGTAGCCATTGCCAACGATGATGTCATCAATCGATTTCTTTGTGAAGCGGTGCGTGCCATGTTTACATGTAACATGGCGACGAATTACGCTGCGATTGGGAACCGGATAATATCAGCATTTGTTGAATAAGCGTAATAAGTCCGCTTCGTATAGCTTTCCTAAGGAGAGGCTGATTTCATCGCAGCATGAATCAGCCCAAAATCGGAGCAATGCGCACTGCCACACAAATCGTTAATGGCATCGCAACCGGCTGTGGCGCTCGCATCGCCTTTGCTGGTTAACTCTGGCGGATTCCCGCAGTTGGAGCGCCGTCGCCCCAGTACTTGTTGGATAGGCCGGCGGAGCGTAGACGAGGTCTATTCCGCCAGCGATCTACGATCGAAGCACCAAGTTCAAAACGGCGCTGTGTGCGTGTGTGTGTGAATGTTCTGTATTCGTGCGCACCGACGAGGAAGTGGGATCAGCGCGGTGCCCCTTGGATGTGTGCGCGTGAGCGCGCTCGGAATGGAAGCGCGGTCGCTGTACGCGCCCGCCAGTAGTGCTGTGTGACGATCGAGCGTACCGTGGTGCGCGTTTGCCCGCTTCTCGTTTTTCGCGGCGCCATTGTTGTAGTAGCGCGTTGGAGCGCGTTTCTCGGAGCACGCTACGGCGCAATTCGCGTAGTGCCCGGAAGCGTCGACGCCACCAGGAGAGAGCCTTCGCGGGTGTGTGCGCCGTCAGTGCTTGTGCTGTGCACACAATAAGCGCGCGGAGTGGTGCAATCTGCAGCAATGTGCTCGCGACCCCGTCTGGACGAGTAGCCGCCAGCGGGGTGCAGCAATCACGTGCCGTGGCCGGTCTTGGAGTGTATTTACAATGCTGGTGCGTGCAGCAGCCGCTCGACGGGTATTTTCGTCTGCGTTTCAGCGAGCCGGCGTCCTGTAGGATGGAACTGGCAGGCGATTAGTGCCGGAAGCTGTTTCGCACGCGTTTTAAATACGCCCGCCGGTACCGTGCTCGACTGATAACGCGTAAATAAATAACGCGGCCTGCATAATCACTAGGCGCGCGTGAATCTGACACGGTTAATGACAGGAGCAGCGCGCGCGTGCCTTCGGACTTTTGAAGCCGATTTGTGATTTTGTGTTGTCCAGCCGGTGCTCGCAGGGAATACTCGGATACGCTGGATGAATGGGATTGCGCACCGCCTCGGTGAGGCGTCCCGATGCGGAGGTCATGGCTCCGGCCCTTACTGAGACTAGCCAGACGCAGACGTTCAAGCTGCCTCCGGACGCGCAGTCCGCGTCGCCGATAAACTCTCTGAAGCAGCCGCGCGGCGAGGCGGTCTACATTTCGCTTGAGGCAGCCACGTGCAGATCGTTGCCGAGTGATGCGCCACAGATGAACGGCGGAGCGCGCCCGCCACCCATGGCTGACCGTGACACGATGGGCCTCCGCAAGATGAACCTGGACGACGTGAGCGACCTGCTGAAGGCCGACGAGGAGCATATATTTGACGGCCTGCCTTCGTCGGAGACGGACGACCTCATGCAAGTCTTTAAGGCGTTGGACGGGCACGACGCCGAAGCCTTGGCGCAGGAGCTGCTGCAGGACGACATGATGAGCATCAGTAACGATGAAGAAATCCCCGATGCGCGCGAACTCTGCATTACGAATCTCCTGGAAGAAGTCTCGTCAAAACAAGCCCGGCTAGGGCGCCAGCTGGATTTCCTTCTGCGGCGGATTCGAAAGCAGCAAACTCGTGCCATGAGCCAACATGTTAGCGCCGAAATTGCTGGCGTCTTCGAGAACGTCAATCGCACAATTAAACGTCAAGCCGTGGAAGACCAGCAGGACAACAGCGAGGCGTCACTTTCCACGGATCCACCCGTTGATCACAAACCACTTAACCTTGGGGATGCAAGAAATTTGGTGAAGAAACTCGAATTGAGCAATGTCATGTACGCCAATGCCGCATTTTGGACACGAATGAAGAGACACGCTGCAGTTGGTGCTCCGGAGACTTTTCGGCAGCCGCCTGGTCAAGTGGTACCTCTGCCCAAGTGGGCAGCTAGAGAGCGGATAGAATTGCAAAATGTCTCCGGGTTGTTGGAGTCAGAGATGCGCATAATTCAAGAGGAGGTGGATTCGGAGGCAACGTTGAGCAGTTCGGGCGCAGACAGCTGCGACGATGCCGAAACATACAACAATCAGCATCAGCAGCATTTAGCTATGTGCGTATTTTGCCTTGTTGTGATAGTTCTGATAGTGTTATTGTTCTTTTTTTGAGGAGACACTTTTCATATTAAATGCATTTTTGTGGCTATTGGTTATGCGGGTGACTAATGGATCAAGGTTGCGAGTTTTTGTTGTTTATTATGGCTAGTAAGCTGGGTAGTACTTGAATTAACAATTTTAATACTGAGATGTAAAATAGGATAATTGTTTCTAATCAATTTCAAGTCTGTTGTCTTCAGTTTGCTTATTATGTTTCTTGTATTGCAATCAACCTCAATTACTTATGCAATTTCTTGCATTTTAGACATAAAAGAGCAGCTTGGAAGTACGCCACTGACCGTGCAGCAATAGGCGCTAAATGGACTTGGCTTCAATCACAAATCGCAGACCTGGAGTACAAAATCCGCCAATATTCCGACTTGCAACGAAAATTGCGAAATACCAAAGTGAAACTGGGAAATGTTAGTCCACCACATCAGCCCCCTGAAATCGCCAACACCTGCGTAAACGGCTACCGTGGTCCCCTCCCTGGCGCTACAGCAGGCAGAAATGGAGAGTCGGAAACTGTATCTAAAACACCATCTATGGAGTATCAGTGTGCCCGGACTAGACCACTAGTGGCTCACTGCAAACGAAAACTAGTGCAACTCTCAGGCTTGCACTGCTTTTCAAAGAAGGCAGATCGACCTGCGACGATGCGCTGTGGATGTTTACCACCAAATGTAATTTGTGCGCTTTGTACGGCGAGGGTGGATCCGATGCAACCGCGAGATCACCCGGAGTATCTTAGCAAGAATGAGAGTTTAGCGCTGCTTGATTCGTCGTACCATCCAGTATTTTCGTTGTACGATTGTAAGTTGATTAGTTCGATAATTTTACGGTTGCTTTTATACCATTTTTGATCGTTTTAGCTATACCATCTTCACTACACGTTGAAGGCATTGTTAAAACACATGACTGGAAACAGTGGAGTGTTCGGTCGGCTGTGAAAACTATACCCAAAGCGAAATTGAATCGACCAGACTCAAATGCAGCGATGAAAGAGCCGTCGGGTGTTGGACGACCGAGGAAGCCAGTTGATCACCGGAAAAAGAATAATCGACTTATCAAGCCAAGTACTGTGAATGCTCTAACAGCCAGTATGTTATTAATTATGCAAAATCAAGTTTTAATTATTTTGTTACTCATTTTTGACAATACATTACGGATAACCCCCCCTTTTTTAGAAATTAAAAGTCGGGCACGAAAGAAACAACGTCGCTCTGGCAGTATCTCGAACAAGTCTCGAAAACGTTCTAGGAAACCTTCAGGTCAATCGGTGGACTCTGATGGCAATGATGACGAAGTGGATGCATTGGGTCCAGGCGGCGGCAAGATTGATGCTAGCGAATCTCCTCTTCTCTCCAGTTTGAACAAGCGCATTCGTACTGATTCCTATGATATCGACAACATTGTCATACCTTTTAGTTTGGCGGCCACAGCGCGTGTTGAGAAGATCCATTACAAGGAGATTATGACACCTAAGTGGCGTTTAGTACCAGATGATTATTTCTCCAATCCATCTAAACATGAAGTGAAAAACAACGGTGCCAGTGACAGGGTAAGGCAGTTTTCTTAATTATACAATATAAAGATAAATTACTTACATGATATTAATTTCTGTTTGTATGATAGGACGATATTGAAGACTTCTCGGATGCAGCAGTTCTCATCCGTCATGAGAGATGTGAGCAGGAAGAACGTAAGAGATTCCTCTCTTATCTCAAGTTACCTCTCGGTTATGGACGCTCTCGGGCGAATCGCCGCACAGACAGTCGCGCGGAATCAAGCGGCTGTAATACACCCGACCCAATGTCACCAGCCCCCAATATAAACATTGACGCGCCACTGGATCGAGATCCATCGCGTCCCGCGACGCCTAAAATTGAAGATATTCACCCGCCAACGAGTTCTGCAGTTCGGAGACGTACTATTTCTAGTACTCCGGATCTTCCCGCTATACCATCATACGAGCTACGCGTCTTTCCCCTTTCAGACGAATCTTATCAACGAATGCTTCGTCGAATGCAGTCACAGCAGATTACGTACATCAAGCAGGGCGGTGATTTGTCTGCGCCTAGTTCACCTGCTGTGGCTGCCGGGCCTTCTACGGATTTGAATCAATGTGCAGTGAAACGTGAATTAATATCAACTGCTTCTGCAAATACACAAGATCCCGATAGCGAATCCACGGAGTCAGCGTTTGGTGATGAGGAACCAGATCCTACTGATCCCGAATGGGATGCGGACATCGCTCCAGAGCGATTTATAAGATAAAAGTGGCAAACTTTTTTTAGTTTTGATATACTTGGGCTGGACCCCTTTTGAATTAATTTTCTTCGTTTCATGACTGTATATTTTTGTTTCCATTTCCCTCTGCATATTCTACACTTCACTCCATCGATCTGATGGTGTTATCGAATTTGATTTTTAGTAATAATGCGATTAGTAATCTTTCAAAGTTAAAAGCGATACAATGATAACTATAATAGAAGTACTAGTGGACGAAGAGCCACGTCTGCAAGTTGTAATCCGATTGGGCAGGCGGATCGTCCCTGGACTGGCTACGTGATTCTTTCTAAGTTGAGCTTTGGAATTGGTATTACTTTTGGTTATTGCAAAAGACTGTGATGCGAGTTGAATATGTACAATATTTCAATACTGTTGTTGCTTTTTCGTATTGTAAATAGTTATGATAGAAAACCACGTAAGATAAAACCAAATTGAACAAGAGGAAAAAGAACTACGAATTTCCAAGCGTTGATCCTTTTATCATAATGCAGATCACCGTCACGGTACGCAAATCTAGTTAATAGTTTGTTCAATATTGACGCTTATGAGAAAACAAAATGAGAAAAAAAAAAGAGACAAGTACGTTAGATATGTATAAATGTAAGTAAATTTTATAGGTTTGCAAGTTACTTTTTCAAAAAATAAGACAAAAATGATGTGAAACACGAGAAATGAAGGTGAATTTTCTCTGTGAGAAACGATACCATGTCACCTGTAACAGAATCGGAGAGAATTGTTAAAAACGACAACTGTACATATTATTTTCATGTTTTCAAACTAATGCTAGCAGCGTACATTTAACGCCAATTTTGTATATACATGCTTTTGTTCGTTCTTATTTCTATGCGTCATGATTTTTACATACAAATTATTCCAAATGTGTTTTGCGCAAATTTCTAGAGTTCCATTTGTTTTGTTTCATTTATAGTATGATTTCGGACTAACTCGTGCATCTATTGGTATGATATCTAATACTATATATTTGTAACAATTGATGTAAAATGGCATTCGAACACAGATCCAATGTAATTCATTCGTGAAACATTCATACATTGAAAGGACAGTAAATGCAGTTAGAAAACCAGATCAGAGGCGGTTTAATTATGATGATCAAGTGATACGCTTTTAGGTGGGATTGAGTGAGTAGCTGGGTACTCAGAGGGGCGTTCTATGTTGTTTCTGTAATTTTAAATGTTTTAGACTTTGGTCATTTTCGATTTACTCCCTGAAATCTTTAAATAATAGTTATCAGCAGCCATAAATAGCGCTTATTAAGATAATCAGTGTGTTTCGCCACTGAATCATTTCGTTAAGGCAGGTGAGTAATAATAAAGTTTTATTCATATTCTTAATAAAGGAATACTATCATAACATATGTCTGACATCCACTTATCTTATATAGCTTATATGAATTATAAATTTTCGTATGTTTTCTTCGCCGAACGCGGCGTGCACTTGATATTCCAATAAAATGACTAACTATATGGCTAAATATACAATATCATAGTGTATCAAAGATATGAAATGGTAAAACCGAGTATGTGACAACTAACATGCCGCTGCAAATTAAAAACGTGGTGCAGCGCACTGCGCAAGAATACATGAGCAAATCATCTAAATTTACATCAATCACAAGTTTTGATTTCACTGCTGAGTGTTACGCTGTTTCATTGAGATTTGTAAGGCGCTTGCGCCCCCACTGGATTTGGATGTAGCTTCCAAAAAGATGAATTCTGTGATAACCCCATTCTGATTACTAACTTATTAACATAGCAAAGTGTAAGAACAGTGATGAGAAACTCAGAATGTAACAGTGGATTTCGTGTAATTAAAGGATGGAATTATATTAACGTATTTCTTCAGAGTTTCAACGATAATCACATTTTGTCACTTCAAACTTTGCATTTCGTATTTCCTCCTGCATAGTTGAGCCCCACCAAATAAGTGCTGCTTAGACTAAAACAACGCGTGTTTATTTTGCTTTTGCTTATTTTATACTCGTTTGATGGGCAAGAGAATTATGTATTGCGAATTTTTCCGGGGACATAGTTCTTGTCGATTATAGGCTCCTGCAGAAACATATGAAGGCAGCGCTCGTTCTGCGCCAGCGGATGGCCCGCAATTCTAAAACAGCACCCAAAATTAGCCATTTTTATGCATTGCTTTGAAAGATTACTTACTTGTTGATAAAGATCTCAAGTCCTTTTCTCCTATCTTCAATAAAGTCCTCCTCGAAGATACCATCGTCCCCACGGAAAGGCATTTGCCGTTTCCACGCTTTTCCAGGTAGAGGAGGAACTACTATTTTACTATCCCTTTCAAGTTCATTTCTCAGCCACTCAAAGTCGCTGTACCGCCGCCGAACGCTAGATTCTTTCACTTTGAATACCGGTAAATTCGTCTGCAAAATAAAAGCAAAGAATATCAGTTCTGCAATACTATCCTTAAGTAAATTTTAGCTATGGACCCAGTAATTTGAGAATCAAGGGGCGGTTGCAGTATGTGGCACTCACCCGCATTCGGACTTCATAGTCCGTGAACCTCTTTTTGCCGACGCCGATGGTCGTCACCGGATTAACAACGTCGATTTCCAGAAAGTTCGCAGGGGCAGCGTACGCATCGTCCAGCGTCTGCTTCTTGATGTTCAGGCGGCGCGTCGCTTCAGCCGTTGTGTCCGACTCCGCCATCATTCTCGCCGCGTCCTCTTCGTCACCGTGCGCCACGCCGAAGTTGGTTCACTACACGCAGTGCGGCCGCCACTCGTCGTAGATAGCTGTACACTAATTCCAAGCGCAATTAGACGCGTCGGAGGATAATTGGATTTCGGCGCTGGCTTTTACGACGCGACCTCGACGCGACAAACGAGGAAAGTGAATGCAGGATGACAAATGTAAAACGACATTGCCGACTTACAGGTGATTGATGCGCCTGTTAATAGGCAACTCTGCTTACTCAAGTTTTAAAGTTCAGAGTTTTCAAATTTGAATTGAAGAGGAAATTCAATTCCAAATAGGAGAATTCTCAGACGGCGTCACTGGTTGTTGCAATGACTTTTGCCATGACTACGCCACATACCGTATTCATTTTATATTGACAGCGTCAAATTATTCCTAAAAATAAGTGTGACGAGTGTGTCCGTCATGCAAAACTAATTTCTTACCAAAAAGTTCATTCGTACGTTCTTGACACATTGCTATTGCAAGTGTCTTGTCCAAAACATTCAAAATTTACCAAAAGAACCTTTCGACAATGACCAAAAGTGGCGACGGTGGTACAGAGCCACCCAAACAAAGTAAGTCAACAGGAACTCCCAACGTTAAACTATCTGCAAATTTCGCAAAAACTCCGACTGCAAGATTGTTAGCCGGCGTTGGATCAGGATGGTATGTTCATACAGCCAAATCTCTTACTCATCATTAAAACATCTTTCAATACTTTAGGCTTTCTGGAATGATAACAGTAAGGGCAGGAAAGATACCGATTGCCATTTTAGGTACCAGTATCATCGCTTTCCAGGCTGCACAAAATCAAGGGCTCGTGAAGCACACCTGGGGTGATGTTCAATCTAAAGCAACTGAAGCAACAGAGGGCCAAAAAGGTGTTCTAATGAACGCTAAGAAATTTGCCGTGGAGAACCCGGCTTTTGCTGCTGGTTTCACTGGAGGTTTTCTTATTGGGTTAACATGTTAAAAATCGTCACTGGTTCTTCAGACATTGCTTTAATAATCTACACACACATTTTATTTATTTATTTTCTCTCGATGAAAGAGTAACTAATAAACTCAACACAAAACTAATTAAAGGTTTGTTTTTGCTACTTTTGATCAACAGCATTTTTACTCGTAAAAGAACGTTATCAAATTAGTAGCCATTCTTCAAGGCAAAGCCCTGAACATGCAAGAAAACATCTTGCCTCAAATTCAAGTCCTTCAAGTAAGGTCCAAACGACATAACAATATTATAAATACTCCTCTTCAGTGCATTCATGATGCCCCATTTCATTTGAAAATTGAAATCATCTGTACCATGCGTCCTTCTGTTCAATGCTGGCAATCTATTAAGTTTCTCAATGCTCATCTTAAGCTCCACAAGTGCGCTGATTATCGCCGGGAGGTCTTTCTGTGCAATACCAAAGCGATCCTCCGCCAAGGAATTAGAGCACAAACAGGAGAGACTTTGGACCAACCAGACAATAACTTGTCCGTCTCCAAGGCACTTCTGAATATTAGCCTCCGGTAACTCTTGGAACATAAAGTTGACTCCTAGTTTCTCCTTCAGAGTGTTAATGAATCCATCAACTTTTTTCGTTAGATGATCGACTAAATTATTCTTTGCTGTTTGGAGTTGAGTCGTGTTGAACGTACGAATTGTGGTGACACTTTCAGGAGTAAAAGTAATTCCCATATTACGGAGTTTGTACTTTGCTTGTGATTGCAGATCAATTTGTAGAGGCTCTTCTACTGGTTTTGCTTTCTCAGGAATGGGCATCAAGTTATTTAGGGAGCTATTTAGACAGTCAGTATAGGTTTTGATGATTTGTAAAATTGCCTGTACGATTCCGTTCCAATTATGCGGATGATTTCCTGGATTTGACAATGAGAACAAGGTCTCACGACGTTGTCTTGAACTACCAGCCATGTGGAATAAATCTTGACAGGCAAGGTGTTGGATGATTGGTACTTGTGTCTGCAGTGCATCTATTAAAGTAAATGTTTCTTCTGCGACTGGCGCAGCAACTAACGGGAATACCAATGGTTCAGTCAAGAACAATTCATAGTAGAAGTTCATCAAATTCAGAGAGAAATAAATCAATGTAGCATAAAACCAAGCAAACAAGTAGATCTTATATTCATGTGTTTCTTGTTGAATTTCCAGTGGAATGAAATCATTCACAGATCGTCCAAAAAATGCATAGATTATAGCAAAGTAAATTGTTGGCCATGCAGCAGCATATTTACTTCTTCTCAACAATGGTAGCAAATGTGCTTTAAACTGCAGCCATTTCATTTGTTGAATGACAGGAAACAAAACTTTCTTCTCAGATGTGTAAACACTTAGAAAGTAGAAGAATCCAGTCCATGCTCCTAGGTACAACAAATATAAAGTATTCTCAACAATTAGGTACTTGCCACCTTTGGTTCCAATTAATCCAAAACTTGTGAAACCAAGGAATAACCAAACACACACCAATCCAACAAAAACATGTAGAATGAGTAGTACTAAGTTATGAATGGAGAAAATTGCCTTCACTTTAGAGAATCTTGTGGAGCAATAACTGGGCGTTATGATATAATCTTTTGCACAAATTATACTCTGTGCAAACACCACTGTGGTAAAAAGGAAGACATATATCCATGTTCCAATTGATGTGAGTGTTGTGATGTAATCAGCTATTGAGTTCAATGGTGAGAATATGCTGAAGTTTAGAATAAATATGTAGAAAAATAGTACTATAAGTTGAGAAATAACACTGCATATGACGGCGTATGAGAGCTTTCGAAGTAAAATGTGTTTATAACCGGTGTTTAATGAATTTGGCGCGCCGGCTTGAAGTCCTTGCAGGTTATAATGCATTATATTTTGCCTAAAACGTTATAAGATTATTCTTATTGATATATTCTGCAAATAATATTTACCTGTTTTCATTTATGACAAGTTGAAATAATATTGTAAATCATCAGCTTGTATTTATCAATGGCTTATTTTGTTAATGGTATAACCGTCAGGCTCACACCAGCATCAAGGACGTTGAAATTTGCTCACAACTTGTTGAACAGCTTGAACTTGAATCATACTTGAATTTAATGAATCGTTCATATTCGTTCTTGTCCGTACCTATAAAATTTGATAAAAAATTATTTAAAATTTTAGAAAACATTCAGCGTTTGCAAGAAAATTAAAATATTACATTTAAATATTATACATATAGTAGTTTGTTTTGTTTTCTTTAGCAATAGTCTATAAGGACACAAGAGGTATGGGGCTAGTTGAAATTACAACAATATATTGAAAGAAAAATTACTTTATATAAAGTAATGATTGTATTTGGGTATTATGATATTACTTTTATTAGTTAATTTTGACAACCGTCTTTAAATTAATAGTTTTTTTTTGCTTGAATGCAGATTATCAGTGTTCTATTACTATTACCTACTGTCACTTTCTAAAAGCATTTGCAGAAGTGCGTTCAAAATAAATTGGTGGAACGCTCACAGGTGTAGACCTCTTGAATTCAGTCGTTATAGCAGGTAGATTTATTTGTTCTTAGAGATCTGTAAAACTGTGGAATTCTCCAAAATTACGGATATCTGTAAAACATTGAAAATCTGCAATAGAATTTATCTAACTATTAAAAAGTGTTTACCTACATCCAACATAGATAACATACCTTTCCGAGCATTCCACTAGTACCCAAATACAGTTTCTCTCTCTGTTTTACTTATTGACTTTAGATATGCCAAAACTGTTAGTGGAACATCAACCATACATATAGTTGGTATAGCAACATAATTGCTAATGTTGAAACAAAAAGAAGAATTAATTTAACATTATTTCTACTTATTTTAGCTTGTAAAATAAATGATTAACTATTTCAATTTATGTCGACATAATTTTTTACACAATTCCAAATATTTCGCTTAATTTCTTTGATTTATTTCATTACTCGGTATAGCGCCACACGCATTATTCCGGCTCTCACAATCCTATTAAAAATTTATAGCATATCGTCCTTTCCACCGGTAGCAGTAGCGCATTAGCGAGAAATGAGGCAAGGTCGTGAGGGAATTAAGGATTAACCGTTACTAGTGCGCATTGCTAATCCCTTGAAGTGCGCGGTCAGTGAGACCGCTGCCCGGTGCACTAATTAGAACTATTTCCTATTTCCAATCAACAAAACTAAACAAATAGAGAACAATAACAATAAAATAAAGAGAATAAAACCCGACAATAAGTCTAATATTCCAATAAAAAGTAGTTTTTCAAATCATTTATTGAAATATATCTAAATAATAAATAAGTATTGCACATTCAGGCCATTCAACTCAAATATATGATTACATCAGCCACAATTAAAAAATATACTATTCATAATTTGATGCAGTATGTAAATGGAGCCCATCATAGTTCATTATCTGCACATTGCCACCCTTGTTCCTCAACATCGCACCCGTCAAAGACATAGTGTCAAAGACAAAGACATTAATAAAATTCATCTTCATTCAGATTGCTTCATGCATGATTAAATGAATTATTTTAATTAGGACTGAAGCTACTATCGCTGATCCTACTCTTTACCTTGACGAAAGTCTTGGAGTTTATTTTGGGATCCTCATCGTTATAAAATTTAGTGTCTTTGCTGATCAATTGCATGCGTTCATTATCTGAATCAGGGCCGGAGAAGAGTAAGCCCAAATTGAGTTGAGGAATGTCATAGAAAACAGCTAAAGTGGTCATAATGAATGTTATCCCAATGATAAGATACCCTAAAGACAGAAAAGAAGATTTATTGCAATTGCTTTCGAGAGTAAAGTTAAACGATTTGTTACCTGTAGTTAGAATTTTGTATAGCGTGCGCATCGGTTGCGAAGGAGAATCACCGGGAATATAATCGCCTAATCCAATGGTAGTCAAAGAAATAAAACAGTAGTAGAGAGAGTCCAGATAGTCCCATTCGGATTCCAGGGCGGTGAAAATAGCGGCCGGGATGAAGATGAATCCAATCATTACAGCTACAACTGAAAATAAAAACGATTAATTACAGATAATTATCCAGCTCATATACCTTGAATTCATAACTACAACATTTATGAAATATCATCAATTGACGTCAATGCAGATCATCCATCGACATTGACGTCAATGAATTTCATGTAGTGTTTTTACCTCAATTACAACTAACAGGTATAATAAAACTCCTCTACATTTTTTCGTAATCAATCCACACTTGATCATAGATGATTATCAAAGATACTCACCGACAATGAGCAGATGTAGAATACGTATTTTAAATGGTTGATAGAGATGTCCAAGTTTAGTGTTGAGGTACTCCAGGAACCAGACAACTGGCACAAGCAGACGTTCCACTAAAGCTGAGAGTAGTACCAATGTGAAGGGAATGCCAAAGATGGCGTAAATTATGCAGAATGCTTTTCCGGCTCGACTCAACGGAGTGACATGGCCATAACCTAGGGTTCAATCAATATTTAAGCTTTATCTAGATTGTAATGAATTGACAACATAATTATTTACCGATGGTAGTTACTACCGTCCCGCTGAAAAACAAACTCTGCCCAAAACTCCAGTTAGGTTCACCTGTCACATTGTTCAGAGCGGAAACACCTCGACTTGCTGCAGCAACCACTTCGGCGATTAGTTTTTCCAAATCATCATCTGCCAGCATAGAATAATACTTGTTAAATTGTTTATCATTGGTGTCAATAACTGACCATGGTTTGGTCATTTTTCATTCAATGAGATTAAGAGTTAATTATCGGATTCATAGTTTTACCACAATTGTGAGAGAAATGTTTCATAAAATTTCTGATAAGCCGGTTGTGGTAAATAAGTGAATAAATCTCTGAATTAAGCAATTGTTTAGATTCATTTGCAAGTGGTTCTCAATTAATAATATTTACATAAGAGGTGTTGATGAGAATTGGAAAAGAAAGTAAAAAGAAATCAGATAGAATGTATAGGAAAATATATTTTTGAACGATTATATTGAGTGTTATATTTGAAATAACAAGTTTTTAAAGACGGAAAACTTTGCACGTTTATTTTAAAACAGATAAGAGAATATAAGAAAATGTCTTAGTAATCAAACAATATTCAATTAGCTGAGCTCTGCATAGATTTAAACTAGAATTGGCTACTGTAAAATTTAATTTTTCTTCTACACTTTCTTAAAATGCTCTAAAATTAATTAATTCCTTCAAGAATGGTTTAAAATCTAAACTTTTTACATTCGGCAAATCAAATCTACCACCACCACTTTTGCACTCATACTGGGTCAGTGATGTCAACATATATCGATTGGGCTTGGAGGCTCGACCTCTACGCTACTTCACACACTTAATATTTAAACGATTAAAACTTTATATGCATAGTATGCTACAAGACAGAGAACAAACTGTTGCTGAGCGCAATTATCACAGGGACTCTAAATACTCCAGCGAAACTACAATATTTATCTATTTGTGTTTGTAGTCTTCAAGTCTTTTGATCTTGACTCAGAATTATTGCTAATGCAACTTTGTGATAATAAGCATAGCAACGAAAACATCAAAGAATCAGACACAACAAGTCAACAACAACAAATTATTTTAATTTAAAACTGGAGATGATAAGGTGGTAATTATGGAATTATTAGTTGAATCTTTATACGGACCTTGTATATTCGGATATTTAAGCATAAATTCTCGCCGACTAGTTTGTAACCGATAAGCAACTGTCATTTCACCAGGCGTCTCCATAATACTAAACATAGCAGCCCCAAAGCAAAGGTACATGGCGTAGAAGAGCAGGTAGACCACAAGTAACAAATCAGTTTTTAGTAGACCGCAGAAAAAAGAACCGGATTCTTTCATGTTTCTGCGCTTTTCGAGAATTGGGTAAAGTTGGTCGTTGCTAGAGTAGTAACCATTGTCCAGCCAGGTATGCAAAGTGGAGCCGTAGTTTGGAGTGATCACTAGTTTAGTCTCCATTTTTACTTGTTAAAAATCTTAACAATGTCTTTTTAATATTTTTCAATTAATGCTTAAACATCACGATATAATTCAAAACTTTTACGTTTTAATTTAAACTAATTTAAAGTAGAGAAGTCTTAAGTTAGTGTTATAAAATGACAAAAATTAAAGCTTTGAATATAACTAGCAAATTATTCAGCACTAGGTGGGAAATCATGCTGAATCAAGAGCGCAAGCGGCACTAAGAACAACTTGAATTATCACTTTAAGTGTGCTAGACTTGCTGATGCATATTGACCTCCCTCCCACTCTTTCTGGCTTCAGTAATCTTCAATGAACTTCAGCTGTTATGTTGCAAACTTGTTAATGAAGTTTTGTTGATTCTTGGAGCAGCCCTCCAACGCGTGGATAGTACCGAAGTACAAAAATTTCAGTTTTGAGCGGCTCACAAAAACAAAACAAGTCGATTATGGAACAAAATCAATCTAGTGACAGATCACTGACTACACTACCAGTTGTAAGAGAGGGTATCAACTAACTTGTACTGCAATATCGCAATCGTACTTAAGTCAATTGATAATTTATCAGTACTCGATACGACGCGTGAGTTTATTACTTATTTATTATTATCTACGTGTGTGGATTTATGTGTGCGTGTGAGGCGTTTTCGTTTTCATGATAATCATATGAATTTTATCTGCTTCCCACACTAATAGATAATTAACAATTGAAAACAATTTTGTCAAGAATACCAAGACATTAGTTAATAAATTAAGATTAATTTTCTTCAATTATACTAAAACATTGCTACTAGGTAGTAGATTTATGAAATATGTCAGTTTTTAATGTCATTCATTTAATTTTTGAGGTACAAAGGCACGAAAATTGTGCAAAATTCCGCAAAATTTATGTTCCCAGTAATTGTGCAATTTTCACTGAACAAAAAATTCATACCATGTGCATTGTACCATTCCCAGCCACCAAAGTAGACTCCTAAATTTCCAATTATGTTGAAATTAACCAAATCTTTTCTCGAGACAATGTACCACAGCTCTAAAGTGCTTCTGCGTACGGTTCGCGTAACTCTTGCCGAAGAAGTGGAATTATCACGTGCACGTGCTAAAGCCCGCTATGAAAGTCAAGACTATTCTAGGGCACAGCGTGCAGAATCATCCACTGTACCCAGCTTATCCGAATCCATGCAGATCCTCGGCGTGAGGGATATTACAGATCTCGAACGGATTCACGAAAGATATCAACAGTTGTTCCAAGCAAATGAGCGTTCAAAAGGAGGCTCGTTTTATATACAATCCAAAGTGGTCAGAGCTAGGCAGAGAATTGATCAGGAGTTGGCGAAAGCTTCTGAGAAATTAATTACAGAGCAGCAGGATACTATTGAGGAGAGTTGCAAAGGAAAGGAGAAAAATTCAAAACATAGTCGACGGTCTCGAAGAAAGCGGAATATAAAATAAAAAAAATAATAATAATATGATAAGTATTTGAAGGGGCGGGAAAGAAACTTTTGGGTAAAATAAATTTGTTTTAATTTTTTTGGCATTATTATCTTTCATTTAGTTAAAGAATATTAGAAACAGAGCAAAGAGAAATAATTGCTTTGTTTCGTATTTTACGCATTTCTATGTTTGTGGGTAAATAATTAACTAATACTACAACATTCTATCAAGGGCACAATTTCTCCAAATTTCCCAAAGCAGTGAACAACATATACCTCATTCATCATCCTAATTCTACCTAATTCAGTTCAATTTTTGCATCATTTCCTAATTCTCTCGTGAATAATTCACAAAAACAGCACAACTTTGAGTATTTATGGGTCGTGTCTCGGGACAATTCGTGTATCAAACAGATTGATTTGCAAATACTATTTGTGGAAAAGCGATGATTGAATTTTAATGTAAATTTATTTGCGTTGACTTGAAATTGCTTTTTTAAATTATAGTTGAAGCTGCAATACTCTGCAATATACTTTTTTAGTTACCTAATCACGAGGTGAGAGAATAGGTGATGAACTAAGTAAACATCTAACAAAGTTAGCAGTTGATGAATTGCTAACTTTGTCTGCCACCAACTGGACGATGAAGTAAACTTAATAATCTTAATGCAGTAGGTTACGAGTTACGCATTTTATTGCATTTTAACGCGTTTCGCCCAGTTTATATTCTTCATATGCTGAGTTTAGTGCTTAATACGCATGATACGCGTTGCGATTGTCAATTGCGCATGTTTATTATCTTTATGTTGGGAACATTTACCTATTAATCTCTTAAAGTACTGACCTCACTCAGTGAAGTGAAATAACTGATGCAAAGTAAATTCCTTCATTGTTTAAACAAGAAAGTAGTTTAATCAGTGTTCACTCACCTGTTACGCAAACATTGGAGGTAAGAAACTCGCTTTTGACATTCTTAAACTCTGCGTTTTCCATCTTTGCATAAGGAATTTCCACAGCGCGGAAAATAACGGCGCCTAGGCAGAGATAGCCGACGAAAGTAATAATGCCCAGGACCAAACGAATCCACTTCTGTACAGTCATTCCGCTTGATTTTCACTTCTGCAGTTTGCACAAACATTCACAATTATAAAAATCTAATCATGTAAATTCGATTTATTTGATGATTGATTTTATGGGCTGTGGTTCCGTTTGGTGTCATTATTGTCTTGGGAAACGAATGACTTATGCCACATTGATTAGTGTCACATTAATTTACGAATTATATAATTGCATCCAGTTTATCGATAAAGAGTAAAGATGAAATGAGCTTAAAAACGTCAAAACTTAAAGTTTGCAAAACGTGAATTGCTGAAATACTAATGAAGACAAATGAAGAGCAATGAAGCATAACTTTAGAAAAGTGTTTTAATATAGTTTAATTGGATTTTCGACTGATTGCAGACTGGCGTATTACTAGACAGTTTAATTGAAAGAAACAAATAAGTTAAATTCTTTGGATGACAGGTTTAAATTTCTTTAATCCAAACAAGAATGCATTGTTTTATTTTCTCTAGAATTATGAGACATTAAATAACAACAAAATTATGTTACAAATACTTACATTAGATTAGTTGTCTTGAATTCAATCTAAGTTTTTAATAAACAATATATCATTCCAGAAACTAACAACTTGTAATACAACGTAAAACTTGAAATGCCTGTAGCATTACCGCGCGACTTACACCTAAGCACTCGTAATGAAAACTGCCGGCATTTCCACCTTATCCACGGTTTTGCCGAGGAAAATTCAAACAAGAGTCTTGCGCTGTGCAGCCCAATTCTATTTTTACAGCGCATGCGCTAACTTTAAACTCCCCTAAGATTCTCGTTAAATTAAATAATTAAATATTCGCTGACACATTGAAATTTCAGAATAATGAATAATAAAGAAAACTATTTTTACTCTATCAACAACTCTGCAATGTTTTTGCAATAAAAAAAGTGATAATGAAATTATATCCAACAATTCATTACATTAATGCATTATTTCTGTCTGATGATTATCATAACGAGGTGTGATGAGTGCAAAGAGCACAAACTAAATTATTTTAAATTGATCGAAAATAAGCTGAAGTGAAAGAAAGATAGAATGGGAATAGGTTGAAAGGGTAAAGAGGGGGAAGTAGGGTCGATGCGAGTATGCGCGCGTCGCGATCGATAGAGTCCTGGATGCAACGCAGGGGATGTACGTCTGCTTGCTGCAAGGGCGCAAACAATAGCAGGGTTGCATTCGGCAAGTGCAGCAGTCTAAACAGTTTTAAATCGGCTTTAAATTAGCTAAATTTGTGAATATTTTGTATTGTTCGAGTAAGTTAAGTATGTCTACTACATTTTCCTATAAGTTTATGTTTTCCTTGTAATACTCACAATCCAAGTAATTAATGTTTTCTGTATTTTCAACTTCTTTTTCAACATAATTGCTAAGTGAATTTAGTTAATTGCGATTAATTTTTAGGTAGTTGAAACAAAGTCTCAACATAATGAGTTGTTTAGGTGATTGTTGGGAATTAGGTCCACCACCAGATACAATTCTTTTTATGCCACCACCTCCAATTCCTTCCTTTTTGCAAGGTGGCCTCCCAGAACTCCTCATAAACAGCACATCTTGCGTATCATCCCAGCACTGTGAAGCGTACCCTTTGCATCATGGCAACCGGGTTCTGGGAGATGCAAGTGGAAGTGAATATGTTGAACCATCTCGGAAAGATGTTGAAGACTGGAGTCCAACCATCGGAGATACTTGGCTTTTAGTCTTGGTAGTTTCTGCAATTGGCGTTTTGTTATTAGGAGCTTTATTAGCAATGTTTTTGTTGAAATGCCGAGAGTGAGTTCTTGTTCTCAACATTCTAGTTAATGTCGCATTTGTGGTAATTGTTGAATTTTTAGAATGAATATGTTTGGTAATAACGACTGCTCCATGCACAATCGTCCTATCAAAAACCTCGAACCCCGCGACTGTTCCAACATGGTCCCCAATATAAACTGCAATAAATTAGTCCACCCTTCAGAGACAGTTCTCTATCATGGTAACGGAATCCATGCGGATAATCGCATGGTGTGGGCTGCGTTGACTCCTCGTGGAACTCAACACTTTATCTCCGAGAGTTATCCAAATGACCTGGTGGACTATATCGAGGCGGATGATCACTATGAGACTATCGACCATCTTAATTCACACAACGTGCAGCCAGCTCCAATCGTTCCAGGACACTACTCGCCATACTACCAGCGTAAAGGTACCGTGCCCAACGCCCCAGCGCATAGCTTTGATAACTCTGGCTTCGTAGATTACGAGTACGAGGACCCCACGCCTCTAATCGAAGCCTACCAACTAAATCAGCTGAAGGATATGGACCAGCAGCGTCTGCATCAACTTCAGCAACATCATCAGGCTCAACAGTTCTGCCATGGTGAGCATCAGTATGCTACTCTTGGGAGCATGGGTGATGGGAATACAGATATGAGGTGTGCTAGTATGCGACGTATGGCCGCACAGCATTATAGGCCACAGGTTTCTTCACCAACAAGGATTGAACATCCTAATTTACCGCCGCTTAATTTGTATCCGCATAATACGCTCAAGAAACAGGGAAATGGTACACTTGGATATCGTAATGACGATACTATGACTCTACCTAAATGCGGAATTTAAACATATAGTCCAGGAAGTATTCATAATCTGATGGTGTAAGCTTCAAATTGATTCGTCATACCCGTCTTTGCTGTAATCGTTCACACCATTCTTTACCTCGTTCACCCACTCATTGTGTTATTTGTCTTCTTGTTGTGTCATTTTATATCTTTAGCAAATCCAATGCAAAGCATTAGAAATGACGTTGTTTTTACAAAACGAGAAAAAATACTTGTACTAATGATAAAAAAACACTTTTATTTATTTCAATTTATTTGTAGATCGCTGTTAGAGATTATTTATTTTGTTTGAATTTGTTTAATAAAAGTAATTAAACCTAATTCAAACTGGTTAGATCTTACTTAATACTCAAGTATTTAATATTTGAAATAATTGCTGCTTGTCTGAATCTAATTTGGCCGCCTATTCCCGAAATCCGCTAGGTTGTGCGTTAAGTCGCGATCTTCACGCCGCCGACGCGAGCGCCACAAAGCACCGAGGTGTAATGGCTACGAATCCTGGAAATTTGAGCACAGTCGAGAATCCACCTTACAGCAAGCAACATCTTTTGCAAGTTACTCTCCTCAGTAAGAAAACCTTAATGTTATCATATACTATCCGAAGCACCAATTCAGTTTATCATGTACCTTAACAACGCAACTTCCATAAGCAGCAATACAAATCATATACCAATCGAACAGCATTAAACAGGCAACACCAAATCTATATAAATCAATGCGAATCAACTTTACATAAGAATTCTCCTCGCTAATACGCAACCCCATAGAAATGAAAAGAAATTATTTAGAGTATTGTTGAGTGTGGTTACGAAGTGTTTAAGATTCATTATGTTGGAAAATTGCACTATAACACTTACTTCTTGTCTTCAGGTAAGAACGTCTTCGGCTGAAGAAGGCAACATGCCGAAAACGTTCTTACCTAAAGACAAAAAGTAAGTGTTATAGTGCAGTTTTTCAACATAAGAAATTATTTATAAATCAAGTTCGTTAGTTGCGTAGCTTTTATTGAAACATGTTCACACAATTCCACATGTATTTATCATTTTGTACAAAACATCGGCTGATTACATACAAGGTACCAAACCTCCCTTCTGTTTTCCTACATTTTCTTCCCGCAATCCCTCCAATTCTGATATGTTTAAAGGTACATTCGCGCCTCTGCAAACAATAACTTGTAATAACTCTCAAACACGTCCCACTTGGACTTTTAATATACGCGTATTATAAATATATAAACAATCAATTACAATCAACACAAAGTAATGATGGAGGTAGGTAGGTAAATTGGCATCTTTTTCAACAGGAAGAAATTAAACGCGTCTCATGAATTGATTGCATATGTAACAAAATGGCAAGCAACATCTGAATGCATCTCAATGCGTTCCGACGCAACATAAACAACGATTCGGTGTAATTTTAGAATAATGTTTGTATAGTCAAACGATGTACCAGCGCCTAGCAGACATCTCTCCGCTTTGTTCAGTCTTAATTATGAATACACAAAGATTCTAACAATCAGATCCAGAGAACGTCCATTCTTTTGCTCTCCCATATGTACAGTGAAGATGCGAGTGAATTGAACACACGCACATTTCTAAACATGTCACGCCAACAGTATAGAAATCGAAGAGCAACAAATGAATCTATGTACAAATGTCTTTACTACGCACCTAGAGCAAATACAACACTATATCTCATCAATAAGGTCATCAATAACGCTAGTAAATATTTTTATAATCTGTTAAAATCTTCTCCTTGCGTATATATGCGCTTTACAACTTTTCAAGACTCGTCACTCATTAATAACCAATAAAATCGTGTTCTTCGTCAACACGTGCATCTGTCTTCTTATTTTACACTGCAATAAGGTACAAAATGTGATGTGAAGTTTAACACACGCACGAGTACTACTAATAAAATTCCTAACTTGTTCAACGTGAATATGAATTTCAATGGTTTACACGCATTTTATGAATCTTAGGTACTTAAAAGTCTCTACTTTATGTAGAATACCAAAATACAACTTACAATAGGTCGTTAGCAGTTAAAAATAAAAATCCGTAATAATTTCAACGTGAATTATAAATTTCTCGGATAACAACATCTCTATTACTTTTTGCTTTGAATTCGAAAGTCTCTAATATAAATTGCACTCTTTTCACTACGCTGTTCGTACGATTTTATGTGATTGATAATGATAAATTGATAACTAACATAAGCACTACTTCTTTAGGAATTTGTCATTTTCACTGACTTGCACTAGTTTTCATATGGCACATCTTTAAAGTTTTTGCAGTTTGTAGTATTTCACACTACGTGGGTTGCGTTCATGCACTTTCTTCAAATGATAATCAACACAGTTAATTATTATCACCTAATATCGATGTAGAATGTAGTAGTTTGTCCTTAGGCTAGTTCAATTTGATGCTAGCTAGTTGAAATCAGATGTCCCGTGTTGAAAAATTTCAAATCTTCGTTTACTGTAAAGTAATTCAGTGTTTTTAATAAAAACAACTTCTTAAAAATGTTCATGTCGAAAGCAAAAGATAATTAAGTGCGATATAAGAAATAGATTCGAAATAAAAACAAACCCAAAGTACCTTAAGGTGATAAACAAAAATGTGTTGGATTTTGTTGACTTTGTGGAATTGATTTAGGTGTGGTGTGTTTATGGAAACATCTACATGCTGTTCTCCTTGATTGGATTCCGCAGGGCCTCCGTCTCGATACGCATGCTAAGGGACGAATGATGAGGGTACTTGCTTTGGTTGAGGACGCGTTCCATCACGCAGGATGCAGAAAGACGAGCTTCAGCATCGTGATCCCAGCATTCCTCCATCGTCTCGGAGAGTGCTGCCAATCCCTAACATACCCATAGATTAGTTCATCGTATCAACTTAAATTTAAGTACTTACAGGATGATTCCTCCATGATTCAGGTATCGTCGGCCGCACTTTCCGCTGTACTACACTCTCCTGCATATCTTCTAAATTAGGATGTGGTCCAACTTCTTCTTCAAACGGTAATCTATACTCAGGAACAATTCCATCTTGTGCAGTACACCTGGAGACCAACTCCCAAATCACCAACCCACACGCGTACATATCAATCCGGAGAAATGCATCAGGTGTAAAGTTAATAGCACCTTCTAACACTTCCGGAGCCATATATCTTCGTGTTCCAACTTGTCCATGAGTATCACCGCATGATTTCCCAGGTTCAAATACCAAAGCTAGTCCAAAATCAGCAATACAAGCAGTCATGTCACTCTTCAGTAATACATTCTTGCTTTTAAAGTCGCGGTGAGCAATTGCGGGTTTTAAAGGTTCCCCAAGCTTCCCAGTGGTTTCCTCGTGCAAATGCATTAAACCTCGTGACATTGTCTCGACAATCTTGCAGAGTTCAGGCCACGTCAAAGTGTGTGCTTTGAGATAGTCACACAAAGAACCAAAATCATGGTATGCAGTTATCAACCAGAATTCAGTGCGATGGTCAATTTTTCTGGTCTCTACACCAATAAAATGCAGAATATTGGCGTGGTTTGTTAGTGGAATTTTGTAAATTTCTTGTTCTTGCACCCAGGATTGCTTGTCTTGCATGGGGAATACTTTAACTGCAATTTCTTCTCCTTTAAGATGAGCTTTCCATACGAGACCAAACCGTCCTCTTGCTTTGATTTCGATCAACTGAATTGGAAGCAGACCCATTGTAGGCATTGTCAGTGGTTGTGAATGTGGCTCAGATGTAGGAATCTAGAAAAATACAGGTTAGCACCAGTTAAAAGCTTGTAGGAATACAAGAGTTATTGATAAGAGTGGTTGAGATTATTTATAGCTACATACCCCCCACTTTGCACAGACATGTAAAATATTCAACTTATACATTGCTAGAATATTATATGAAAACTTACTTCATTAAACATATACTTCTTTCTGTAAGTCCTAACAATGAAGAACATCATTATAATCCCCAAAAATACCAACCCACAGATGGGATAAACCCAATTGTAGTTTGGCACTGGCTCAGGTTCTGAAACTATTACATGACATTATAATAAAGTCACTTGCAACATATATAAGTAATATATACTTTTGAAAGCAGGTTCCTTCTCAGTTGATATCGGTTTAGGTTCCCAGCTGAAGTTAGAGTTGCACATATTACCTTTACAGCAGCAATACAAATACTGCTTGTTTCTCTTCAAATCAGTGTCAATGCATTTTGTGTTGTTGCATTCTTCATGAATAAAACAACCCTAAAAGATTGGACAGTTATATAAATACACATCCTAAAAATGAAAATTTACCTTTAATTTAATAGAGATAGTTCCATTGTCTTCATTCCATAAAACATAGCAACCCTGTGCTTTTCCCTCAGATCCTTGACATTCTTCCTGTTGTGGAGTACACCCATCTTTGAGTCCATTCCTCTGTGATTCACTACATGTAATATCATTGTAGTAATCACACAGCACTTTTGGAAGTACATGGCTCTCACTGGTCATACCACTACTCTTTCCAAAGCAGATTCCTGTAAGTTATCAATTGTTTAACGCTGTTTCTGCTAATCACAAGGAATTTTACCATTAAATGCAAATACGCACAACACAAGCACGTTCAACGCAATGAATCGCCGCAGCTTCATCATGGGGGCGATTGTCACTGTTTGATCGCGGCGTAGAAGTCGATGTTATTTATGCCATAATCAGGCTGCGCCTTCGCTATTCGTCTCGCGCGAATCAAGTCAAATGGAGAGCAAAATGTCTTCCAACAGGCTGGGCCGTAACAATTGACGACGACAGTCGTTGTCTTGTGATTAAGGCAAAGGCCTTGACGATGAAATGCTGGTGTTCAGTTGTGAATTGCGTCTCCTGCGTAATGCGAATTTTCACGTTCGCCCAGGTCAAGACACCTTGCGACGCACGCACACGAGAATACACTATACGATCACTGGCTGCGGTCACTGACGTGAATTGCGTGAGCATGAAGAGTCGAGATTTTTGGCCGCATGAAACTGGCGACTTTTTCCCACCAGGGTGGGCACAAGGGATGCAAGCAACGTGCGATGCGAAAATGCATAGGATGGTGTCAAATGATCACGACCGCGAACGAGAGAATGTTGTTTATCAATGGACGGTGGGGACCTGCGCAAGCTGCACAAGGCGCGACTTACTCCACACACTACTTGAATTCGTAGGATTACGAACGGAATACGTAGAGGAATATGGGAGGCACAAACACCGAACACATTCGTACGAAATTGCTTTGAACTCGTGTGTGTGGTAAATAAGGCACAAGTGTTCTTGGAAGTAGAGGTGGAACCCGAGAGGCAAACATCGCAACCGCATGGCAATCTGGGGCGCAGAACGCAGGTTGAAAAATTGAGGAATGACCCAAGAAGGCATAGAACATAGACACGAGGAAGTCTACGCAATGAAATTGGTGTTGTACATACAGATAAAAGCATTTCCTTTTTCGTATTTCGAAAGTATAAGGACTACAAATGGTCAAGTGGGAAGAAACGGATGGGGAATATTGTCCTTTAAATAGATGTTGCAACATTCATTCCCTTATTAGCAATAGTTTTAAAGTTATTGACAAAGTACAAGATAAAAACAAACTCAAGCTATATTCTCATATTTCAATCATAAATCATTATCAATACCATTAACAGAAATAAAAATAAATAATAACACATCGCTGGTGTCCTTGGTTCTTATTGTACGAGGACGATTGGATCGCGCGTTATAACTTCTGGAAAATATCGGACTAAAGCAATCACTCCAAAGCCACTAGTCAATCCTATGAGACCCATTGTGGTCCAAATTGTAAACAACTGTGGATATTGAAACCTAAATTAAGAAAACCCACATTAGAGAATATTTTTGTGGCATTAACGGAAGTATTACCTAAAATACCAAGCTGATCCCAAGGTAAAACTCAACGTAACTATCAGCCAATTTCCTAAATCCCAATCCCTATGGTTCTGTGGGTTATTCCCATTTGTGACGGCATTATTCACATCACTATTTGGATTTTCTTGCGGGGAATTACGTGGCTGATGAACAAGGCAATGCACAACACAGTTATCGAACATGCCATAACTTTCCAACGTTTGTTGATCATGTTTCAAGACTTGCCCGTTGAAAATCAACCGGACGAGTTTGTTAGATGCTAATTCAACATCAAAATGCCTTCTTTTAAAGTCACCAAGTCGTTCATGTGGTCGTGCATCGACAATTTTCAAGTTGTCATCAATAAATTTGAGCTTAATTGTGATTAGTGATGTTTGATTAAGTGTTACATCATTGGTTGTCTGTTGATCTACAGTTTCAACTAAGACTTCTTCAATTGTTTCTCTTTCTAAATTTGTTTCTGAGCTTCCTGCTATTACCGCCCTTCGCCGCAACATCTGCTCTGGACAATTCTCAAGTGGTGCATCCATTGTATCAATAATTTCCTCAATTACTGGATCCTCACTATCTTCATCCTCATCATCTTCTTCTTCACCTACTTCCTGTTCTTCACCTTCTACGGGCACTCCTTCACTTTCTGTTGTATCCAACTCTACTCCTTCTGATATTGTAGCTGACTCAGTGTGGTTTGTTAGTGTTGTAACTCTAGTTTGGTGTCTTGAATGCTCCAGGAGATACACTGTTCGGACATAGAGATTCTGCTGAATATCTGTTGTAATCCACGCGATCGTCGCTGAAACAAAAAACGCAAATATATTTCTAGCTTCACTTTGACGTGTTGTTCAATAATACGTCGTATAATGAATTGATGTTTTCTGATTGGACTAAATTTAATTTATGTAGTTTGTTTGCAGTCTGCAATCTACACGTTTTTGACATGAGTTTCTTACCGATTATCACGACGATGACGGTGATGCAGAAGTATGTTACTTCGTCTCCAATACCGTCGATTATTGTCATGATCGACAAGCCACTGAAACAAGCGTAATTGTTCCTAGTGAACAATTAATGCGCTGTTTTCTAAGATAGTTAGTTTTGATGATATTGTCAATAGTGACCTCAAAATGTTACGACGTCATGAGATATTCACTTCTATGGCATTTGACCAACGTAGAAATTGTACTATTTGATTTAATATAAATAGTTACAAAGCATTAGAATATTGTTTTTGATTATTATATAGATTTTACGTTTTAAAATAAATATTTATCAAGATACTTTCTAAGAGAATGTTGGCGAAGTTGACGTTTCCTACAAAAAAATAATAAGTTAGGCAACAAACTTAACACCAAAGTAGTTTCTGAAAGCTCGAAATTTACAAAAAGTCCATATCTAAAAAAACATTATAAAACAAGATTATATATAGTGTTTGTTGCCATTATAAATATTTGTTATACAATTAAACATAATATTAAGCCAAATTCTGTCTAAATTTCTAAATCTTGTAATTAGTTTTGACTTCCTTCACGATGACGCTGCCTAACCATCCAATGTAGACTTTTCTCCTCGCATCATTCCACTCCCTACGCTTCCTAACGTCATTCAGCAAAGACCACGGCGGCCAGGATTACGGCGAACTAGTTTGTAAAACACTCGAGTTTTGCTCGAGTTGCTTCGCTAAACTGCTGCGGATTTAGTGCAGTACTTGTATTGTGTGGTGTTGATTATTTCGGTTTGTTGATCGCCTTTGGACATGATTATTTATGCCCGTGAACTGCATTGATTTGCGTTGTGTAAACTGATAGTGTCTGTGCCAACCAACAATCGTTAACAACCAAAATGACTCATTACAAGAGATAAATTTGCACCACAACATATTCTCAATACAAACTCGGGTCGCTTGCAACAACAAACTTTCATCTTTGCATTGTGCATACATCGTGTGTTCGCGTACGGAACGGAGTAAAAAGTGATGCACGAAGTGGCAAGCGTTCTACATTTTCGAATGCAGCACGGTAGCACACGCATAGAACGGTGAATTGTTAAGTACGGAAAAGAGAGAATTCCGTGAACGGCAAGAATTTTCTATTTACTTGTCTAGTGTGCCGAAAGAACTCGTCTGCTTTCGCTCGGTTGCTGAATAACAAAATAACAGGGGACAAATGAAACTCTACGGTGAACGTGTTGGATTAGTGTTTTTGCCGATCTTGCATCTACAAAATGGAAAGGATTAACACTCATTGAATTGGGAAGCGAGAGGTGAGTGGTCGAAACTAGGTGAAAACGTTCGAAATTCTCTACTTGTATAATAGCAATTGATTGTATATTTTAGCATAGTTTGACGCATGCGATCTTTGAGAATATATTCACTAGCCTACGCACATCTTGGGCATTTTGTGCTGTAGTTCCTTTGAACTTGAAACTCGTAAGATGTATGTGCTTGGTGTGGTAATAACAATGCGGTAACAACGTCATAAACGTATACCCAAAATTAAAAAATAAACAGCGTCTTCGCTCCGATGGAAATCTTCTCGAGGCACGCGAGCAAGGTCATCGTATCCTGATTAAAATAAAAGCGTTGAGCTCAAATGGCGTGGAAGTTGAAGGAAGGCACTGCCCTTACTTGCCCCGCAACAGTTCAACACTCGTTTGACATTACTCGACTCCACTCTTACCCTCATGTCGCGACGTACAATTTCTTACCGATAGTTCTTTTCCTCAAATTGAACAAACAAACTGAAGTTCATCGGACGCTGTAACAACGTCCTGTCAATTAGGATTATTCCCTAATCCGTTGTGGTTTGATCGATTTCAAAATGGTTTTATTGTCTAGATTATTCTGTAACGTTAGCGTTGTCTTCACACATAAATATTGTAACGTTTGTTCTTTAGAACTCCGGGAAGTTGGGGAACACCGCTAGGAAGATAATGATAGAATGTCGAGAGGGGAAATTGCAGCCATTGAAGGCGCCTGTTCTAAAAATAAGACCCCTATCCGCGTTTTTTTAATAATACACGCTTCTCGCACGATGACGGCTATAAATCAGTCATATTCTTGCTTTACACTCAACAGCCTTCAATTCCGAGTTATTTCTAGATGCTTTTATTTCTCTTACATAGGAAAACATTGGGGTTCTACCCATGTAGAGTTGCTTCCTATTATTTCCAGACTAAAGTGAACATTCAATTGTTTGCCTTCGGCTTCGTATTTCCTCATCTCGGAAAATATGGCCCCTGAAAAAAAAAAACTGTTAAACGATTTGAAATCCCGCATTGTTTCATTTATAAAATAAGATCAATAAGTGAGAAATTTATTTTTGATTTTGTCCTTTTGGGAATTTGCGATTTCTAAGAAAAAATTAAGTCTATTCTATGTAGAATTTCTCGGTGATATTAAATCTGTTGTACGTTTTCATCTAAAGTTCCTTCCAGATATTTTGTCTAGCTCTTTCTGTAATGGAAGGAGGTTGTATTTGTTCATACTTATTTATCTGATAATATTGTCTACTTTCAACAATTGCCTGCCCAACCGTGCTGTTTCGTCATTTGTTTATTACTTCATTGAAATTGCTGTACTTAAATTGCGCGTATCTTCATTTTTTTTACAAAATACTCGTAATTCCCGTATATTTCGTGAGGTTGTCAGTACTAACTGACGAACTATAACGCAAAAAGATTCTCTCAGTAATTCTTCTCTGCTTGTTCCCATAAAATATGTTTCACTCTCGATTCTCATGTTTGTCTCGTATGTAAATATATCAAGTCCTTTGTCTATGCTGGTGCGCGGTTAATTACAACAAAAGGGCCACGATGCGTGGCAGCATTTCCGCCGAAAGCCACTTTCCACCACCGCGTCCAGACGATCTGCGTTGCGACTGAGCGATGCGCGTGTGAACCATGCAAGTAAAATCACATTATAAGAGAGAATTGGAGGTGAAAAAATATAATTTTCTTGTCCGAGGTCGCACTGTTTTACTGCTTACATTACCTACTTATTATTGTTGGATGCATGTGAGGAGAGCGTGGCAGGCGTGTCGTGCTCAAGCTACTCATGTGAGCGAAACACGTGTGTAATTATTGTTATCCTTACATGGAGTAAAGACGGTGAGAAACAGATATTAGTTCTGGTAGCCAGATATTATGCTAAGTAGTGATCTACTTGGAATTTATAGTTATTTTCATTGGATATCAGTTTAAAGCTAATTAAAGTTGTAGTTTCGTTGTGGAAGGGTTTTTTATTTAGAGAGAATAATATTTTTACTTTAAATTTAAACTAAATACTTTATTGCAACCTAATTTTTGAACTATTACCCAGAAAAATTGCGCTTGCGTATGTTTCAATTATCCTGTTTGAAAAAAATTGTTGAATTGTTGAAAAAAGACCAAGAGTTCGGTCTTCAGTAAAATGCGATGTTCGAAATTAAAGATTTATGTGCGACGTAGTTTTCTCCATCACAACAGATGTTGCTGGTTAAATATTCTCGCTGGAATTTCGAATTAATGTACATCGCATGTAAAGCCTTCGTAACTACTAATCTTACGGTTTACAACGCCAATTGTGTCATTTGCAATGTCAATTTTTATGTCAAATTAATTCCAAAGTTTATTCCAGGATCATGATTTTGCTATCTTATGATAACAGTTTAATATCCCAATGCAGTATGTGGTATTTTACGTTTTAAGTATGTGAAATGGATTTTAATGAATTTTATCTACACAATGATATTTTACTTTAATTTTTTGTTTTCATGGTTTTGCTAAACAATAAAGATGTTTATTTCATTGTCATGGACTAAAATAAGCACTAATATAATAATTGTTTTCTAATTTCTGAGACTAGAAATATATTTTTTCTAATATTTACATCTAAAAACGTTTCAGTAACTAATTAAAACAAGAGAGTATGTATCTTTGTCTTTGAATGCACGTTGCATTTGCTGCAATGACTATCAATGAACTGGTTTTTTCTGTACCGGACGCAACTCGCGTACGAGGAACACCTGCAAGACGCAGATTAACTGAACGCACCTGCAAAATGCCGAAAAAAGCTCGCACCGTTTTTATAATTTAGATGTTTACCACTTTCTTTTCTCGAGTTTTACGGATTTCGTGCAGTTTCATGACTTCCACAACTATAATAGTTGCACACTCGTCACTAGCCAACTCTTCGCATGTCCTTCTTCGTTTCCTTCGTGCTTTGTTTTTCTGCTAAGCAAGAGAGAGTGGTTGTAAAAAATTCAAAGGCACGCGATTTGTTCACCTCGTAAAGAAGTATGACATCGAATTAGGTCATGACATGATTCGCTGAGCACGTTTGTTCTTTGACGTTAGACATTTATTTGTTGGCATTGGTTTTATTAGGGGCATAGGGGTACAGAAATTACATGTGGGCAGAGGAGGGTTTTGTGGACAATTTAGTAGCATATGAATGTGAACTGAATAAATTTAATCTGACGTCGTTATCTCGCTGTATGTTATTTTGAGAAGGGGGAAATGGTTGGTGTTTGAAGGGAGTTCAACAGACTGAACATAGTCGCATAGTCTGGCGAGTGTTGAAGAATTAGAACATCTCGAATCGTAGAAAGGGTTCGGCGTATGTCTTGCGAATGTCTTCAATGTTCAATCTTGACTATATGTGATGCTAAAGGGGATAGTAAGGCAATATATGCTAGTTTTTGCTTTTTCTTTCAGTTGGTTTACGTTTAGTGTAGCTGTTAGTGTTGGCATTCATCGTTCTATTCACATTTCGACGCGGCCTCGTCGACATCCGACATCCTGCGTTTTGCCTGTATATCGGCGCGCCTCAGCAGTCAATCAGAAAAAACACCAACGCCCTATGTCTGTGTATGGTCAGGCGATGCTGGGCACGTTTTTTTTTTTCTTTGGGTTTTGAGCTCCGGGTAGTGAGGGAAGCGTAAACGACAGCTGCAAAGGCATGGTGTTATCACTGACATGTGGGGATTGCAGACGTAGGCACGCGACGCCAATCCCCATCTTCTACCATCTGCCACTGCCATCCACACCAGACCCTTCAGATTGTGCGTCATCACTTGGAATCCAGGTGGAAAGTGAATAGCAGCGTAGAGATCCAGAGATTGCCTATTTGAATGCTCACCAGTGCCAACGTATTAATTGTTGCTGCAAGAACATCTCTCTATCATTGTTTAGCATTTGCTAAACAAATTGGTTTGCGATCTCCTTCTACTAGCATGGTAAAGTTGGCTCGTTTGCTGTAGGAGGTGTCTTCGTCTACATTCGTGATTTGTCGGGCCCTGGGCAAGGATTGCTTGGAATGTGGGATTTGCTGCGCGTGCGCTTACCTCACCCATGTGTGACGCGTCCGACGCTTTGGAAACGTGCCGATCGTTGTTGGGTTTGTTGCGCGCACGAGCTTGCTAGTAGCTGGCTGGCTGCTGGTCGTCCAGCTGTGGTGCGGGTAGTGTCGGCGTAGTCTGCTCTCGGTTGTTGCGAATGTACGAACCCGTGACGTTTGCGGTGCTACCACCCATGAATGATACCTCCGCACCCATTGTACCCTATTTGGTGGAATGCCAAAGACTCCTAGTAACTCCACGTACCCGGTGCTTCGTTTCGGACTGTATCTAATTGTACTGAAAATAAATATTCATGTTCAGTGCGCCTTGTTATTTTTGTTGTTTGGCGACAACGTTTCGGATTTCACATATTATTGGATATCGTGAGTAAGTGATGAAATCGGTGAAATCGCATTGAATTCCATGCATATAAGCGCGCTGTTTGCATGAATGAGGCACAGCCATGGGGGCATCGGAATGTGTGTGAATGTGATGCAAGGCAGCGAGCAATAACTTTTAAAGTAACGGAAGTGAAGACATGCAGCAATCTATCCGAAGCGCAGTGCGTGTGTACGCGTAAAGGCTCATCATGCGTGCATGAAATCCTGCAATGCAGAGACGAGTTTTTATTTTAAAAGTCTCAATATTTTAATGGTTACAAACTAACCCTAAATTCGTATTCATTTATTTAAACTCAGGGACGATTAATCACTTTTATTAGTTGTATTTTCGAGTGTGGCGCAGTTTTCTCATTAATTGGAATGGACGCGACGTGGTGTTGTCTATTATTTACAGATTACACTCGGAGGATGTGATGCTGCATATCATCTCGTGGTATGCATGCACAATGTTTGTTTGTTTGTTTTTTTTTTATTTTGGAGCTTACTGCAAGCTTACCGGTATGCCGGATACCGACACCGTACTTGACCTTCATTCCATAATACTGCATCAACTACCACGGTTATTAGCAGTTATTGGGACAGAATTATACGGGAATATATATTATATTGAATATACCTCCAGCAGGACTTAAACTTCGCTATCGCTGCTACAGTCGAATGGCTTGCCTACTGAGCTACGGAGCGGGGCGGCACAATTGGTTGTTTATTAATTTACGCGCGCCGCGTCTCGCTGATACTGGAATGCGAGGCATGCGAAGAATCCGCGTATGAATAGCATATTAGCGGCATACAAATTGGAAAAGTTTGAGCGAAGGCTGAATGTAGGCTAAGTACTAAACCACACTGCGCGCCACACAATGTGCAATGAATAACGTGAAACTGAGAGGTTGAATGATGTGATGGGAGCGAAATTTGCCGTGATTTCTTACTTATTTAGTTATAGTTGGGATGTAGTGGGTTAGTAATGAAATGTGAAGAAAGTGAGAGTCGAGTGGGAATTTTGAATAGGATCGATTAATTCATGGCTAAGATTCTGTTTATAAGTGCGAATGTGTAAGCTTGACGTGGAGTTGATGTAACCTGATAGCTGTGATATTACTTAATTGTCTTGTCTATAATTATAGGACAATTTTTGATCCCAATTTATTTGTACTTTATAGGAATGATAGCCCGAAGGAAATAAATCATGGTAAAACATTATTGTTTTCCTGGTATTTTAATAATTCTGTTTAGAAATTCTGATTATCGGTGATTACAACCTAATTTTTATCATTATGTCTACTCGCATATTTTAAAATGAATACCTCTCTCGGTTATTATTTCAACCTTTTAACAACGCAAACGTCGCGTGTTAATTACGTAGAGTACTATCCTGCTGTTCATTTACGACCCGCCGCGATTTTCAGTCAGTTTACGGCAGTCATCCCCTATAATGGCGAAACGTCACAACGCAGATCGTTGTTATGCTTGTTAATGGATCGTCGTCTTTCTCCGGTCACCCGACTAGAAATTAATAGCGGTTTATCTAAGCTCAGCACACCTCGTGCGGCACGTGTGTTCGTGCATCGAGGTCGTGGTGTAAATCTTCATTTCTGACTAGGCTAAGGGATGGGGTGCTGGAAAAAGGCGCGTCGCGATGATTAGAAGCAGCTGTGGCGGCGACCCCGTTCCTGACTGCGAGAAATGTTAAAGTAAACCGCGGCGCGCCCATTGCAACAGCTTAATTAAATTGCCCTTGTTTCCCATATCGTGGTGGTAGTGTTGTCCGGAAGTGTCACAAATGACTAGATTGTATGGCGACTTTTAGAGTTTGGGAGTTGTACTTTGTAGGTCGCGATAGATTTCACTCTGATCGATAAAATACTAGAGCAGTCGTAAAGGGTAAATAGTTTAGTGGATAAAAGATGAAAGTTTTTAAATTTATCAATTTGATATCATGATAAAGTATTTGAATGAAATTTATTTGATAGGTTATCGGTAAAGGGTTGAATCTCACGTGATATGTTGTCATAATTTGAATATTTTCCCATGATTACGAATACAATGAAATTGTTCCTTGAGGTTTCATAATTTCTTTCATATGGTGGCAAGCAGAACATTGTTGCCAAGCGCGATTATATTACTCTAAATTTGCATAAAATGTTATTATTTTACCGATACTGCACACTTTGAGATAACCGCTCTGACCTGCTACTAGTCAGAAAGCTGACTAAATCATTACTTAACTTTAATCATTTTTCACGCGTTAGCATTATTTTCAGCATGTAAAAAGGAAGGATGATTAAAGTTCTAGGAACCTCAGCAAGTATTATATTACTTAAACAAGCGTTGAATTCGTGAGTTAATTTGCATTAGCTTTTGAAATAATTATATTTCAAGTTATTGCAGACCAGATTTGCATACTATTGTGAATTAAATTCAAATTTGAATTAGCGTTTTGTGGTGTCCGGCTTGCCACACTGCGCGATAATAATACGAGGGCGTACGATCATCATCTTCGCCGACGCGAGCGCCACAAAGATACCGAGGTCTAATGGTTACGAATCCTGGAAATTTGACGACAGTTGAGAATTCCCCTCAGAACAGGTATCATCTATTGCCAGCCACTCCACCCGAAAAGAAAGTATATTTTATCATATCCTACTGAAGTCACTAATTCAATATATTATCTAATATGATATCATATAAGAACCAGTACAACACAACTCTTCATAAGTAACCAATGTATAACATACTATACACCTTGCTTGCCCATAAAACTGCTGATACAAAACCCCATCCAGCATATCAGTGCAAGTGCCATAAGATCCAATGCAATTCATTGTTTTATTATAAATGAATCAAATATAATACTATGCCTATTACATGCGAAAGTAAGCTATGGTATTAAATCAATGCTTCTCTTAATCACTCAGTACATTCTCAGTACCTTGGATACAATTTGCAAGCAAAACGGCTTCGTTTAATTTGCATAGCAATGAAATAATGTTTAATAGTTTGTTCTACGCTGACATCAAACTAAATTGCGAGAATTCTGATTGAGCATCTGTTATCTGGCGATAAATAAGCGAAACGTGCTAACTGCATGATGTAAAGGTCTCAGTACGCTAAAAATGTACAGATTACTAGAATGTTTTTCCATTCGCGAAGCGCTGTTTTTGCGACCTCTGACTCACATTTCGGTTTTGGATATTGACTTAGGCAGGTGGCCACCAACGCACAATCGCTCACAAAGGTGTTTTAAATTTAAATCACCTTATAATGTACGCTTTTATCATGGGCAAATTTGCGCCGTTTAAATTTGGATCAAGCACCAAGTATATCTACGTCTCCAACAATCAGTTAATAGAATATGTGGGTTTTGTTCTCGCTTTTTTAATAGCTCAACTAATGCTTTGCAATGTACCAATACCAAATGTAAACGGTTTAAATTGTGTATTTTATGACAGACGCATGTTTGACTAATCTAGTTTATTTTTTACTTGTTGCAGTGCCAGAGGAATAAAGCACGAATATAATTGTGCAGTGATTGTTTTTCCAACGAAAATGATGAAACATTCGTGGATTGTGTTGATGTATCTAGCCGGCAATTGATAATTCGTTGATAGTTTCGCTCGTGAAAAGTAATCGCAATGCCGCATCTGCAGGTGCAGTCCGCATGCATTGACGCGCCGCCAGTGCAACGCCATCATGCCGCCAAGCTGAGCATCTTTAAGGATGTCCCTGCCGTGCATGGGAAGTCGCCGGCCGCCACCACTCGTAATCGGTTGAGTAATCATCAGCGGAATCTCAGTTTGGATTTCCGGTAAGTTATCTCAACTTGACCTATGAATGACCAAAAAGTAGTTAATTTAATCGATAGAGTAGTTTAAACTGGTGTTTGGCTTTATTATAATGCAATTAAAAAGAGAAACGGCATTAATTTCGACGGCGATTTCACATTTTGTTTGTTTGATATTTGCTGCTTGCGATATTTTCGTATGGGTCTGCGAACGTCGCACGCTCGTAAATAAAAGAATAAATTTGAATTACTGACGGAGGTTTCGCTTCTTTTCCTCCGTACGTACTCTATAACAACTTTTACTTGGTCGTCGCTTTTACTCTATTAATTGGACCTCTTAATTCCCGACTTTTTTGAGTTATGATTTAATTAAACCGACGCAATCTACGGCATTTTGCAATCAATGATTGCTTTAACATTAATGACTGAAGAATGCGCAATCGTAAAGTGAGTCATTGCTCGAACCGCAATGCAGAAATTCTAATGATCCTAATTTGTCACTTGCTTTGATTTGTTAAATAATATATTATCATCAATAAAAGAAATACAATTTAGTCTAGATTCACTGTTCGATGTGAAATGAATAAATTTACACGTGTTTGAAAATATCGTTAAATAAACAACTCCTTTTGTTCTTGCGCGGTTAAACTGGTATTGAATTTTGTATCGATCAATGCATATTATTAGATTATGGATTGTTTATCAAAAAGCGGCATACGTAATGGATGACGTTCAATGCAATTATTTTATTCAATTGTTGCTTTTGTGTACATTTTTTGTATTGCGGGCGCAGATTGTGTCAAGATAACTTGATAAAGTTTCCATGGCGCTTTGTTTGTCCTCTAAGTGACGCAATCTAACGCGTTTAAAGTCGTTAATTGCAGAGCGTGACGTGAATTTGCGATATGAAATATGAATGCTTAATTTTAATTGATAGCTAGCTATTTTTCAATGCACATGAAATTAATTACGTTTTTCTGGATTGTTTTCTTTATGCCGCTTTGGTATACAAATCTGTTTTCCATTGAATTTCTATGCGTCATTAGTTTACTATTCGATAAGATGGCAACATGACTTTTCTATCTTTGGTTAATGACTGGAACGTTTTACTTATCTTATGCATTGAGACGTATGTATAACCAACGCAAATGTTTTATCTTGTGGTTGGATCCATTATGTATTTATATGTGTTTTGCTGGTGTTACCTGCTAATGCGACGTTACGTGCTATTTGAACGTTTGCTCGGGGCACAAATCCGCTTACAATTCAAGTACCAATGCGGGACGTGCATAGATAACGCTTATTTGCAAAATAAGACGTAACGGCACTGAAAAATCGCATTTTTGTGTTATGATATACTAGGAGGTAGTTACTATGCACAATCGGTTTAAAGCATCTGATCTTCCTTTCCAGTTCTTGGAGGGTTTATTCTTGGCTCGGTGTACATGTAATAATCAAGTCAAAAGCAAGATCTGTATCAAATAACTTTAGAAAACTGACATTTAAGTAACAAATATGTCAAAATTTGACGTTTTTATTTGTAAAAACAGGGTATTAGCATGCTTTTTGTTTAACTAATTTTAGTTGTTTTGAGTTTTGTTTCGGTAATTTTTATGTTTCCAATTTGCCTTTTACGTTATTATCACCGATGGTATTCACAATGGTACTGAGACTATTTTACGCTTGTAGATCGATGGGTATTCCTCTGCCTCCAGTGCCGCAGGTCACAATTCCTACCAGCACGCTGCACCATCGTAATCGCAGCTTAGATTCGGCGCTACAGCGTATTCCAGAAGTGGATGTGACGCCAAGTCCTGACAGCGAGACAGTGGCTGCCGCTCTGTTGGCAGGTGCCGTTGATAAGGCAAAGTGCAAGGCGAAGGGTAAGCAGCGCGATGAGCTTGCATCGCTTGGGAGCGATGACTCGGGTATTCTTTGCGGATCGGATACAGGTTCCTGTGAAAGCACAGGGACGCGGGAGTCCAGCGTGGAGTACCTGTCAAACAATCAAAGTCAGGAGAGTCTGAACAAGGATTGTGTGAATACCATCGTGCACGTCTTTGATGAATCAGACGGCGCAAATAATGCCAATGAAGAGGAAATTGAAATGGAAGTGGGTACAAAAGTGGAAGATTTGGAGGAAGTCATTGTGAACCCCATGGTCATCACCACTGAGCAACCAAAACAAAGTGGGTTGTTGAGGATGTTCGAATGTGATGTGTTTAATGTGCACATGGCTATGCATTATCTCTTTAACAGTAAGGAACCCGGAGTGCAAAGTTACATCGCTAACAAGATGTTCAACTTTGATGATGGGGATTTAGATTTTTATCTACCACAGTTGGTGTGTATGTACATCCAAATGCAGGATGTAGCTGAAGTTATCCATCCATATCTAGTTCATAGGTAAATTGTAATTACTTCAAGATGTTTTCTGAAGTTTCTAACTTTTTTCATTTCATAGATGTCGAAAGTCTGTTGATTTCTCCCTAAAATGCGCCTGGTTACTGGATGCATACAGCGCTGAAGCCACTGTCCCCTCAAAAAAGAAACCTCTCGGGATTAAGCTTCGCGATAAAATTCTAGCTGATGAGTTCAAGCAATCAAAACCGGTAGCATCTGCGTCATCTAGTATCACGT
Source organism: Diploeciton nevermanni (assembly GCA_027575565.1). Taxonomy (NCBI): domain Eukaryota; kingdom Metazoa; phylum Arthropoda; class Insecta; order Coleoptera; family Staphylinidae; genus Diploeciton; species Diploeciton nevermanni. Next base: position 165,709 of record JAODIE010000003.1, on the reverse strand, counting down.
CCACATGTCCAGTTGTGCCAACCTGCGATAAACTGATGGTTCCTGCGCTCGCCGCGGTGAAAAAGACCCATCAGCGTTCGCAAAGCGACGCTTCTACCCTTGTCAGCGGCATGAAGCGCTGCTCCAGCTTCAACAAGCTGTACATTGGCGATTTAACCTCAGGCAGGGCGTTCGACAATGGCTGCACTTGCTTTGATAGTTGCCAGAGCGTCGTGAACGATCTCAGGGGAGAACGGACTGAATGCACTTGTGGCGTAAGTAATCGAGAGTGGTGCAGAGTGCGTTTTTGTGTTGCGTGGTCCCTGTAGTCTGCAGGACTAACCGTCTTTTTGTTTTGATTAATCTAGGCACCTAGATTAGACCCCGAATTGGCGTTCATGCAAGCACTGATTACGATAGGCAAACTGCTAAGCTCCATTCCGACGAAGGAGGCGAAAACGACAAGACTGAGAGCTGAACTGACTATGCTTAATCTCAATCTCCCGGCGAGGGTCTGGCTGCCGCTTACTAGCGACGCTCCGCATCACATTGTTCGTATTCCTCCGCAAGTCAGCGCGGTGTTAAATTCCAAGGATAAGGTAACGCATCACATATTTTCGTTACTTATCCACATTCTCTCAAATATAAACATAGAAAATAAAAGTGTAATTATTGTCGCCAGGCTCCTTATATTATTTACGTGGAAGCGCTCGAAGCCGATGATTTATACTCCAGCCCAGTGCCAACAAAAATAATGACCTCAACTCTAAGACATACAAAATCCGAAGAAAATCTGGGGGCAGATACTGCATCCTTATCAGCATTTAGTATATGCGGTATGGGCTGTGAAGATGACCCAGATTGGAGTCAAGAAGATGATGAGATTTCCTTGCAGTACTGCAAAACACAAGTTAAGTCAATCGAAAGGGATACCATTTCCCAACTCAGTCAAGAGTCCAGTGATTCTCGGGAGCATCCTCATTTTATTGAAGCAGGGGATATTCGGAGAAGGCTTTCAGATTGGGTGCATCAGGATAAAACGAAAAGCTTTACACATGATCCAAAAGATCCTAGTGCTGCTGCGTTAAAAGAGTTGTGGAAGGATAAAGAGAAGAGAGTGAGAGAAGCTTCACCATATGGGCATCTTTTATCATGGAGGCTATTATCGGTTATTGTTAAATGTGGGGATGATTTGAGACAAGAGTTGATGGCCTCGCAGCTGCTACAAATGTTCCAGAAAATTTGGGAAATGGAATGTGTTTCATTATGGGTTCATCCTTACAAGTAAGTATAATTAGAAACGATAATACATTGCTTTACTAATATTTATTATTTATTTTCTACAGGATTTTGTGTTTATCAAGTGATAGTGGTTTGATTGAACCGATTCTCAATACGGTTTCCTTACATCAAATCAAAAAGAACTCGCAACTTTCTCTGTTGGAGTATTTTATCCGAGAATATGGTCCAAGCACGTCGGAAGCCTTCCTCACAGCGCAAAGAAATTTCGTTCACAGTTGTGCTGCCTACTGTCTTATATCCTACTTAATGCAAGTAAAAGACAGGTAATTTACTGAACATATTTAAAAACATAAATCTTTACTAATTTGTTATTTCTTGTCGTATGTAGACACAATGGTAATATTCTTCTAAGTTCAACCGGTCATCTGATTCACATCGACTTCGGGTTCATACTCTCCACGTCACCCAAGAACTTGGGCTTTGAAAAGTCCCCTTTCAAACTGACCCCAGAGTTCGTGGAGGTAATGGGAGGAGTAGGATCTGACATGTTTGAATACTTTAAGATCCTCATGCTGCAAGGCCTGATTGCAGTGAAGAAGCACCAGGACAAAATTATTCCGATTGTGGAGATTATGCGTTCTGGTTCGCTCTTGCCGTGTTTCAAGCTGGGTGCTGCTACCGTGCAGAAGATGAAGAAACGTTTCCTGACGAACCTCACCGAGGAGCAAATGCAAGTCGAGGTGGAGCGCATGGTCGAAGACAGCATGCACTCGTTGTCTACCAAGCTCTACGACGGCTATCAGTACATCACCAATGGCATTCTCTGAGGCGAGTGCACTGAGTCCAATGAACACTGTTGAGACTGGTAGATATTCAGATTCGTCTTTCAGTTCGTGCACTTGCGCGAATCACACGTAGTTATTATAATCGTAATTAAAGAATAAATGTAAGGACAGTCCAAAGATCCCGCGGAGGTTGGTATACATAATGAAAAAACAATGTGATTTATTTTCTGTAGGCATAAACGCTCTGTGTGTGATTTTTATGAACTCGATGGGCTTATTATAATTGAAGTTGTGTGCGAGGCGCCTTCTTAGTCCAGTTTTGAAACGAAGGCGTTTTTTGGTAATCTTGAAATGCGAACGTGTGTTGTGCGTGGTTCTGGGCGGAGTGGAAGAATGTGTAACATATTTGTAAATTTTAATTAACGGTATGCAGAAATGTATATATTAGTTTTTAAGCGCAGCAAAACAACGGAGCTGAGTTATGGTGGATGTCTTTCATTGCATTCATGCGCGCATCGTACTCGCGTTCATCATTTCGAACCACATTAAATAATACTCAATTTATGGTCATGACTATTATGCAAATAACATGTAAATATTTTTAATAACTAGTAATTTTTGTGTACATATAGTCAATTTTTCATAATGTTCTAGCAGGTACTCTTTATGAAATTTATTTACAGTTTTAAAATAAGTTGAAAGATTTTAAACTTTTAATCGTGTTTTATTTATTTTTCTCTATTTCAGGAATAAAAATGTTTATTTTTGGGACTGATATGTGTTTCTATGATGTAAATACAATTTTCGTCTGTTTACAAGTCTCATATTGTGAACATAAATATATCGAATCATCGCCGGCATCTTGCGGTGTCCGATGGTTCGGTTGGCGCGCTGCCCGCTCTTGGTGCTGGGAGTGCTGGGTTCGATTCTCAGCGAGGGCTGCAGGTTTTCGAGAAAATTCTCATAATCTCGAATTTCATTGTGCTTATGGTGATTCCATAAGAGCAATGAGAGCAGCATTTATATGTAGTATAAGATGGGGGCTAGCTTTCAATTAAAAAAGACCTCAAAGTTTCAATAAAATCTATGAAAATATATGTGGAGTTTAAGAAATAGACCAGGAGGGCGCAGGAGCCTAAACTAAACGAGGGGAACTCGCGTTTTGTTTTTTGTGGACACGTGTCGTTCAGAAACAGCCTAGGAAATCTCCGGCAATATCAGGGATAGCGGTATGCGGGTCCGCATTGCTCCCGGCCCAGCCCCGCTCTTTGTTGAGCGCACATCCTCCAGAATTCGTATTAATAAGTCCTAGAACAATCAATAGAGACGATAGGAAGTATTCAGTGGCACCTCTTATCCTGGAAGAAAAGTAAAAACAAGGTTGCAAAGAAATAATTTCGAAACTTCCTTTGTATTACAATTAGATTAATTTTATTTCAGTTTACTTAAACTTTGAATTTGTTTATTATCGCATTGGTATTTCACGAAATGTTTAATATTCATTATATTGAGAAAACTTAACTTAAGAAAGTGCTAGAATTAAGTTCCTTTTACTTAATAAAAACAAATTTGAGTTTAAGGAACTGCCGTTTGCCGGGAACTGAACCACAAGCACTCAACAGTTTGGTTCTTGCGGCCCACGCCACCAAGCTCCTACACCGGAACAATGAAAACGCCACATTTCTATTTTGTATATTAACGTTATCCAAGAAACACTAGAACATCAAACAAATAAAGAAGATTGATTTAATATTAGAAACATAATTTCCTGAAACAATTATTAATTTCCATAGTTTCCGACTGTAGCAGCGATGGTGAAGTGCATATTCTGGAAGCCGCGTTAGGGGTATATTCAATATAATATATATTCCCACTGAAGAATCCAGTTCCAATAACTGATGATAACTATGAAAAAAAAAGTAGAGAAACGCCACGAAGTGCGACTCTCTCAGCAGGAAGTTTACTCTTGAGAAAATATCGTAATCATTGCAGTGCAGCGCATGAGGTCCTCGTGTCAGGCTTTGCTATTAACCTGCAAATCAAATTTGTGTTTTACATTCTAAAACAATCGCATTTGGTAAGTGGAACAACAAATTGGCACTACTCAAACAATAGAAATCCGCGTCAGTGATCTAATTAATTTTTGTTATTAAATGGTAGCGGTCTAATTTGTGTAATAAAGGGGAAATTACCAATCGTGACACAGCAATGCAGAGTTTGATTAAGCACTCAAAGATAGGTAACTCCTAATCTGATAAAGGTTTAAGCACTATTTACAAAAATTACCTACAAAATATCGCGCTATTGGTTGATTTTCAATTAATATTTGATTGTAAACGTTGTGGACGTAAAGTACACTTGACAGCAGAGGGTCCAGTTGGCGATACAATGTACAACTGGTTGTCTACATTATATGTAATTCCTGTTAGAAATTCAAACATTTATCAAGTTGAATAATAAAGTTCAAAGTCAAAGATACAAGAGACTATTAAAGTTATTTAAATAAATTGCTTTTGTCGATTGTTTCAGATTTACAACCATTTAAGGTGTGTCTTCAGAGACATTTGCCTAATTTATTGCGGATTCCTGTTCCACTATCAAAAACCCTTATCATAAATCATAGTAAGTGTTTACATATCAAGTTTTACTTGTAAACATAGTTTGGATAGGTCCACGATAGAAATTCTCTGGTACTATAAATATATAAAAGTCTAGAAATCCGTATATTAGTTCTGTAACCGTTTCCTAACTAGTTTGAACACAAGATACTAAAAGTTCCACAAAATGCGGATGTTAATTATTGTATTATCTCTTTGTGCACTCGTAGATCTTCGTTCAGCGGCTCTAATACAAAAACCAACCAGCAACATGACCGAGAAGCCCTTCTCATGTGGGTACATTCTTCCTAAAACGATCAAACCAGAAAAATACGACTTAACATTACATCTGTCGACTGCTAATCTCAAAGGCGGAAATTTTACTGGAAACGTACGCATTAAGTTCATGGCATCTCAAGATGTTTCGCATGTTTTGCTCCACACCAATGGATTGGCTATTGCTGGGGTTAAACTGAACGGGGACAAATCCGAATTTAGTATTGATAAGAAGCATGAGCTCTTGGTTATTGGATCTGCGCATAAAAAGGGAGAGGGTTGGCTTGAAGTTGAATTTTCCGGCAGTAGTGTCGGAAAATTAATTGGATTGTATTCCAGCAAGTATAAGACACCAGAAGGAGAATTTAGGTAAGTCATAAATTGTGATCGATTTAGTAATTTGTTTAGTTGAGATTTTTGCTAGTAGTGAAGAGTAACTTGCTTTCGACGGCTTTAAATTTAAATAATTTGTAATAAAATAAGGCGTTATGCAATTGTTTGCCACTTGCGCGTTGGATGCACTTGGAAGTGAATTAAAACTAAATATGCGCTTATTTAATCAACGCGCGGCGGCGGCGTAACGCGCACTTACTAGCAACAATTGAAATGCAAATCAACGTAATTTTTTTGCGAATAAATTATAGTTTACGAAAGTGAAAGAGTGACGTAATTAAAATATTATATTAATTCAACCTAACTTAATAAATTTTTAGCAAAGGAGTGATATAAAAATTATCTTGGCGAGACTTTGAACGGTATCTGTCTTGGAATTAAATTCCTTGCTTGTATAACAGTAAATTAATCTAGTACATAGACAGAGTCATAAAATCGTAACCATGTAGCATTTCAATCTTAAGAATTTCACTTTCTAATCTAATCCATTCTATAAATAGAGTTGCTCTTTAACGAATCAACTTGTTTAAGTCACTCAACTTCTGTCCACGATTACTGATTGCCTATCTTTCTGTACAAATCAGCATAATTAGTGTAGTATTATAGTGACCACAGACTAGGAACTATAGCAATCTTAAGAAAGTTATATTTCAAGTTAAAACAAAACAAGCAAATAAAAAAAAAATGAAAACAAATTTTATGGTTGAAATGACACTGTTTTTGTTTCATTAATTGCTATTTAGTGTTATTCTTTGTATTATTTATGATATGCTCAATTGCTACAAGTTTGCTTTATTGGCTACAATTTCTCGTAAGCTCAGTAAATGTTAATACAATTTATCAAATTCCAAACATCGAAAAGGCAAATATTTAGATTACAGTAGCTGTCTCATGTTCTTAGATTAGAAAATTCACTAAACACATGAGACATCATCTCTCTTAACAACCAAACTAAAATTTAGTAAGTATTATAGTTGAGTTTTATCCCCACATAATGAATCTTAAACACTTCGTAACCATTCTCAACGATGCTCTAAGTGTCGATCGTTACGAAAATTTTCCTAGAAATTTCATATACAGTGACTATCCATGAATATGACTTGATCTTATTGCCTTTATTAAAGTTTAAAAAGATCTCACCAATTAATCCATTAGTCACCGGATCCTCTGCTTTATGCTACTGCTACCAATGTGTAAACGGCTTTTTATTTAACCGTATAACATGCAGCAAAACATGTTTATATTCCCCACATTTCCAGCACACCCAAGTCATGAAGTCACGCGTAAGTAGAAGTAGTAAAAGTAATTGCACACTTCGTAAAGCCGGTGCTCGTTTTTGTCCAAGCCACATTCTCAGTTCTTGACGCGCCGCCGTCCTGCGTGTTGTTTCTCCGCGGGTTTGCACGTGGATTATTTGAACACCTTACGACAAACAAAACCAAACAATGTTTTGTGCTAATATATAATATGTGACTGAAACACGTGTTTCAAGATCCTAAACCTTTTACATGATTAAACCTCAACGGAATGCATTTTTGAATATAAATTTTAATAAATAATACTAAATATGTCATTATCAGGCAGTGGTCGTTCTCGTCGGCGTCGTTCTTTGCACGTACAGCCTCCTGTTGAGAAAAAGAAGTCCAGAAAATGTCTCCACTTGTTGATATCCTGCTGCGTGTTCTTCTTCATCTTGAGCGCGTGTCTCATCGCGGCGTTAGTCTTCATCGGGAAGCATTTTTATTACAATGATGTGCGATTTGAAGTAGGGCGAAAACTCAAAGACAATGAGGTACTATCACATACCACGAATAAAATGAACGTGACGCGGCTCTCTAGGAATGTAATTCCTTCGAGTTACGAGCTGACAATGCATCCTCACATGGATGCTGGTGTCTTTGCCGCATTCAGTGGCGAGGTCAACATCACAATAAGGATTGTGGATGATAATGCCACAGATATAATGCTAAACAGCCAGTTTATTAAGATTCTTTCTGTGGACTTTTTTCAACTTGGGATGCTTAATGCTGAGGAAAATCGCATTGATATTCATGAATTCCGTCTGAATGAAATTGATCAGACGTTGACCATCTATCCAGGTCGTGATCTATATGTCGATGAGGTGTTTAAAGTTTGTGTGAGATTCGAAGGCATTTTGATGGGCAGAGTTGGATTTTATCGCAGTTCGTATTTTGATAGGGAGAGGAACACCAAGAGGTAATTGGTTCGAATTCTATTACATTTACAACTATTCACACGGAGGATAATTGTTCAAGGTGAAAATAATTTGTGTATTTTGCATCGGAAATGAGCAAATATTAAATTCTCTCTCTTATTATCAACATAAAAGCATCACCTACATCATTTGGGTGTTATAGCGAATTGCAATTGTTGATTCCAATTGCAATGTGAGTTGAAAATCAGCAGTTTACAAGCTGCAAACGTTTCTCATCCTTGCGTTGCGTAGGTCGACGTGTACGAAATACAAATGGGAATTACAATAGCTGCATAATTCGAATGTAATTGTATGACCCAATTGACCACAACACTTTAATTTCAATGGCGAAATATCATTGCTGCATTTGAACGGGAAATGGTTGGCTAGCAATTTTTAAAAAGATTTCTATGAATAGAGAATAGTGCACAACAAAGGAACAAAACTGCTGTTTTGTTTTCGCTGCTAAATAATCGTAGAATAACGGTTTTTATCCAGATAACAACTTTAGCTCTAAGCTGTGAATGTTTCTACAGGTCGATTGCGACGACGAAATTCGAACCTACTTACGCACGTCAAGCGTTTCCATGCTTCGACGAACCCAATCTGAAGGCCAACTTCACTATTCATATCATCAAGCCTAAAGATGCAAATTACATTGCACTATCTAACATGCCAGTTAAGGTATGTTATTTTTAACACATGTTATCAAGGCAAACCTTGTAACTTCAAAATTCACCCTTATTTATTCTACTTTCAGAGCGAAACTGAAGTTGAAGATGGCATCAAGGTATCTTTTGTTGAAAGTGTCAAAATGTCGACGTACCTTGCTTGTTGGGTCGTGAGCGACTTCAAATCCCGCAATGATGTGATTAAATCCAAATTTCCTGACATTCCGTACAGAGTATTCGCCACTCCGGCGCAATTGGAGAAGACCGAGTACGCAGCGTTTGTAGGCAAAAAGGTCATGGAGTTCTACTTGGATTACTTTCAAATTCCATTCCCTCTGCCCAAGCTAGGTACTTAGTGCATGCAAATATCTGCACCTAACATCCTTTAGTTTGTACTGTTAACGTTTGCAATTGTTTCTGAAGATATGTTGGCCATTCCTGATTACTCCTCCGGAGCAACCGAACATTGGGGAATTGTGACTTACAGGGAGACCTCGTTGCTATTCGATAAAAACATCAGTTCTTCTGTCAATCAGAGGCGTGTCGCTACGGTAATTGCTCACGAATTGGCGCACAGTTGGTTTGGGAACTTGGTGACCATGGATTGGTGGAATGACATTTGGCTAAATGAAGGCTTTGCTTCTTATATTGAGTATAAAGGTGTTGAAGCAGCTCATCCCGACTGGAAAATGGTCACTTAATATTCTATACACCCCTCAAACACTTGTAAACATCGAATTTAACTTTCAGATGGATCAATTCGTTCTTGATGATCTTCACAACGTCCTAATTATGGATGCTACATTGGCAACTCATCCAATCGTTCAAACTGCGGTGACTCCAGATGAAATCACTTCTCTTTTCGATACCATCTCTTATAGCAAAGGTGCTTCTATTATACGAATGTTGGAGAATTCAATTGGAAACGATGCATTTCGCAATGGTGTCACCAATTACCTCAAAAAATACTCTTTTTCGAACGCAGTCACCCAAGACCTTCTGGATGAATTGCAAAAGTTGGTTGAGGACAGTCTAAACTTGACAGAATACCTCAACACCTGGACAGTCCAAAATGGCTTTCCTGTCCTGAACGCGGTCAAAACTGCGAATGGATTTAGATTGACCCAAAAGAAATTCAACACTGATCCAAATGTTGTTGATACTACCCCGACAGCATACAACTACAAATGGACTGTGCCAGTCACATATTTTACTGATTCGAATTCAACCGCGCAGTTGGTCTGGTTCAATCATAATGTACCCCATATTGATGTGCCTGTAACAGGAAAGTTTGTGAAATTCAACGCCCGTCAAGTCGGTTACTATCGTGTAAACTATGAACCCGAACAGTGGTTCTCTTTAATTGAGAACATCAATGCGTTGGAAGGAGCAGACAAGGCGCATTTGATTGAAGAAACTTTCCGATTGGCAGAAGCTAGTCAGATTCCCTATGAAATTCCTTTAAATTTATCGAGATATCTGAGTGAAGAATTGGAATATATACCATGGGCAGTATCATATTCGATGTTTAAAGAACTGCTTACTAATTTGTTGTCATCAAAGGTATTTGTCGAGTACAAAAAGCATGTGATTGATTTAGTGATGCCCGCGGTAAATCATTTTTCGTGGAATGAAACCGAAGATGATAGTCATTTGGCGAAGCTGACCCGTATTAAAGTTTTGAATTTAGCTTGTAGCTTTGACGAGGAAAGTTGCCTTAATGATGCTAAGGATAGACTGAAGAAGTATCTCTATGATGGGGTCAAACCATCTCCTGATCTCAAAGAATTGGTCTATAAATATGGTAGGAACGCTACCTTTGATTTTTTATTGACTTTTTTTAAATTGAATTGAATGATTTTAGGTATTATTAATGGCAATATACAAGACTGGGACAAAATGTGGCAGTTGTTTGTTGATGTTAATGATGCTGGTGAGAAACTTGCCCTGCTTTCTGGATTGTGCGCTAGTAAGGACCAATCAATCATCTACAAGTACGTCTAAATGATCCCTTTTTAAAGTTGTCTTTAGGCAATCCTAAACGATATATTTTCTGTAGATTGTTAGATCTTCTTAAGGATGATACCTACCTTCGTAAACAAGACTACCCGACAGCAATTGCCAACTTGGCTGGTAATCCAGTTGGAAGCAACATTGTTTGGGTTTACTTCAGGGAAAACTGGCCAGCTTTGGTCGAACGCTTCGGATTGAACGACAGATATTTGCATAATATGATTCCAACTGTAACTGCTAGGTTTACAACCAAAACACAGAGGGATGAGGTATGTCTTTTTTAATTTCTGCATGTCAATATGGATTAATTTAATGTTTGTTTAGTTGTTGGTTTTCTACGCTGACAATCCTGAGGTTGGTTCCGGTGCTTCGGCCAGAAAACGTGCCCTTGAATCAGTTAACAACCGAATCAACTGGTTGCAGCGCAATAAGGAGGGTGTGGAGAGTTGGTTCGAGAAGAATAAGCAATAAGTGATTCATATCTAAACAAAGCCAAATTATTTTTAACATTTCATGCGCGTCATTTGACGAAAAAGTGTGTGATGTATTACAATCCAAAAATGTATTTAGTCTTTTAAGAAACGAATAAACGTACTGATTGAATCCTGGCGTTATTATAAAACTGACCTTACAAGTTCTTACTAATAACATGAAAAACTACCACGTGTACCTTTGCGTGACGGCGAAGTTGTAACGGGATCACGTTGCCAACACGCGCATATCTTGTCGAGTGGGTAAAAAGCATCAAAAATGGAATAAACAATGTCGCTACATGCATGAAATGGAAAATCAATATTGATTTTCTGCTTCCAACTGAAGAGCGTAGGTGTCGCTTGCATTCAATTTCCCTTTTTTAAGGGTACAATGTTAGCCCGTTCGTCGTCGTGGAGGTCTCACGCGCAGCAACCCCGCCCGCGCGCGCGCAACACCACCATCCAAGGATCATCATATCCGCTGCACAAATGTCCCGTGACTTTCTAAACTAAATCGAGATAAATACAACCTTTGAAACCACCCTAATCGACACAATACTTATAAATTTACTGTGTGCATTGAGTGTATATAATTGAGGGACTAATTTGTGAAATTTAAGAGATGCACGGGGTGAGTTGACGTGTTTTTATTCTTTGCACATATACACAACACCACCAGGACGTCCCCAATAGAATGTAGACTCAGTATTATAAGAGTAATACAATAGTCTATTGTTGAGTATGACTGAATGGTATGGATTATTCTGCCAAGAATGAGGTACAAATCTGTTGCACAATTCAACGCGCAGCAAACTAAGAAATTGATATATTTGTTGAAGGGTATAGTATGCCAAAAGCAGGATAATTTTACTAAAACTTACATTCTATTTATGTAAACGTGGTAAACAAAGATTAACATGACAGCATGTGACCTAGTTCTTCACTTCAATCACTGAATTGGCTGAAAGAAATTACAGGTTAACTTGTTTCACCCTTGGAACTTTCACGTCTTGCTAAAACAATCGATTTTATTTAATTCCCAACTTCAAAGAAATTGTTTTAATTAACTCAATTTGTTGTTTCTCCTTCCAGTTGTTTTAATATGGCACACTTTGATGGTGGTTGATCTTATTGAAGAAAGTTAACTTAGAATATGGAGGATAATTGTAAAGGACCTTTGATTCTCGGTAAGTAATCTTCTAATATAATTCTATGGGGAATGTGTTTAATGTCTCAAGATTTTTATTCAAATGTTAATTTTTTGCGTAATATTAAAACATCAAAGCAAGTGTTTGAAACCAGGGAGGTCAGATTTAATTTAATACTGGATTCCTTTCATGTTGAGGTACATTTCAGCGATTGCACGCATTGATTAGGCACACGTGAAGTTCTTATGTAAATTTATAAATAAATTTTAGTTACACGCACTCGTCTAATTGTGGAAAACTAGGAAAATTAAAAACTATACTGTATTCTAAATGATAGCAAATTATTGAAAAAAATTATTGAATTAAAAATTAAATTATTGAAACCGAATTAGAATATGAAACATTTAGTATTATGTTAGGAAAGTAGGAAATGTTGAAAAGAAGGGTTTGTGAACTTTAATTAGATTAAAACGAAAGAATGAAATACTAATCAATGTTAATTACAAGTTTAGTTTTGCAAAAACTACACCATTGTGCGAAGTAACCCAAAAATGCAATTAGCTAATTTTATTGAACGAATTTTAGAAAATCTAATTTCTAGCGAAATAGTTTAGAGCAGCCCATGGACTTTTCAACACATACATATAATCCAATTCCATCACAGTACCTCTGCATCTTCAAATCTCGCTGTGATAGGTCTGCTTACTTTCTGTCACATATCTAATTTTATAATATGCCAGTACTTTACTGAACTAGCTGCAACTGCATTGACTACATTTACCATCAGCTCGCACCTCACGCCTCGAATGCATCACAGCGCACAACACTAAGCCGAAGATATTTCAAACAAATATTCAACTCTTCACTCGCATTAGTTTCTTTCTATGTTTTTGCCGCACGCAGCATGCGTACAGTTTATATTTATATTACGCATGGTGATGTGTATTACAAGCAACATGTTCTCATACAGAGAACATTTATATAATGCGATGCTGTGCTTGAACATGCTTAATACTGACTCGAGATGTGGCTAGGAAAATGAGAAGCAGTTATGCTGAAAATGAACGAAATTCATGGGCAAGGAAGACGGTGATGACGTCATATTTCATAACAAACTGTCAAACATCAACTAGGGGACAAATTTAAAGCATTACCAACTTATTAGAAGAGAAAACTAGCAGAATGAAAGTCCAATAAATTCAGAAATGTTAAAAATTGATACTAAAAATATCAAAATATTAGTAGATCTAAAAAAAATCAGTATCTTTAAATTCCAAACAATCTTAAAGCTCTAAACAAGTTGAAAGCTTCCGGTGCAAGTCGCATAGCAATTTATGTAGTAATATGTTATGTTATGTTAGTCGAGTGTATCAAAAGTTTTCTCACACTCTACCCGACTTATCTAGTGGAAAATACACTAGTTTTTGTTAGTCAATTATCTTAGCTTTCTAGAGTCTTACACGACTTAAGTTTCTTTCCCTAATGACCATGCACCCGGTCATTAGAATAGATGAAATTATGGACCTCCGACAACAAGGGCCATTAGCACCCGCCTGCAGTACACATCGAGAATGAGTCAAACGAGTGGATTAAACTGATGCAGCCGGTGCATCTCAGTGCAATAGCTACAACATTAGCAATAATCTGCGATTCACCACAAATTCAGAATTGAATCAAGAACTTGACATCTTGATGCTTAAGAGATGAAAATAGGTATTTGAAGATGTACGAAAAGAAGAGCTTTAAAATTTATTTCAATTATCATATTAGAATCACATATCAAAAAGAGATAGATGCAATAAAATTTAATTTGTGATTCGGCGATTTTATCGAAAATAAGTTGAGCTTCTGAAACGATTTTCGCGCAAATTTGATTTTACTCTTTAATCTCGGTTTTAATTAGTAGCTTGGTATCTCCACTCTGAAATTTTTCACAACCTCTCGACCTCCTCAAAGACCCATCGAGCTCATCGTCATAGCATATTTCGCTCACATACTCTTCTTAAAAGCTCCGTCGTTGTGCACATGCTGCTGCGCATGTCGACGTGACGGGACGGGGACACATGCAAACATGAAATATAATTAGACTTAGAGAAACAGTCATGGCAGCCATCACAGCCTCCGCAGCAACGCCACCAGTCATTGCTGAGCAAAACGAAATAAAAGCGGCGGCATTTATTTTAAGCCCATGGTAAGCGCGCGCAAAGCTCTACGAGTCCGCGCCGCAAACGACACACGTTTTAGTAATGCGTGGGCATCCACCATATTCGCGCAGAGTTGAAATCAATCAAAGAGTTAATAATATTGTGTTGTGATCAACAGAAAGTGGGCGGTTAAGAATTGGACTACTTAGGAAGTAGAGATAAGAGACTAGTTTAAAGTGATGACTGTTAGGTGTTTATCATCAATTTATTTAATTAGGATTCATTTTTCTTTTTGTTTGGGGAATGAGTGAGATGTGATTGTTCAGCCGCCATCTTAAATTAAGAATTTTGAACAAAGTTATTGTTTGGTGCATGGTGTACACAGAGCAAATTAAAAGTAAACATTATGCAAGCGTGAGTTTGTGTGCTAAGTTTGGAAAGCAAAGAAGGCAACAAAGACATTTCCCACTCTTTACCATAACTGCTATTAATATCCGTGTGAAAGATGCGTGGAAAAGGAAACTAATCTTAAACCAAGTTACGACATATTACCAATAAATAACTGCTCCAACTATCTCGATTTTTTAACTACATCCTAGACAAACTTAGATTATCATCAAAGTTTTGCTGAATAATTAATACCAACTATTTCGTCACCTTGTCATCTCAAATGGCATTACCACATGTTCAAACAAACATCCAAGTCTTCCAAGTGTAAAAAACTTTTGGAACACATTTCTTCTTTTCTATGACGTCATTTTCCTTTCGGTGTGACTGTTGCTTGCCTGGGAATGCGTTGTATATTGTGGGAAACCTATCATATCCTTACATTTTTTTCGTGATAAGATATTGGTCACCAACCGGAAACTAAACCGCGTCTATCGTTGATGTGCCGCACTTGGCAAAGTCACAAGAAACATTTGAAAGTGAATTTGAAGCAGCTATCGTCGGATACGGAGCACGCGAAAACCTATACAGGACAACTATGTCCTAGCGGCAGAGACATGTTGGTGGTGCTTTTGTGCTGCATGTTGAAGATCGCCGAGATGTCGGGCGGCATGGGCGGCGGTGGTGTCGCAGTGACCACCGTTACCAACGCGCGGCAGCGGAGGAAATTTCGGCAACGGAGGAAATTACCAAGAGGTGAGATTGTATTCAACTATAAATAACTAGGAACAAATCAGAATCGCTAAAGTAATTCGTGTTCAAACTAGAGGAAAATTTGTTATTAGCTTATTTTTAGGCATTTTGCCTCGTTGCTCGCAAATGGTGTATTAGTTTTTTGCAAATATTTCATTGCCAAGTTTTTACTTTCGCGTAGGAGATTTTCTGGCAAATTTCCTTATTATGTTAGCACCGCCTCTAAATCTACATCTGCGTCTAATGCTTAGTTTATGCTAGGTTGTTTGGTTGCACCCAAATTTATGCTTGCATGGAAGCAAATAACATATCCTAGCGATGTTCAAACTCTGTTGCGATGCAGTTGAAGCCAAAACACGCGCATTATGCCCATATTTATAACAAGGCACGAGTGAGCACTCAATGAGCGAGCAATTTATTTAATGGAGGCTAATTTGGGGGGCGGCGTAGGGCGATTACGGCGGCAATCGAATAAAACCGACAATAAACTACGATTACAAAAAACAAGCCAACATTGCACCGGCTTACAAACAGCAGAACCTCTTAAATTATCACTCGTATCGCCCAAAAGAAGATAAAAACTTGAAACATAGCAGAGTAAACATTTTATTAAAAGTTAAGTAGTGTAATTAATCTATAAGTGGATGACTAATAAGTGCAGCATGACGCCAGAAAAATTAATACATTCTCCAGAATGTTTAGTGCTTTGTTTCTATCCTGAGCTTAATTCTCATCACTTGCTGTGCGTTGCGCCTGTAAGTCTGCAACTTTCATTACAAGTCGCAAAATATGTTGCCTACCGTATCTCTACAATGGGGATAAACCAATAAAACGCAGAGTTAAATTTAAAACATCTCACACAAAAGTGAGAAAAGAATAGGATAAAGCAAGATGCTTGTTGGAAAACTTTGTGCATGTTTTTCTTGTTTTGCTTTTTCCGAGGCTATGCAGCATTCGGATCTTTACTCAGTGTGGTTTGTCGTAAATTTCCAAAGAAAGAAATATATCATTGTCCTAAATAAACGAAATACACAAAGTCTGCTTGTGACGTTTGCGATTCCAATTCCTAACGTAAATTCTTGTTTTCAAAAAACTAATAAATGCCTTGAAAAATTAGTTAATCGTAAATTGAATAAGCCTCAGCCAATAAATAGAAGTAGAATTGATGCTATTGCTACAACCATAGCTCCATGTTTATTGAGCCATCAAATTAATGCGAATTAATTGAGGACGGTTAAGTCTTCACGCTTGAATGACCAAATATCAAATTCGTGGCAAACATTGATTGTTCTTTCTCTTTTTTATTCTCCTAACATTGTCTAATTATTCTTTTTTTTTTTTTTAATTATTATCAACCATATTCCATAACAACATGCTCATATCTGCAGTCTAGACACTCTAGAGTTACAGTAAAAACCTACGAATTATTTGTAGAACTCTTCCGAAAGAAATAATATGATATAGAAACAAAGAAGCAGATTTATTACAAACCTACATGATAGTTCTACTCCATCTTCATCCCATCTCATGAGTAAAATCTTCGAAAATTAGCGTGTTAACGACGTTTAAAGCCAGTGACTGACAGCTGGCCGGGAAGTAAGTGAGAAACAAATGAAAAGCACTAAAGGACAGAGCGAAGAAGATGAAGTAGGTTTCTCTCTTGTTACTAGGGAAACATGCCATTCAAGCAAGTCTAGAATGTAAACTGCACATCACATGGTGTAAGAATTAATGAGAAAACGTTGACGAAGCATGTTTAAGGATTCTAAAAGGGATGTCAAAGGGAAAGAATTAGGATTTATTTGAAGATGATTGAAAGATAATGATGTAAGGGAGATTTTTTTCTGGTGTTATAGCATCTCTAGATACAAAATGTTTTAGAAATAAGAGAAAAACTCCCAACTGAATAATTATGATTTAACATCATCATTTTAGCATCAAAATTAAAAGTTTTTCATCGCAAGCAGATGTTTTTCAATTTGGCTCTGGAAGACTAACTTCCCATCTGTACCATATCCCCGTCTTTCATCCCAATCTAAAGTCTTAAAATCCAAAGCAAACAGTCATCCATTCACATTGAACTCCCTGGTATTTCTCATCACTAGGGTTGCACCCCATCCACCTTTCTCACTCTTGTACCTTATTTTTCCTCTCTACAGCTTCTGAAAGCTTTCAAACTGCATTTGCACATGCACATGCACATCGAAAGCTCACGGTATCATCTCACTTTCTCACATATTCCCGACATTGCTGTGGTGTTGGCCCCACTCGTTCAGCTTGCTCGTCGGTACCGTCACCATTTCGATCGGTTTTACCCACACCGCGTCCACGGCGAAATGTGGAGCTCGCCTCAGTCTGTCGGCGTCGTCGTTAGCGGTCGCACAATTGCGAGGCGTGGGTGCTGCAACTGCAGCCAAGTCGCGTAACGAGAGATGCGCGTGGTGTGAGAATACAAAGCAAAATGTGCGACTAGAAGATTTGAAGTGTTGTTGTCTTATTTGTTGTTGTGCGTCTATCCTATACCAATCTTTGAAAAACCATATTCAATTTATCGGAGAAATATAGCAAATTAAAGTAGTTGATCAGTTCCATAGTGTGCACGTGTGTCATAAATGTTTACCAACTGTGTTTATCACTATTCAATTGGTTTGTAACAACAAATGAACTTGTATACTGCATCGAGGATTATGCAACCTTAGTTTGTAAACTTGGAATATTTCAAGGAGATTGCGAATGACACGAGGAATAATAAATTCACGACATCAACACGACGATGATGCATAATTTGCGCTAAAGGCGACGACGGTAAATTACTCCACTCAATAAATGTTTGTTGAAACAGTAACAGGCCGAGTAACTGAACCGATTTCGGTTTTATAACTAGCCAATAACATTTTTTAAAGATAAGTTGCGTGTGACTCAATCCATTCACTTGTTATCAGTAAAGTTTTAACTAGTTTGCTAACCTGAATCAAGTGTGAAATATTAAACTGTTGAAACAATTGATGATGCACAATTATTTGTTCAGAACATATAAAACAAACGAAAGCGTGAAAAGGGGAGAATGGAGAGTTGCCTACAGTATTAAATGATCGCAACTGTTTAAACACTGATAGCAGACCACGAAGACAAAGTAAACAGCTGAAAAGCGCTGCATACGACAAGGTGTGCAGTTAATGAATGCCACTTACAAAGCGTAGATCAACAAATATGCGTTGGTAATGATTTTAATGAAACTATTAGAAAATGCAGAAGCAGATGCATTTGGTTAAAATATATTGATTGTGAGTTTCTTTGAATTGAAGTTTTTGACCATCTGCGCTTTCAATGCCGCTAAACTACGTGTAAAGCTCACACATGGTCGGTGCACAAAGCATGATAATATATGGAGTTCAGAGGGTCGTCTGCTCACGTCTACTCACTGTACTCATTATTCTTCAGTGCGTGCTAATACGAATTGAACTGCCCGACCTAAGTCACCATCACGGCCCTTTACATGTTCAACTTGGAAGCGTTTACGTTTTTTTTTTTTTTTGTTACCATTAACGAACTTTAGTTAAGTTCTCAGTTAAGACTTGCGAATTGACTTCAAGGTTCGTTGAAAATTAATTCAGTTTACAATTCACTATTTTCGTTTAGAATAACACGTTGCTTATTAAATCTTGAGTACTATACTCGTATAAAACATGTATAAATATTCATCAGAGTGTGATCGTGGATTGCCATTCATTTCAATTTCCAGTCAAAGTTTTCCTGCCTTACATTTCCACGTATCTTCCCAGGTTCCCGAAGACCTAAATCTACTTAAACGTCCGAATGATGCTCCGGGTGGATTGCCAGGCAGCAATCAAGTTTAATCATGAGATGGGCATGATTATTTATGAGAGATGATTGCAATCTTCGAAAATGGTCTTAAATATTAATTGGAGACAAATTGTAGAATCTACAATCCTAACTCGAACGATAACTCATCATGAAACTGAAAATAATCTTGATAAAAAGTGCAATTTATGAATATTTAACAGGTAGACACATTCCTTGGATAAATAAATAACTCTCATAGATTATAAATAATCTAATTCTATGTAGAATTAGTAAACATGATCTGAAATGTAAATTACCAGCATAAATTGCCTAGTTTATCATACATCAGGAAATTACTTTAATATCACAGTAGAAAAGAATATTTTTTTTTATATTTTAATGATCTTTAGAGATGATCATCACGTCTAGAAATCATAAAAACCATTGATTTCCCCTTATACCCGCATTCCATAAATTACTAATTAGATAATTGCGACATGAAAAGAAAATTGATATATCAATCAACTGCTTGAAATCTCTGCAGTCTGTATGCTTATCATGCAGGTAATAAATTTATTAGCGCGTGACTTCTACAAATTGCTGATGATTATTCAATTCTATTACAAACCTGTGCATTGCCCATTGTATATGGCGTGCATTTATTTTTATTTGATACTATTTTATGGTCATCAATTAGCTCATAATTGAATAAATAATTTCAATAAACAATTGACTATGTATAAATCACCGAAATGACTGTCAAATTAATCATTCCTTTACAATTCGATTCTATTCGATTCAATTTCTACAACTTGTTTGGTTTTCGGTGACAATTTTCCTAGTCTTTCAAAGTTGTTCGATAAATTGACTGAAGCAGGAAATTCCAAGCGTGACAGGATAAGTGTGCCAATAAAACCGCATCACTTTCTATTGTATTCACATAGTGGTACTGTTGTACTGGTGTTGTTGCCATTTAATCTGCGCAGTTTGAGTTTATTTTGGTAATAATATAATGAAATACATCGAGTTATGATGTTAAACTGTCAATTGTTAACATTAAAATATGACTCAATTTGCACGTTTATATCTTCTTCAATGTTTCATTGATTTTGTTAATAAAACGTCTAATATACAATTCTTTGTTTATAGTTAGAACGTTTTCTTTTTCAGTATGCTCGGCAATTAAAAGACCTGAATTTGGAAAGTATTGAACTTGGATAAATACGGAGAAAAGATTTGAAATCACCGCATAATTCCGCACTCTTTATTCCTCAATTTGTTTTTAGCTGACAAGTCGCATATTCTAACTTCGCCTATATAGAATTTTGTAGTGATTTCAAATATGTTATCCGTTATTTTGTAAACTTCATACTTTTCGAGAAAATTAAGAAATGAGAGCGGATATTGAAATGTAATGTTTAGAAAAGGAAGTATCAGATTTGAAATCAGCATTATCTTTCAAAGAAGGTTCACTAAATGGAAAATTTATTTTTCGTCAAAATTTACAAAAATTGGCGGTGAAAATGTGCGATTTTTAACCTAAGAATAATTTCCAATGTACTGTTTGTTATCTATGTTATCTAGTCTATCCACGATAGAATTTCTCGGTGATTTTAAATCTATCATTCTCTTTTTTTAAACACCATATTTTACAAGATGATGGCGAAATATGAAGCCGAAAGCTCAAAGTGTCGTTTCAGAATTGGCAAGCATTGTAAATGTCAAATACACAAATAATAATATATCTTCTTAATTATTCTCATTTTTAAATTCAACTATAGTATTAATAATAATTTTACACATGACTCACTCAACTATTTCACATAAACCACGGAATTAAAACCAAATTAACTTAAGCAAAAGTGAGTGTACCAATTAATCGCTCTACATTGGAATAATTCAAATGACTCAACATTATAAACGAAATCAATGCTGTTTGTATCACACAATCAAAACCACAACTTTCTCAAGGAAATCTATTAAACTTCTAATTAAAATATGACATAAATTCAAATCGTTAATAAGCCCCTCTTACAATTCTTTATTGTGGTGACGTGAACTAATTAAGTAGGTACAGACATTAAACTTTACTGTAGGGCATGTCATAAAAATTATTTTGGTCTGCCCTAGTTTAGATTATGTTTAGCGGAAAGGTAAAATCCTTTCAATTACAAGTAGTACGGGTATTGTGAGTGGAAAACAGTAATGTGTGTGTAAGATAGGTAACAGTAAGAAGCTTCGCCACCGTTATCGCGCACGTTCTCAAAAACAACGCAACGCTCAGCATGCCGCCAACAGCCTACAACAATGAAACAGCATCGTGCTAAGTAACTGCAGCATCAATAAATTTCTTCCTGCCCTTGCAGCTCGTTATTTGCCTGAGTCTCAGGCCAGTTGAGGAACTAATGCATCTTTGCATGTGAACCTAAATCTGGACGGAAGTTAAACAATTATAATTACTGACTTGCAATCTTTTCCGGACGTTCAAACGTCATTTGTGTCTTGTACATAGGTTTTGGAAGCCGTATATGTTTCAAAATTACGCATGTATCAGCGACTGACAGCGACATATGCACCGCCTAAAAGCGTCACATTTGGCACATTGTGCAAGGCGAACACACGCATTGTTACACGTTCAAAGCACCGATGAAGGAGACGTAAATAAACGTGCAACTAATGTCAAGTCGTTCAAGTTGGGAGCCTAAGCCGGGATGAAACTAGAGGTAGAAGTTGAAGGTGTCAA
The DNA here is from genome assembly GCA_027575565.1 of Diploeciton nevermanni. Lineage (NCBI taxonomy): Eukaryota > Metazoa > Arthropoda > Insecta > Coleoptera > Staphylinidae > Diploeciton > Diploeciton nevermanni. The sequence continues at coordinate 144,086 of JAODIE010000003.1, read as the reverse complement.
CTGTAATGATATTTTATTGAGGAAAGGAACGTAGTACAGGTGGGATTTGAAGGAATGTTCTAGAAAAAAATATATCAAAGCATGTTTCAAAACAGGAAATTTCATCTTTTAAAATGTCACTCACCTTTGTCCTCATATTTGATAATAACAAATTGCTTGGAAATACCAAACTGTCATAAAATGTCATCAAATATCAAGAAAATGAGTAAATCAAAGCAAACTCAAAGTTCACCTGGCTAGGTGAATAATGTTAAAATAATAGCCAGTTGTTAAATTGACATTTATAGTTTATGCTGCGTTCGTAAATCCAACAATGTAACATGAGATTAAAGCGACAAATTGAGTTTATGTTTTTATAAGACGGTCTAATTACATCAAGTAAACTATATTTCATGCAGGACTTATTTTAACTTTCATTGTTTTCAATCTAGAGAGCAAAAAGTTTGTAGTTGACGTATTTAGCCATTGTTCTGGTGGACATTTTGGCCGATATAAAGCACGATTTAAAAGTAGTACCTCGATTTTTTACTACCAAATAAAGAAAATGTGAAACGGTTTTTTTTTAGTAAGTCGACACAACGACACTTGAAATATGCGCCATATGTACGAAGTGTATAGACTGCTTGTACGGTTAATTATGTTGCGGTTTGACTGCTCCGAATGCCGAAAAAGTGATGCTCATGATGCAATCGATAAATCGAAAATAAATAACAGGATTTCGTCCTTTTCTAATCACAGTCACAGTCACAGTTTCTAATTAACTGTTGTCCTTTAGTCACACGTACTGGAGCTTGAGAGCTCAAGTTGAAATTTGCAATCCAATTTTGACTTGTACTTTGGAGATAATTTTAAGCTAATTATAGCAATTATCTAGAATTAGTTGGGATATTTGTGGTAATGCGAATTAGCAGTCTGCCGGGAGCGAAAAGAATTGCGAGCAAAAACAGATGAAAAAAAAAATAGACGAATGGACAGGTCGTTGGCTTATAGCATGCAGCAATGTGTGCACACATCGAAAATCGACTTTTGCTTGAGTTCCTTTCAAAATTTCAGATTCCTTTCAATGCAGAGCTGAGCATACGTAGTGTAAAACAGAGTACTACAACTCCAGCAGTTTTATAAATAGGTCGGTGAGGAATTTCGTTAATTATAGAAATTTATGTTAATCTAAACCAAGAGGTAAAGGAGGATGGAAGATGTATAAAAATCAGATAAAAATCTTGATGCGTACTCAAAAAAATGAGGAAATTGATTCAGAAAAAGCTGCAGATGTAAATAATCAAGATCTAGAAATCAGATAATCAAAGCAAAAAACACTAAAAATAAAAGTAGAATTTAAAAGTAACAGAAAGCAGAATTCTGTTTCAGGTACCTTAAATATAGAGAAATGTGCCGCAATTTAACAATTAAATTACATCAAAATCGATGAAAACAAGGCCTACATTTCTAAGCCTACCTTTGATCGAGATATTTTTGGTTACTTCACCTAAATTCCAATTAGATTTTTATTGAAATCAGTTACCGACCATTTAGACGTTTTAAAAGTCCTGCTTATAAATCAGTATACTTTGGAAACACACTTCATGCTACTCATTGAATTAAGTTAATTAAACTTATGGAAACGCGAATTGGTATCACTGGTAACTGAGTACTTGTTAAGCACCACTAAGAATTTAATGTCTCGACTTCATGCGCGTCGAATTCACATGAAGCATTCACATGCGTACAACTACTCTACTTCATTTTTCAATCGACATCCAGTGCTTTCAATGACTGCGTCTCCAGTCTCAAGTTTTTACAACATAGTTATAATATATTTATTTATTCAGCATGATCCAAACATGGCGTTCAAATGGTTTCACTTCGATTTAAACTACAAATGAAGGATCTGAGCAAACAAATACTCTGGTGGAATCTTAGTAATTATACCGTTGAAAAAATTGATAGTCATTCCGAGAGGTATCATTAAGCAGCGTAGTACACTGCAATTTTAATTAATATATCAATTCGTAATGGCGTCTTTTTCGTCTCGGATAACTGGTTGGCATTCGCAATTATCGCATTTTTTGCATCGCACTCAAGTTTTTTCACTTACCATCGACACTGTGTATTGCAAGTGAAGGCTGAGAGAATAAGTGCTGCGAATTTAAAATTGTTCGAATTTTATGTTTTTGTACCTCTGAAATAGTTATATGATGGCCACTTGATAAAGTTGTTACGATATGGAAAAAACGTATGCGGATTTTTTGCTTTAAGAAGAAATGTAATGAAGGCAATAAGAATGATTATGGAGAGATAAATTTAATTAGTACGTCAATATTTTATGCGGTAATAAAATTTAGGTGGCAGCATTTTTTCGGTTTGTAAACGAGGAAAAAGTGAGGGAAGCATTGCAAAGAAGATTTATAAGTTTGAACTCTCCCCAAAATAATGTAAATACGATCAAAACTAGTTATGTAATTTAATCTTGTGGAATAACTGCATTATAATTTCTTAATTCCTCGCCTTATGTTAAAGCTACTCCATCTCATCTCCACATCTCTTAACTGTACACAAGCGGTGTACACGTAAAATGTAAATGAACACACCATCCAACTGTGTCCCTATCTCAACCAAATATCATATTAGGCCTTTATATGGCCACAGTAATTTATTGTTCTTTTCTAATCCCAAGAAAATTCCTAGCCAGCAGCGGATAACAGTGAAGTGGAGTTGAAGCCGCCCGCTGCAGGCATGATGTTGGTACGTTGATAAGGCGATGAGGCAGGATAAGAAGGATGCTAGTTGACATGCGGAAACTAACCTCATTTTATAATAATCGTAGCCTACATCAGTATCAGTGGCTTAATGTGTTCTATCACATCGTAGAAAGTGTCAGTATTAAATATGTTAATATTTACTTAGTGGAGATAAGAAGGAATACGATATTCGTAGTTAATTAATGAAAAATAAATGGTTCTGAGTGCGATTTCCATGCAAATCAAATCAAAATTAATCAACCCACAGTTATAAAGCAGTAAGTGATCATTTACTGCTTTATAACCAATTACATTAAACCTAATCCATGCTATTGATTCTTTTTTTTTGCGTCACCATCATTTACATAATCACTCGCCTTCTTGGGAATTTAGGAACAACTTTGTATTTGGAAAATTTATGAATAGTTTCCGACTTGTGAAAAGTTTTCGGATGGAAGTGCCTCTGTGAGAGTTAAGAGAGTGGGGGTTAAATTCGTGAGAGTCCTGCTCGGTTGCTCGGGGCAACCAAGGGCGGGTATCGATTTCGTCTCTGTCTAGTTGGTGAATCAGGGGCATCCGAGGTGCATAACCGCACCACCACACCAGAAAAATTCTAACCTAAGAACTTTAATCGACTTTAATTAAACCAAACTGTAATACCAAGAGAAAATGTACTCATGACCACTCACTATTCATATAAAAGTCGAATATGGCTGGAAATTCTTCTTTCTTCCATGCATGAGTGTTTTCTTTTCCAATCTTTAGCCTTCTCCCTTTTGCTTTCTTAATTGATTGGGGGAGCCAATTTTCTTCTTCAGCTCCAAAAAAAGCGGGAAGTCGAAATTATTTGACAAAAGCGAATAAATTTTATTGCATTTCATATCATTGGGAAGCAAAATCCTCTCAATAAAGATAAGGTTTCAAGTCCCCCCGGTGAACGCCCTGATGAGTCATTGAATCCCCTTGAATCTTTGATAGGGGTTGATAAAGTGTGACGCATCTCTCCGTGCTGTTCAACCAACCATCTCATACACTCTTACACTTTGCAAGGCTTAGAAACCAAGCAAAATTATTAGGTGATTTTGTTTGATTAATGATTATGTAATAAAATTTTTAAAAAAATGATCAGAAAGGGTCAAAGTATGCGAAAATTTTGGTTAGAAAACAATGATTCAATTTTTATTATTAAAATAATCTAAAAACCTGATTTTAATAGATATTTTATGTCTTCTTCTGCTAGTGGCCTAAATTTTAACAATCAGTTTTTAAAATAACAATTCCTTTGTGATTCTTTCCTGAATTGAATAGAAATCTGTTTCTAAGCAGAACCAATATAACCTTCAAACAACCTCGAGAACAGATAAATTAACATATGTAATTTATCAAATATATACGGTACCTTTCATGAAAAAAACCCAACATCTAAAGAGAAAATTCCCTCAATTACGTAAACTCCAATCAATTTCTCTTTCTTCTGTACGTTATAAACAACAGATAAAGACAGTCCCAAACACCCGGCAATAAATAAGCCACAAATTACTACCATTACCTGAGTTCGTGGTCATGTGTCTTAACTTTAACTTATGACTTGTCCACAAGTGCACATCGATAACGATCGCAATGAACGTGGGCCTGACTTTCGCGACACCTTGGCGTGCACCTAATGTAGCCACACACCACGACATATTGTTCTCGTTAATAAACTTGTATTCTGATCATAAACATCGACGTGCAACGTACGTCGGACACGTAATCAAGTTGAGGTGCGTGCAGGTACATTACTACGTTTTACTACGAAGATAAAGCGAGCAACTTATGTGCAGATAGGAAGAAAAAGGGTCTGAAGACATTAGAGAGGGCTGGACTCATGTTTTATGGGTGTCGATTAGATACGAGTTTATATCGTATGTATAATGGACAATCTAATAAATTGTTTATAGCTTTGAGGCGTTAAATTAAATTTGGGAGAAAACAAAACGATTAATGATAAGAATATTGGAAAACAATTTGAGGTAAAAGAGGGATGATTGTAATGGTGAAACATTGTGTGAGGTTTAAACTCACATCAAAAACACATTTGAAATAAGGTACAATAAAAGCCTTCATTCAATTTCAGCTCAATACACAGAATTGTGGTATGGAAGGATTTTTCCAGGAAGATATTAAAGTATCATTTTATACCCTCAATATACCTTAATTTTGTGTTAGAAAGGGACAATGAAATGCTTGAATTGCTCAATTGTATGCTCTCTTCAACTTGATTCAAAAGAAATGATCATGTTGTGATGCTCAACAAGTGCAAGTCATTTGCAGATCAACATACACACTTAACCAGAAAGAAATACGAAAAATATGACTTAACAAGGTCAATTTCCAACTATAAACAAGAAAACCAATGATTTTCTTTCTTTCTTGACTCATTCTGAACATTTAATCACTCTGTTGTCTTCCAGCAAGCAGCACAGAGTTGAAAAGTCATCCAATAATTATAAATCATCGACATGTTTATTGCACAAATACCAAAAATGGTCTGTAAATGATTTAAGACCTCTGCCTCAAGCTGAGATAAGACTAGAGATGAAAAATATTGCCTATTGCTTGAAAAACCATAAAGTTCCAGGTCGCACATGAATGCTGTGTTATTATAATAATTTTAATGCCGAAAAGGGTTTGGAGTACTATGGATAAGGTCAAGTGGTCAACCTCTATCCAGAATATTAACGAGATATTAAAATTAATTGTGCATCATCTCTATAAATTCAAATGGACGGATTGCATAGTTAAGTCACTTGAAACTTATCTCAACTGAATATTTTTCATTAAATCAAGAAATAATTCAGTAATTGAAATAATAAATTGTAGGATTTAGTGCATACTAACAAATTAATTCCTTGCAGGTTTGTGCTAACCGCATGTGTGTCGATTAAGCGTGATTGGACGTGAGTGGCGTTGATGATGAGTTCAGATCATCACATCGTGGAAGTGTCTAACAATCAGTTAGTTGTCTAGATTCAGTAATTGCCCACTCACTGTTTATCCATTGCGATGCATAGCAAATCGTTGCGTGCTGAATAAACATAAAGATGAAGGTGTTCGTTGGCGTGCGGTTGCCCCCGCATCCCTTTTACATCAAGGGTTTGCGTTATAATTGCAACAATTACAACATGTACAATCATTACGACATTTGCAATAATAGCAAGAGTAGACCCCGAGTAATTGTGTTGAAAAAGCAGCGCATAGGTAATAAACTTATGATATTGTTAATTAGCATGAAAATAGAATTCAATTATTTATTTTCTTCCCGTATGTTTCTCGAAATATTCTCATTACAGTTCAACAACATCTCAATTAGTGTATTATATGGGCGCACAATAAGTTTTGCTATTCCTACGTTCTAGTTCTACTTTTACAAGATCAATCTCGTCATGTCATAATCATCCTCTCATCTTGAGTAAAGTGAGAGAATGTAACTTAATGTATTAAACAGTTGTCCATGTTTTCTTTCTTGTTAATTTACTGGTTACTTCGTGGGAAGTGGGCAATATTGGCATATTTTTAACATGAGAAGAAAGAATGTGTTAAGTGATTGTTAACTCCACAAAACACATTTTAGCACATTTTAGATACACTCCACTGGAATGCAACCCCGTAAAACACAATATTCTTCAAAAAGTAATAAAGATTGGGAATGGAAATCTCCTTTTTTAAATACAGCGAAATGACATTGTTGCTGACTGCAACAGTACAATTTGAATTGAGTAGGCATTTCTTTCATTTGTCTACGAATACGATGAATATTGCATGAATGTAACACGAGTGAATGTGTCACATGTATCATACTTGAACAGGAAGTCGAATTTCAAGCAGGAATAGAATTGTCCTCGACGGTACAAAACAACAATTTCATCAATAAACAACCAATACAAGAATATCGTAGGTTGTTTTATTGTAAAATAACTGTTAATTCTTCCATTATTTCTCGAGATTTCTTGATTTACCTTGAAGTTTGCAACTTGCATCAATTGCATGTTATAACTTTAGTGATGTCAAGTGCGTAGGTCTCATCACGTGAAAGAACTGCATTCCTGCAATAATAATTACTTGATTCAGATAATAATTCAGTAGGGACAACTCTTGCCGTGCATTCATTCTGATAAAAAGAAGCGAAATAGGTTTATTTCGGAAGACCACACATTTTGTGTAACTTAATAACTAATATATCTTAATAAATAATCACGTACCACCTATTTCATTCTGGTAAACCGTAAAATATCAGATTTCCGAGATAATGCTACCTAACGTATTGGTTCTTTGAGGTTTTCGCCAAGTCAAGCATTTAAATCCGGGTGTTCACATGAACTGATCGTTATTACGATGACGATAATAATCATAATCGTAATCGCGAACTCACGCTGGCATATTATACATGCGACGTAACTTTCTGCAATTTTGTATTCTTCGTGGTGTTTTGCTGGTATTGCTGCAATGCAGTCATCGAGTGTCCTCCATATGAAAAGAGATATCTGATGATATTTTCGTGTCAATTATGACGAGATAAAATTTATTTTCATTGCATTAATAAAATTCCCCAATATCAAGAAGTAATTGGAGAAGATTTAGAATGCAAGAGAGTTTAAATGACGTTAACATTTCAAGTACATTTAGTAGTCGGAATTTTATTGTCATTAATGGTGAGGAAGTGCAGACTTGATATTATTTTATCCCGCATAACGGACGTGAATAATTCGCACATGACATCATTGCGACAGAAACATGACGATTAATGTGTTCCAAACACGAGGACACCATTGTTGCAATTTAGCTTTAAATTGCTTGATTAACAAGGGGATCCTACAAGGGAAGGGCCATATTAATAATCCACAGTCTTTAGTACTCCAACATCTCAATAGTGTACAATTGTTTTTAAATGCTTTTCATTGTGGTGAAAGCCTATTCAACGCAATTTTCTTTTGATGTATTATATTAGAATTTGAATTATGACGCCTCTTCCTGCTTACTGTTTTCTTTAGTTTGTAGATGCATTGGATCTAAGGAAGCTATTTGTTAACAATCGCTGTTTTTATTGTTTGCTCGCGTGCGTTACGCATAATTACACACTGCACAATGATCTTTACTTCACCTCTCAGCACAGGGGGACTGCATGTATTCCGTAGATATGACTCATGAGCGCCAGACCTAGGAAACAATCAAACAAAAGACCAAAGAAAAATAACGTGGGTGCCGCTTTAATACGACAATTGATTCATTAAACCTGAGCAACTGTTCTAGACATAGAGTAGCTGTAAATTTCTTTTTTGTTCAAGACAATATTGAATTACAAGTGATTCATATTGCTACTTAGTAATCCTAATTTTGTTGTAATTAAACATGACGCTTATGATAAAATCTTGAGACTTTATTTGCACTTGCTGGATGAGTTTAAGATTTACAACAAACAAATGTCATGTATTTGTTGCCTTTCTAGGCAAAGGAGGCATGAACGATGTCGGACTGTGTCGGGGTCTGGCTCACAGTCCAGACTCGGACTGTAACAGCAACCATCCTGGCAGTGGGAGTGTCCTGAGCAACACCTCTTCCCAGGACACTGATTTCATTCAAGATAACTCAGATTACCAATGGTTTATCGACTATAGGTACCTATGTTTTATTCTCAATCTTTAAAACAGTGTTAATCCGGTGATTCTTTAGTTATAGGGATAATCACCATACAAGTATCTTGTCCCTCCCCGAGTCTTACGATGCTGGCGATATTGCAAACTATGATGCTCTCGCGAAGAACATGGATGCCAATTTGGCTGAAGCGGATATTGAGTCCTTCCGTACCGAGGACATTCATGCCCTTCTTACGAACCTTCCGCCCATGTGCACTGAACAACTAAGCCAAGAGGTAAACTGCGTTTAAAGAACCTAAAGCTTCTAATGCAAGATTAATTTCGTTATCGTCTTTGCAGAGTCATAGACAAGGTGAAAGCTACGCCAGTGTATCAGGTTCTATGATGGGTAAATTCGACTTTGACAGCTCCAGTCCACATAGTAGCAGTCAAGATGATTCAGCCAACTCCACATCGATGTCTATTTGCAAATCTGAGCTCTTGTTCTCTCCAGTTAAAGAAACTCCCATGCCAGGAGCAAATTTCAGCGTGGATTCTCTGGACTGCGAGTATAATGATCACGACATTATGTTAACTTGTCAAGCAAATAAAGACAACTACACCATTGCTTTTGAAGGATCAATGACTATGTACTCTGAAGACAGTGACTACCACTTTGCAGATAAAAGCGACACCTCTGGAGGTGGTAGTACCCATTGGGCGGAATTAAAACATCCTCTCAGGCATTTGAAGACTCAAGATGTATCTATGACCCAATCTGATACTGGATTTACAACGTGGAGTAAATTGAAGAAACGAGGATGTGAAAATCAACTAAGACGTCATCCTTCCGGAAATAACAACCAGTCGGTAGATGTCCAAAATGGTGGATTTTCTGATACTGGCTTCAAGAGTCAGAGCATGCCCAATCTGTATAAACAAAGGCTGCGAAATTGCATCACTGCTCATTATCAATTGTACGAACAACAAAGACAACAAAGGAGTCAGAATCTAAGCAACAGCTCGGTAAGTGAGACACATGATGTTATTGTTGAAAAGTTAGCAAGTTTGTGGTTGGCAAGGTTTATGTTGAATGATAAGCAATGTGACTAACTCTGAGTAATTCCTAGGTTGAATGCTGTACAATTAAGCGACGTCCAGTTAAACTCTTTGATATCCAACATCAAGTTCACTCCAGCAGTGGGAACAGTGTGTCGGACATGGCAACCAGCATTGATGCAAGTAGCAGTGCAGAATGTAAAGCCCCGAATTTCAACTTGGTCAAACTGTTCATGAAGCAAAAAAGTATCAGTGCTGAAGGTATGTCTACTGGTTTAGACCACTCCTCGTCTCAAAGTGACCACTGGCCCGTCAGCCAATCAGATGAAAGCAACATATCAAACGCGAATCAACCATTACCATCAAGAGATACCTTTGAGGATAGTTTACTGATGGACCAACGCCCACCTGAACTGTTGCGGACTTATGAATCTATTCTTGAGGAAGAAGAATTGAAAGGAACTGATGGAATAGATGGATTAATGGGCTCTAAGATGAGCAACAATAATGGTAGTATGGAGTGCGAGAAGCGTTTAAGATCTAGATCAACAAGTACCAGTACAAATCAACGTAGGATCAGTTCGGTGTCATCTTTAGGAGGATCTGGAAGTTTCACGAAGTCTGCCAAATTGAAAGTACCGATACATTTGATGAATAAGAGTATTCAAACATCACAGTTTGAGAATAAGGCGGTTCCTTATAAATTGAACGCTACACAAATTGCTGGACAACCCAAAGAACCATATAGGGTAGTAGAACCTTCTTTTCTTAATAAACTCAAACAGGAAGGTGAGGCGCAGAAACCAGTGTACATTTTGTATCCTAACTACGTCCTACCAGATTTGGACTTTTTGGAGAAAGAGGAAGTCGCAAAGATATTCCTCATGCCCCATAAAATGCAGAAACCTGCGTCAAAATCACGTCCTTTCAGTTGTAATGATCTAGAAGCTTTGAAACGTAAAGGTTTCCAACATGTTCATGATTGGGATTCGTTAAACTTTTTACTTCCTGCTGAATGCAAACAAATTCTGAGTGACGTTCCTGAAATTGCACACCATTTAAAAACCCATGGGGCAAGGCCTGAAAAGCCATCATTTGCTAAATTAAAAAGAGCATCACGTCCTGTCAGTTGTGATTGTACTGGTTATGAACGTGCAGGGAGCGCAGAAAGAACTACTGTTTCTTCTAGCAGTAGTACTGGAACTGGTCCTAGTTCAGGCTATCGCGGGTCTTCTTCACAACTGAGTGAAAGCCAGAATTCTCCAGCACCCCAAAACAACTTTAACCCATTGTTTGTCTACCGGTATGATTCCGTCACTAGTAGTGAAGCAAGTTTGATGGGAAGTGAAAAACGTTTAATTACAACAACGGCCCCTTCCACTGCACCTCCTTTACCAAAACGAGGGATCAGTTTGCCTGAGACTAAAGAGGTTGTTCCTCCTAGACCACCGCTACCAAAAGGTATCTTACGAAAAGGTATTGAAAATAAGCTTAAAGCAGGCCAAACAAAGAGATACTCCATGTTTGAAGCTAATGAGGATGAAATTCTAATGAGTGAGGTTCAGAATAAGCGTCATTCATTACAAGATAACTACCTTCCAAGACATAAACGTCTTAGTGAGACTGAGGATGAGGGTGTTGACGCGGGCACTTCAAGCAGTAGTTTGGATGAACCCACCGCGTTCAGGTCACAATCCCCATTGATTAAGCACGATGTGCTCTTCCAAAATATCAGTACAGAGGAATTAGTCCAATTGGAAGAGTTTCTCAAAATGAGTGGCATATCCACGAATGAATCAGACGACATCAATGAAGAATCAATGCTTCAATTAAGATCCTATGTCAGTAAATTCCTTTCTTTGAAGATCAACCAAGACCCAAACAGGAAATGTGTTAGTTTTGCAGAGAAGGTTAACGTCCTTCCGAAACCAGTCCCTAATAACTCTCCGAATGTATCTGCACTTTTACAACAACGCTATCAACATGGCAAGGTACTTGTTGATATGCCCATCTGTGAAGAAGGAGAATCTACCCCTGAAATAGACAATAGCCCGGCGCATAAGAGCATAAAGTCCAGGTTGATCCAAGGTGTCTCTGATGCGGTTGAGAAAGTAATCCAGAACTTTTCAACTGCTACAAATCAGATTGAGCTTAATCAGTTAGGGGATTCTATTTCAAACCCACAATGCGCAAAGTCAGCGTTGAACTACCTCTGCCCTGCTTTGTACGCTGTTTTGAGTGATGGTCTGAAACCGAATTTGGAGACCTCCTTCGGAGCAATTGGTAATTCTGTATGGCAAGTTGTTGAAGCCTCAGCTCAACAAGGACCGCTTACGAAGGCTCTTAATGAATTGGTAATGAGAATAAACGGTGAAGATGTCATCACAGAAGGTGTAGTCAAATTCAACGCGTTTGTTTTTGGTTTATTAAATGTACGCTCACTGGATGCATGGTTTAGCTATATGCGGACAAGGGAAAGTGTACTGAAAAAGCACTATGAACCAGATTCTCTTCTTCTCATGTCTCATACAGGAGGCCCCAGTATCCGGCAGTTAATTGACAACTTAATCACGTCTCTACAACCATTGGCACTGTTTCCTTTCCAGTTTGATTTACTTTTTGAATACAGACAACTACACGATAGTTTGAAGCGAATGGACTCCTACCACCAACCTGGCAGTCCTCTACACAAATCTTGGAAGCAAAATTCTGCTGAATCAGATGATTATTCAACCGCTACTGCAATCCGTAAATACTCTTTCGACTTTAACAGTACAGATCCATCAGTACCAGATCTACTTAACAATTCTGCTAACCCTAAAGTTGGAACAAGATCAGATAAACCAAGACCTCGGTCTTGTATAGACCCTGGAATACTATCAGCGAAACCAACATTCAAACTTGGGGAGGATGTCAACAGTGTACAAAAAAAACGCTGGTCAGGTATTAACTTTTCTTCAAAGCTCTACACAGCCTACAGCAGGTTGAGTAATCTTCAAGCAGAGAATTCAGAAGATGAATACACAGACAGTCTAGAACAACATGGGGTACAAGCACCGGATGAGGTTACATTACCCCTAGATGGACCTGAATCTTTAGATTCCAACATCTCCGATGACAAACCCCTTAACGGGAGGAAGTTTAAGAAGTTGCAAAGGCGTTGGGAGATGCTCAGTACTAAAGAAGTATCCCCTCCAGAGAGCCCCTCACATACCCCAAAATCAAAGATACCACGGCCGGTCATCTCCCCGGTGAAACCTTCTGGAATACCAGTTCCAGTTTCACCGACTTGCAAAGGAGCCAAGGCTGTTGGTAAGAAGGTCACATCTCCAATTGGAACTGTAGCGAAGGTGAAACCAATTCAAGCCAAGATTAATACAAATCTAGTCATGAAAAGTCCCGCAAAGAAGGGAATTAACCCTAGGTGTGCTATATCTTTATATTTGAAATGAAAGATAATAGATTAATTTCTATTTTTTTTTTGTAGGACGAGTAGACTGGATCAAATCGAAACGACTGAAACCCGCCACATAGCAAGACCCAGCAGTTTGCCTTATAAACCGGCTACTTCTGTTGGGAAAAACAGCAAGATTACTCCTCCAAGAAGAGCGGTTTCCACGTCTGTGAATAGGAAACCTACACAAAGCCACACCCCAAAGTAAGTTCTTCTTAATCTAGCTAAGTACTTCTAATCAAGTAATATTGTTACACTCTATTTTTTTTCTAGGGTTGTGAGAACATTGTCCCATCGCCTCCCATCTGAAAGCGGGCACTTATCGTACAACGAGGGCGAGAAACTCAAAGTGGTGTTGGAGGTAGATGAGAAATGGCTCCTCTGCTGTCGCGGGACACAGAAGGGCCTCGTCCCTAAATCTGCGGTGATAGCAGCCGACACTAGTCGGTTCTAAATTAACACTCCGCTCATCTACATCACCAATATAATATAGTCCCAAATGTACGGATGCGTGAATGTTAATGTGCGCATGGGTTTCCTACACGCGCAGGACTGGGAATTGTGATTTGCTAAGTTTAGGTATTATCGATTTATAGTAAGTTAAAAAGAATAACCAGAAGTGACGCGCGATACCAAGTACAGTTATCTAGCTCGTAACCAGCAACTAATCAGTTTGCCCCTTATGGAGGGCAGGCAACCAATAACCACATATTAGTCCATTATCAGGTCGTTTTGATAGCAGACGAGAAATCGTTTGATGTTGCATTGTTAATTCTCAATTGCAAATTGTTGTATAGCATATTTAAAAGGAAATCATCAATCAGCGGGCGACAAAGTGATAGGTAAAAAAATTCATACCTAAGTTTTAAATTTAATGGGGTCATCAAATGGTACCAAACGGCATTATCAACTATGATTTAAAATCATACATTATTTCACTGGTGGTGGTTCTAACTTGCACTTAATTCACGGTTACCTCACAAACTGGAACAAATCACTTCTAACACATACCATTTCCGACTTATCATTCCCACACTAACTGTTTAAAATCCAGGTGGTTTGTTTCAGTCTCAGATTACATCAGAAAAAACTCAAAAAATTACACATTTGGTGCTTTTTAAGTACAAATTCAAGGTTTAATTTATTAAAACACCTCATGTGATAGCTGCTCATGATTAACAATACCTGTTGACCATTTTACCATCCATTTAGGTTGTACATATCTGCATGCTTGAGTATTAATATCTACGCAGCATTTTTGTATTATTATTATGCACTTAATATTTAATTCCGGTATTTTTTGAACGATACCGATGAATTAAGTATTCAGCACGTTAAAACCACCATGTCTTTATTGGTTTTGAGATTTGTCAGTTGTTAGCACAGAGCTGGAGCTCGGTATTCTAGTAATACCGTAGTAATCCGTTTGAAAATTGGTAAGCTCTAATCACAATTAGTATACTACAAATTTTCACATATTCTAAATTCTATTAAACGTGTTAATGCCGATTGTTAATTCACATGAAGGACCCTTATTGCTTTTCGACTTAAAATATTTATATTCGTATATAGTTGTGATAATTTCGTCAGATATTGAGAATGTATATTACCTAATTGTAAATCATCGTTCATTTTATATCGGTTTCTAAAGCAGGACGTATGTGAACACAAATTTGTAATATGTGTGTATTTATGTAAATGAGGCCTTATTGTTAAGTTCGGTCAACGCAACCAGCAAACGCGCGATGATCTGATTAACAATGGAATTTGGATTATTAGCTAATGCATACAAAACTTTAGATAATCGTATTCTAGCCTTATACAACTAGCTAGTAAACCTCTCTGACTAATGGGCTACCGTTGTATCCACTCTCTGCACGCAATTGGTGTAGTTATTTATTTGTGTACACTTTTGAGTTGATTTACTCGGTTTTCATAAATGTGAATGGACTTGCGATGAGTTCGTTTATTTACCGTGACTTATTCTTGAGTTTTATCAATTGAACCACATGATACTGCATTATGATGACGATTTATGTTAAGAAAGTGACTAATGTTATTATAAATAAATGTGTAAATAATTGCTTCAAACCATTATTGCATTGATAACTAATAAAATGATTAAAAACCACTTAGATCAACTATGCTTTCAAACTGTTTCCAACTGTTTAAATGTGGTTCAATAAACAGTTCCCTAATAAACACCACCAAATGAAGTAAAAGTCAAATATTCCTTGTTCCCTTTTAGTGACAAATATCAATAAACAATCTTTTTAAAATATATAAAACATTTTCAAGTATTTTAAAAATAAAAAGTTAACTAAAACTTCATTAGACTTACTCATCTCCACTTCCATACCTCCTTGATATTAATTTACATCCTTATTTGGAATCTTCCAGCCTTTGTTATATACTTAACACCCTTAAAAGGCTTGTATTTCTCGCCATACATATCCAACCTATGAACCTTCAACCCACTCACAGCCAGTTGGTTAATAGTAAAATGCACATTAATCGACGGATTTATCTCAGATGTGTTGCTTCCTGTTGCAATTGACACATTACCTCTAATATTGGGTAATTTGGTGACGTCAATTTTGCCAATATCCCAGTGAAGAATTTTTGCTACCGGATCAAAGTTGTATTTTCCTTGATTCGCGACAAGATTACAGTTGAGAATTGCTTTAGGCATGAGGACCTCCAATTTCACGCCTGATTTCCCAAATACAGTCAGAATCATTTCCCAATTACTTTACAAATTAAACTAAAATTACCTTCTACTGTTCTACCCAAAGTTTGTTTAGGTCCAACTGTGATGTCCATTCTTCCCTGCTCTCCTGTTTTCACCACAAAATTATGACGTACGTAGATAGGAATTGCCACGACGCTTTGACTACTGATATGGTAGGATATTAAGCGGAAGTTGCCATCGGGTGGGATGAACGAGAGAATTTTCTCGCTTTCCCACCGCTTAAACCTGACGCATGGGTGAAAACTGATGTCGTCAAAAAGACGTGGATTGATGAAACTTAGTGTTAAATCAGGCATGCCACTTAGTTTTATGCAGCAATCAATCTGTTAAGATAAATCAAAATAATTTAAGCTAAAATATACAATTTTAAGTGTTTTGGCAATGTTTGTAGATGCCTTACATATCCCTGAATTTCAGCAAATACTGTAGATCCTGTCTTATCAATAATAGCTTCAACTTCTTCAATAACATCAAAGTAAGCTTCATTATTGGTGTACTTCACTCCAGTTCTACGCCAGGGAATGTTGGAAAGTTGTCCAGTTGGCAATGTTCCACTTACACTGCAATATCAATATAATTTACAAAATATGACATTTCAAAAAAAAAAAAAAAACATTTTGAAACATACTTTGATTTGCCAGTTACAGTGTTAGCAATTGTTCTGAGCAGATTTGGTGGTTTAATTAGTTCTTTCAATATGTTACTCTCTGTTGCCAGTGGATAACCATTATCCAGCATTTCATCCAAAAGCTATTACAATTTCATTCATACTAGACTAAAATTAAAGTAGTTGCATCATTATACTTACCTCATAAACAACTACATAATTCTCCTTAATAATTGTCTCAGTACAATCATTAAAATAATCCTGAAACACTCACATTCCTCTGAACCTATTGAAATATAGATTGATCCAACACTTACTTGGAATGTATCTACAATACGATGCAAGAACTCAACCACAAAAAGAGGTGGCATCTCTTCCATACATACTGCAACAAAATGAACTCCATTTCTTCTAATGCTAATTAAATAATGATGTGGAGTAGCAATCACTGGTGGTATATCATTGGGGGTGGCCATTTGAGCTTCTAGGTAATAGTCACATACTGACCTGGAGACTACACTCTTCCAGTGTTTTTCAAGAAATACATCACTTAAATATAAGAGTTACAAGTTAAACATATTTCAAGTGATGAGAGTTATGATGGTTGGCCTACCCAGACGAGTTAATCATAAATAAACTGTGTATCATCTTGCTGAGCGGATTGTCTAATTGGAATTTGATTTCTACTTCTCCAGTTCTTCGACTTCTTATCTTCGGCTTCCTTCAACAACTGAGTTGTCAACATAGAGCCCTGTTGACAAGTCGACTAATTAAATTATGTTGGTGGTTTTAAGAGTTCAGCACATGTTGGAGCATTCCACAAACTTTTGTAAGACAATGATAAACATATATTCTCCATTCAGTTTAGCTTATTGATCACTATTTAGTAGAGCGCGTAAAACACAAATAAATTAACGTTAAATTGACGTTCTAATCTAATAAAAATAATTAATTTATTATTGGATTATTAAAATTAATTCACTGTGATCTAATTTTCTTTAATACTGAGAAAAAAATTAAATAATTTAAGCATGGAATTTCACGTTCCCTAACCATACAACTCACGTGTTTCGTTTCGCAATGGGAACGATTCTATAAACAACCACAATATTTAAATATTCTTGAATTTTATTAGATGGTGAAATATAATGGAATACATACCAGGGACGAAAGCTTGTCCACTCAATTCACAACTGTTAGTATCTACAGGTGTACCAAGCATTGACAATGTTTTAGGTATTTTAAACAAAAAAGCAATGAAACATCAATAAAATTTTGCTATTTTAGGTGGTGGTCTTCCAGTTGGCTCAATAACATTGATTGAAGAAGATGAAAATGGGATTTTTGCTAAAACTCTTCTCAAATACTTTTTAGTTGAGGGAGTTGCTTGTCAACAACATACTCTTACAATATCACTTGACAATGATCCGAATGATATAGTAAGTACTGAAGAATATTGTTTTAATAATAATCTACTAATATATTATAGCTCAAGAACTTGCCAGCTTTAGCTAAGGAGCAGCCAAAGGAAAACATTCAACAATCAGACTCCAAAATGAAAATAGCATTTCGATATCAAAACCTTCCTACAAATGAAAAAGAACCCCAATCTATATTTGGGCATTATTATGACCTATCAGAGTTAATGCCCATATCAGACATAGATCCAAAGTGCCATCATTTATTAGGTGATGATGATCTCCAATTAATGATCTATGAAAATACATGCTCCTTTAAGAATAAAACATTTAATAATGTCTTGAATCATATTGATATGTTAACCAAAGATTCAAAATTTACATTAGATGATAGTACAACAGCTAAAAATGTTTTAAGAATATGTATTCATCAGTTAGGGACAATAATGTGGGATGATCTAGATGAATTGCCCAAGTTTTTGTACTTTTTGAGGTGCATTCTTCGAAATTGTTCTGCAATTGCCATGATATCAATTCCTACTCATTTAAGTGAAAATGTAAGTATCTAGTAATAGTTATTTTATAAACATTGTGTTTGATGGATGTGTTTTAGTTACAAAACATTTACAAGACAAAATTGCTCAATTCATCTGATGTTGCCCTGAGACTTGTTTCATTCTCTGGCACGCATTACGAGAAGAACAAAGCACTTGCTGATTTCCATGGATTTTTCTATGTTGACAAATTAGCTGCAATTAATTCTTTGCTCTCTGCGCATCCTGGGACTGTAGACTACACGTTTAAACTCTTGAGGAAGAAGTTTTGCGTTGAAAAGCTTTATTTACCTGCGGGTATTGATTTGGATTTAGACAAGGAGAAGAACAAGAGACATCAAATTTCAGGAGGTTGTGGCTCACCTATAGCTGGTAAAACATCTCTGGATTTTTAAACATTTTTTGAATATAGTTTTTGTTGTACATTATGTGAATGAAGAGTATTACTTGAGTTATTTTTAAAATTCAATTTTATTAACATTGATATGACATGAATACATTTATACTTCTTTGTTGTCATTTTGTGGAATCGTGTATTTAAAATAGAGCTAACAACGCAGCCACATATGATTTGTTTGCATCTTTGAGGGTGTAGAACTGTGCGTAACGTGTGACTTTGAAAACTTTAACCAAGCCCCAATGGCAAGTTGTTTGCTTGGTTAACTTTACTTGCAAACTCGTCATTCATCGTCAAATCCGCTGCAGAATTATGAATATTGCTTGTATGTTATATACTTCATTCTTTAGTTTGTTAACGCGTACATGAGTATACTTCTTATTTTTCCTTAGCTGTATATTTGCCTTACATTATTTGAGCGCATGCATGCTAAGGACTTAAATATGTACATTAAATATGTATTGACGCATTTTTCTCCTCTATCGCATTATTTATTTGTTAAGTGTACTCTATGATATTTAATGCTATGCTTCGGCATCGAATATAATACGTATCATCTAGTGATTGTTTAACTTGAGTTTACTGACCACAAAATGGAGTGAAACCCAGTATAAACGCGTTGCGTGCACGGCACTCATTCTGAATTCAAGTGGCACCTCACATTTGGCTCTGTCGGCATTTTTGGCGTTTGACTATCAATACAATTAATGAATTACTGAATTGACGTGCAAATATTTATAAAATATATATAGTTATCGTTAATTTATGCGCAATATCCTAATTTTGTTTAGATTTAGTATAAGTATAGTATAGTGACGGAACAAGGGCTTAAGAAAATGTATTTACAAAATGTGCTTCATTTAAAGGTGTTATAGACTGTTTTTCATTCGGACATAAAAAAATTTCGATGTTTCGGTGGCGAAAAGTGTCCCATCATGTGCGCAATTGGCACCATTTCTGTGATGTTTACTTCAAGTTTGGGCGGAATGGTAACACTTTCTACGCTATGTCTTCAAACTATGTACAGTTATGTTACAAATATTGTGCTCTAGTGGAAGATGGCATGTGCTCTAAACCCAAGTATTCGGGGTTTAAGAAGACTTGTTTTTGGCACAAATACGAAAGCAATTTGGCTGGGGTAAAACACGCCAATTTTAATGAGTGATAATTAAATATATACAAAATTTGGAGGGTGGTTTATAAATGTCACGTTGAAAATCTTTAATAGTCTTTTCATTTCAATTTAGGTAGGTTAACTTGGATCACATTTTAAACATGTTTTAAACATTTCGTGCGAATTGCTGCTGTTTAAGAGTACTCTTGACGTCGTAGGCGTTCACCATCAAGAAGTTTACTCTTACTACGACGTAATTCATTGTCGACGACCTCTTTAAGCATTCCCCACAAGGCTTCTTTATCTAAGAGTACATAACGATCGTTCTTCAACTCTGCTGGGAAACTTGCTTTGGGTTCTTCAGTAGTAGGAGGGGTTTCGATCAGATCTGCTGGAACCACAGGTAATTTTTGCGTATTGACATGTTTGGGCGGTTGAACATTGAGGTCTACTATAAGCTGATTGGGTTCGTTGGTAGCGGAGAGGATTTCTGCATCTATTTTGCTATCAATCTGAAGACTTGTTTGTGGTTTGTCAGAATTATCATGGATTTCTATTAAATTCTCATCGATTTTGGCATTTGGAAGAGTTATAACTGTAGTGGCACTTTGAATTGGCATTATTGGTGTTTCAGTTGGCTGGGACTGTAAGATAATCTCATCCGTACTTGGTTTTTTTACAGGTGTCATTGTTGTAAAAACTTTCATCTTCATTTCACTCGTAGTTGAAACAGTTGATTCACTTGAATCTAGTAATGGTACAGCTGTTGGTTCAATCAAAAACCTTTCTTTGGTCAAATTATGTATTGAATTGTTGTCAACATTAATAGTGTACGTAGTAACACTCAAATCTTCTTGGAGCATTTCATTAAACTGGCTTGCTGTCGACGTTTCCATTACGGTCGGCAAAGATGTTTCTTCCGTAGTTGTCATTTGTTTCACACATTCATTGATAATTTCAAAGTTATTAGTAGAATTCTTACCAAACCATGTTATGAGATCATCTTCCGTAATTCCCAGTAAAAGGGGACTTCCAATTTGCGTGTGAAAGAAAGCTTCCGCTGCCAAATCTTGCCTGTCAGCTGGATACACCTTAGCATGTGCAGGACGAAGGGACGAAATGACATAAACACTTCTAGCCATGTACTGAACACAGACGGGACATTCAGAGCTCACATTAGCAAAAACAAACCACAAATTATTGGAATTGTAACCGTGTTCCATGTCCACACTACTTTCTCTTCCGTCCATTAATGATGGCGGCGCTCCAGTTAGCTCAAAACCAGAAAACAATGACACTTCCATTCGGAGGACACCGGAGGGTTGAATATGTTTCCACCTAAAGCAAGTTTTGATGCGAAGCATAGGTGATTTGCCTTCGATTTCCTCAACTGAGCTACGATCAGGGAGAATTTCTTGGATCACAGCTGTGTACAGCTCTAATAATGGTGTCGAACTTTGCGCTGAGTATGTAGAGTATGTTGTTCTACCCTGCATAAAATAAGAAGTTATTAACATGTTATTGGCCAAAACACTAAAAAATCTTAGTATCTATTTTGTATTGCTTACAGTAACTGTTGCACAGCCTGCTCCAGTAGCGTAAATAAACACTTTTGTTGGTAAACTAGGCAAATGCAGAACATCCGGAAGTTTATTCGTTTTCAACTCTAGAGTATCCGTTAGTTCCATTCCAGATGTCGCTAGGGATATAGTTAATGATCGATGCTTATCTTTGGCGAGAGTATCATATCGTCCGAAAGCTTTGACTGCTGGATACAAGAGCTCTTCATGTTTGTCTAACATGTGAGACCGGTAGAAAAGATAACGAGTTACGGATTCTGCAAATTTAAGGTCACCAATCAAGCAGAAAGTTGATAGGGCATATAGGGATGCTTTGTATTCTTCAACGGTAGCTAAAATAACAACATAAAATAATTATATTTTTAAACAAAGTTTCTTAGATTACTTACTAATTAAAGGTTCTTTTAAAGTCTTCCCAGCTTCTGATTCAAACAACCAATCTGCTGCATCTCTTTTGGGGACCGCATGCGGCCATCCAAACTCTCCATCATCCGAAGTCGAAATATTTCTCAACCTTCCTACGGCCCATTGTGCAGTTGCACTTCGAACCAATAACAGAGCGAAAGTAACAGCTGCGATAGTCTCAGTTGATTTTAAATTAGGCAGCGCATTCTCTAGATAAACCTTTGCTTTTTGTACGGTGTCCGCATCCACCTCATTATCAATCCCAATTTCATAGAGAGCGATGACTGTCTCTGCTGTAATTTCTACAATGTCGTGGAGAGCAGTACCAGTTGCATTCGGGTATTTTAGGTCTGCTTTCAAAGGAGCAAAACTTCCATCGTCTTCCTGACGAAGTTGCACCCACTTCTTAACGCCTCTGATGAGTTCTGGATCTATTCCAAAGTGGTCTTGTACTTTTGTAAGAGCTTCCAGAACCTGTATGGTTGATTTGTGACTTGCCAACATTTGATGTTCACTAAAAGAGTTATCTTCTTTTTTGTAAGCTAACATAGTTTGGATTTGTCCAGGAAGATTATCAATTGCATTTTGCCGCAGGGTTTGATTGGCTTTAACACCCATGTGTTGTAGGCTTAAGAGATTAGTAAGAGTTGATACCGTATCTGAAAGAGCACCTGTTTGATGAGATTTTGTAAAAATAGGTAGCGCAAGACCTCCAGTTATTTGCAATTCGCCGAATTCTGATCCAGGCACTACTGATTTCGGCGTATCCAGGTGAAGGACTTGAGAAAAACCAGATTCGTCGTTGAAATTCCAAATTCTGTAATTTAAACCCCTGGTTTTAGTTCTTTGCTAAATATTTTCTTTCAATTTATCAACAAACACATTGTACCAGATGGTTCATCTTTGCACATCTAATAGATAGTCTTTCGTTGAAATGTTATCAATCTAGTTTAAGCCTTTTTTAAAACCCGTAAAGTTTCTCATACAAAGCCTTCTAAAACCTCAATAGATCGAAGCGTTTTACTCTTAGTCTCTGAATGTTTACTATAGTATCATCAATCAAACTCAGCCTGCGCACGATCAACCAACACATCCTGCAAATAAAAGTGGAAAGAAACGTGCGCCCCATGCCAAGAACGGGATTCGTTTTGGATTCAATTGAAAGATGCGAAACGAAGCGTGCACTTTAATTACAATCGAAACAAGCTCAAGATGATTATGAAACGCAACGTGGAATTCGAGGGATTTCTTCCTGAACGAGGGCCGCGCCATGTGAGTGATGGCATTATACCCACCCACTGAAGAGAAGAGAGTATAAGGAAGGTAATTACCTGAACTCAGCAAAACTGCCCCATGCGGAAGCGAATCCAATCTGTTGGATCTTCACCTTCTTGTCCATTTTCCACTTGAACAGCGTTTGATTCATTAGTGTTGATCCTCGTCCGAAAGCAATGGTGTTTTTCTCCCACGTCAACCAGAACGTGCGCCATTCGTCCATTGATAGAATTTTTGGAGTTGAAACTCTTACGAGTTGTACATCATATTCTGTGAAGGAGATACATAACAGTGTAGAATGGGGCAGTTCGTACGTGTTATGAGTGCCCGGATATTTATTATTCATACCATGCTTGCCACGTCCCAGCCAACTTATTGTATTCTCAGCGGCGCCCAGCGTGATCTTGTACATCTTGTCATTGGGCAGATGGCTGGTGGCTAGAGCGATGTGCACGGGACCCATTCGTTTGCCCTCGCTCTTGATCTCCATTATGATGCCATCGCGATTCCGCGGCGCACCGATCCATTCGTACTTGAAGCTGTCTACGGTGGAAACGATCATGTTTTCTGGTGGCAAAAAAATAACTTAATTTTTTAGCGATTCAGTCTTGCAGAGCACGTTTGGGACAAAACGATGCTATTACCATTGGCGCAAAAGTATGCGCTTTCCGTGTCAGTTTTCACAACCCCTTCAGGGAGAACATTGACTGTGCCAGAACGGACGACAGCACCAGCTAAGGAAGTATTGCTGACACCTTCAGTTCCATCACAAGAAGGACTGCTGTATCCATTAACTTCAACTGAAATTACAAAAACAATTGCACCATTTTCCTCGTTAGCAAAACTGTAACCAAATGCACAATGACCAAAAGAAAAATGCGTTAATTATCGACTATGATGAATTGTTGTGCATCATTCTAACCCATCCATGTACTGCCCGACACTGGATTGAGAGCGTTATTACCGCGTCATAATTGTCAGAAATAATTGTACCAATCGATATCGGTCCAGCAATTATAAATTGTAATTAAATTTGAACTAATTTATATTTCCTGCACTATACAAAATTAATTGAATCAGTTTGAGTAGAAAAAATCAATTACCTGTCATGTTCTTGAGTCCTGGAGTTGTGACCAGAAGTCTGACAACCAATGAAGTGGCACCTTGAGGACCTAGACGTAGTCTTTCAGTGACGTAGAGAAGACCATTGCTTAGAAATTGGGCTCCTTCGCTTAGAGCCAATAATGCAGTAATCTATTTCAAGAAAAGCAAAGCATTTATAATAGTTTAGAATACTTCTGCTTAGATTAGGTTAAAAGAACTTACATCCATACAAGAATTAATATTGTTGCTAATTTTGATGTCCACTTCCAGAGTTTCTCTGACTCTTAAAGTAGGTGGAAGATGGAATTCTGCTTGCAGCGGTCGGAAAACTTTAATATTTACGGGAGCTGAGAAACGAAGTCCGCCATTGGTTGAAACTGTCAATGCCCAAAGGGACCATTTGCCAGCCTCAGATGGACCGGTGATTGTTAACCCAGAAGAAGCAATTTCCGCACTAGGCATAAAACATTAAACAACTTTACTTTATTTAACTTGAAAAACAAAAGTTTTCTATTTATTAGTTTCCTCCGTTTGAAGTATATTTAAGTTGTAATTAATCTCAGCTTTAATTTTGGGATGAACGCTGGTTGGGTGCAGTGTTTATTACGCAGTTAATAAGGTCGCGGCACTTCGGCGAGTTTAAGGACTAGTTGCGGGGTTAATGGCTGAGTACGCTCGGTCGGAATGCAACATGTCGACATTGGAATGTTGTTAATTTCGTTTGGGCCGCCTGTATAAATCTCGTCGCAATATAAAGAGAAAGCGCGCTGAGTGTAAAGGCACAGATGGTGCAGTGAATGCGTTGAGGGTGGTTAAAAAGGGGGCGCAAACAATGTCTGCGATACGATAGACGAGTTCAGAGGCGATTTACGAGATTGTGGTCATCT
Source organism: Diploeciton nevermanni (assembly GCA_027575565.1). Taxonomy (NCBI): domain Eukaryota; kingdom Metazoa; phylum Arthropoda; class Insecta; order Coleoptera; family Staphylinidae; genus Diploeciton; species Diploeciton nevermanni. Next base: position 119,130 of record JAODIE010000003.1, on the reverse strand, counting down.
ATAACTCAAGCTAACTGAAGTCAAAACATTGGGAAACGAAAGGAAAACAAAAAATAATAAATAAAATCCAACTCACAACACACGGTACAAAGTTGTCGACTATTAAAAGGTGACACCATTTTACAACACGCTAGAGAATGGTCACCTAGTTTCTCGAGGGTTAGCACCATCAGCGCAACCCGCAACACCACAATTTTATTGCCAGTCAAACCACAGAAACAAGACAAATTCTTACGTGTAGTTGAAACATTTCCATAGCCACAATTGATCTAGTGCTGTTCCTCCAACTAAACTCTCTGAAGGTCTTCTTCTATTGGACGCAGGTCCTGCACCTGATCCCCTTTGTCGGTAGGACACAGCCGACATTCCAGTATCATGCTGGATGCATTGTCTTTGAAAGAAAGAAACTCCGGCTTCCAAAAAGTCCACTTCACCACTTACACTATTTTCGTAGCGTTCTTCACTGATGCGTGGATCAAATCGAATGTCACTTCCGGCTCCTGACCTACCACCAAGGAGGCACACAAGTGAAGATGACTCGGCAATAACTTCAAGGTCCAAGGCTTGGTTTGGAAGCCACCATTCACGTTCTTCCATCATTATATAAACCTGGTTAGAATTAATTCAAATTGCCGTAAATGAGTGGATAAATAAGGTATTTTCATCATGCTTTACTATAGTTTATTAGCTTCATTTGGCTTACTATATTTAGAAAATGGTAGTAGGATGATAGACAACATTAATTACATTTACTGCAAATGGGTCATGCGTGATGCATACCTGTCGGTGTAGTAGTTTCACATCAAAGCTGATCACGTCGCTGACGGGTTCGCTTTGGGGAGTGATGTAATACACAAGGAGTTGGCTTACAGGTGCCATTACTGATCTCACATTGAAGCTGGAAAGAAGAATTTTTAATTAACTAGAAATATGTTGTGTGCAAAAATATATTGTTTTGCTTTGATTATTAATTGATTTGATTATTTGATGTTTATCTTGTTTAACATTTCAGTATATTTTAGACTGAACATCCAACATTGATATGAATCCACATCAAATATTTCCTTCTAATTATAATACTCAAACGCAGACGGAATACCAAAGAGCGACCAGCTTTGTGTCTCAAAATCTGGCGGTTTATGAGCTTCTAGTGAAGATAAAGCAGCATAGAGTAGCTCTATAAATGAAGCTGTAATCTTAATATACACACATCTCATCATCTTCAATGATTTTCATCATTTTCTTTCAGTGAAATTCGTTTAAATTGTAAATATACACTCAAGTCTTCTTTCAAATCGTAAAGAATTTAATATTTTATTGGTGATAAAACTCGTTATTTTTGTGAGTAAATTCAGTTTTTTTTTATTATTTGCTTCCATCCCGGTTAGATAAAGCAACCCTCCGAGTATTCAGGCTGTGCTTCCTTCAATACTATTACAGCTATTAACTTGCTTCCAAGCCGATAATGAACGCAGTGGATATCGTAAAAACAGATGACCTATAAAACTATTATTAGAGCATTTTACGCTTGTGGGCGTAGACGCATCAGAACACTGGCAACCGGAAGCCATGAGTTGATAAAGACAGCAAAATTACGAGCGCAATTTGCGACACGCTCAAGTCACGCTCTTTTCCGCAATTAGAAGATTGATTTTTTTCATTCTGAAGGCACAATTTATAATATTATACATTGATTTTAACCAGCACAAAACAGAATTTGTATGTGTAACTAATTTTTTTCGTAAAAAAGAGAAGAACCCAATTGACAAAAACCGAAATGAAGCAGGACATTTAATGAAAGAATTCCCACAGCTGTCACATTTTCATTGCTCGGGGGCGGCTGCAGCAGGCTGTTATTCTGAGTACGCTTCGATATTATTATTATTAATAAGCCGGCTTAAATTTGCCGCCGCTGTCATTCCGTCGGCGTGTGCAACGCCCATTTAGCCGGAAATGGTGCGCAATAAGCCGATTATTAAAACGCGTTTTCGATCCTCAAAAGCAGGCGCAGCAAAGAGGATATTAATGCACTCGTGGCTCCGGATTAAAACTGAAATAATGTTTTTTCTCCTTATTTAGCTTGAATTCAATAAATTAATGGATTTAATTCAGGATCCGAAGAATCGAAAAAATTCAAGATTGTGTATTGCCACTCACTCAAGTCTCCTCCAAGTTTTGCTTCACTTGAAGATTAAACGAAGTGGTTAAAGCTGCGCTCTAAGAAAACTTTTCTCGCAAACTTCTACTTGGATAATATTCGCAAGCCAATAAATTATTGTTTCAGTTTGAACTAGACTTTGGCAGTAAAACTTTGCTCTCTTAATAATCAATGATTAATTGAATATGAATAATCGAAGAGTGATCGATTGTTGCTTAAATTTGTAATCAGTATTAATTGCATCCGATGCAACTGTTTCAATAATTGAATGTAGAAATAATTCAATCGGTTTGGATTGAAAATTTAAGCACAATTACCAGGTCGGTTTAATGTGCGCCGACAGATGAATAAATCACTATTAATTCCGGCGGCTGCGATTTTCGCAGAGATGCCTTTTCATTATTTCAAAGCGCCTTCCCTAATCCCAAACTTAGCGCCGGCGTATGCGCGGCCTGCGAATGCAATAAATGCATGTTTGACATGCAGCAATTGAATTGTTCCCGAGCATCTGAGCGATGCATTCAGCAGCGGGTGCAGCAAAAGCTGGCAGGCTCAGTGAATTAGGGGATTAATGTAGTAAACATCAATTTCGACTATTTGAATTAATTTGATTCAGTGAGCATTACACAATGCCAGAGCGGATAATAAATATGTTGATTTATGGATGTTTATTATAGGGAAATTCTTAATATTTCACTAGAAACAAAAGGTAATTATAATTGTAAAAAATATGAAGAGCAAGTAAAATAGGATAGAGGACGCTTTTGTGAATGAACCAATTATATTACAGCCCTCATTCTACAGGTTTTTATTATTTTCTTTTTCCGTTTTACTTCTCACTGGCCTAAATCTCAAATTTTGTTAGCGCCGGCGTATGCGCGGCCTGCGAATGCAATAAATGCATGTTTGACATGCAGCAATTGAATTGTTCCCGAGCATCTGAGCGATGCATTCAGCAGCGGGTGCAGCAAAAGCTGGCAGGCTCAGTGAATTAGGGGATTAATGTAGTAAACAATTTCGTGTTCAGTGCTAAAGTTAGCAAAATCAAAAGCACTCTCGCGAATGTAGACCACACTCGAAAAGTTGCAAACTCCGTCCATCTCCTGCGCCCCGCTGGCCAATACTACAACAGAGTTATTTATTTATCGGCTTTGCCGCACAATCTAGAATTCTCTTCATTTTCCTTGTCAAGTCGGGAACAGAACGGCGATTCTCTACAGAGAGGTGGTAAGAGGAGTAGTGATGCACTGCTATGATACGGTTGACATAACCAGACGCTTTTGACACTTTCAACGAGCATTCCAGAACTTCCTATACATCCTCTGCCACAATAATCAATTTCAAATTTAAAACACACTAAGGCAATTAAATACACGATTATTAAGTACATTCATTCGTTTACTACAACCAGTTTAAAATCCTGTTCATTCTCATTTATTTTCATGTTTTTATCACACAGTAAAACACTTGACATTAATAGTTTTGCTCAACATTATTGAAGTGCTTCTTTTAAGCTCAGCTCGCGTGGAGTGCTTTTATTGCAAACAATGCCGCGAGGAAGTGAGAAAGCGATTTTCGTCGTGAGCCTCCAGTAAGCTCATTACGATAAAAGTAGATAGTCGTGTTTAATGAAGTTCCGAATTTACCGACTCGTGAAATTCGGGAAATTTCATTTTGGCTGGTATTATACAGGTATGGAGACAAAGACAAAACGACATGGCCCATGTTGGGAAAAATATGAAATTATAATAACTTTGTAAATAACTTCAACTAATGTAAATACTTAAAAGTACAAGATACTAATCAGAAGAAATAAGCATTAAAACATTTGTTACGTTTCCTAGCCATTCAACTAATTATTTTAGTTTTGAGAATTTGAAATTTAAGTAAATGTGCTATTTAGTTTTCTTTTATGGTTGTGTCATTGGTTGCATACGTTGCAGTAGGCTACAATGACACAATTTCAAAATTAGATTTCAAGGTACTTTAAGTTGTGTTAGCGGCGGTGGTTGGTCGCACCGTGTAAAATCAAGGGTTTAAATCAAATTATCAGTGAAAGACAATAAACTATCTTGTTTTCCATCCACCTCTGGTGCTCTTACATTTAGAAAATAGAGTTTCCGCCGTCACAGTAAGTAATTCAATCGATTATTTTTACTTCGCTTACTTATTGCAATCCTACATAACCCAACATTCTAGAACAGATTTCCAGCGATGTATAATTTTTCACTCGCTCAAACTCGTTCTAAAGAATGTTTGACATGCTGTACGCAAGAAAATCTAATTAATTTGTCTTCTAAGCATGGTTTTCCGCTCCACACCATCCTGCACTGATTTAATGATTGCGTTTTTCTGAAACCAGTTAAAACACGCCGGCGGTCTACAAAAACGTCCTTGCAGGGCATTCGCGTCGTGACACGTGAATCAAAGCTCTCCGGCCTTGTGGCCGGGATTAACGTCGGCTCTAACGAGCTAAAACCTTGCAACTTTCGCTTGTCAATCTCTAAGTGCCGCTAAGTTACTTGAAAAGGGTAAAGGTTTGCTTAGTTTTCTTCAAGGTCTCACTCTTTTCTTCAGTTTACAGCACTTGCAAAAAAAGCAAACCGCAAACAAATGACACAGTACACAAACGGCTACCTTTTAAAATTCAGTGATTTTCTTGCTTGTCAAGCAAATATTTCATATTTAATTAAGTTTTTTACATTTTTCATGAAAAGATTGATAAAAAAGGAAGCAAAAAGTTGAGAGAAAATGTCGAAACATGAAAAGATTATTGCGAAACAGCCGCAACGGTTCAATATTAAGAACTGAGATGGTTAGCGGGGGTGGCAGTAGAAAGTAGCTCATAAATGTCACCAGCCGGGGCGGCGCACTTGTAGCGAGGTTAAGAAGAAAAATTATAATTTTCACAAAAACGCAATATTGCTTCGCACACCGCGAACGTTTTATGAGAACGTTTTATCATATATTACACATTTTAAGGTGACACCGACGATATTGACGTTGAAAAAATTTTAGAGTTTAGGAAATAAAATAGTTGATTTACAACCTAAAAGTGACACTTTCAAAGCACCTAATAAGGTGTCAAGGGAAATCTGATATGCTATCATGTTTACTTGGTCATGCTAGTTCAAAATTTTAATATTAATGACGAACACAATACCTTGGCTTCATTTGCATTAGGTAAAACCTGATCTTGACACAAGACTCACCTGAAACTTAACCTGCACACGGCCCCAACTGGCTGCGCGCTGCCTCCGGCCGGCGGCAGGTCCTCGTAGCGACGCTGCGCCCAGTCGGTGACACGTCCGTCGGTGGTGATGACGTAATGCAGGTCGCGTTCACACGGGCATGTGGATAAAATGGCCACATGCGCTTCTTCCTCAGGCTGCAAAAATAAAGGAGACATTTACGTGCGCTATTAATTAATTCCAATGAAATGGCTAATGGGGGCAAGGTTATTTTAGGTTAGATAAATGTTAGGTTAGGGTTAATTTGCTTACTTGTAGTGTATGCTCGACGCCTTCAATTAACAGGTAGCAGTCCGATGATGAGTTCCATTTGTGGATGGGTTCACGGGCAAGGACATAGTGGTTTTCGATCTCTTTCGACTCGACGGAAACCAATTCAGCCTGAAATATAGAAATCTATTTTAGCGTTCTGTTGTAAGGGCAATGGTGGTATTGTTGATTTTCCGGCGATAATGCATCGGAAACTTTATATTTCCGATGATTTTCAAGGACTTCCTCTGAGTGTCAATCAATCGATCACATTGTTGGAAATAAAGTGCTTGTATTCGCATCGATGATGATGATGATGATGATGGATGACAACCCAGGTTTCAATCCGACGGATTTGCTAACAAACACGTTCTGGGTTTCACGTTTTTCTTTTATGGAGTAGCATTTAGTTTTATCGTGCTTTCTATTGTTTTATTTGAAAAAGGGGGAGTATACTGGCTTATATATTTACTTGTAGAGCAATGACATCACTATCTGCCATAATCGCAGGTACTACAAAGGTGCCTTCGCCGTTGGTGATCTCAATGTCTTGGCTGTAGATGGATGTGGTGTTATCGTAGACTTTGACTCTTACACGGACGGATTTTTCCGTACTCATGGCTTCAACCTAAACTCAATACATTTTAACTTAGTATAGCATAATTCTAAGAAATAAAGTCTGTCATACTTTGCCCGAAAATGGCAATCCAGGCTTGTATCGTCGTCGCATTTCTCTGCCAAATCTCAATTCGACGTAGTGTTCTTCAGCTGCCGCTACATCAGGTATGCCGCTCCCAGCGCCTGGGGCTACTTCAATAGAAGCGGAAAATTCGTTACCTTCCACATCCACGTGGATGGACCATCGTCCGAAACGCGCAAAGTCGGAAAGTGGCAAATTGAAGGATTTCACCCCTGAAAATTTCGTTTTACGGATACAGATTTTTTGTTAGCAATTTCGGGTGCAGAAAAAGAATGAAAAATCACCTTCGTCCAAGGATACTTGATCCCAGTATGCGACCTTCGTTCCGGCTGGGTCCTCGACGCTCACTGAGCCAATCGCGTTGCCTGCAATTTGTAGGTCGTGATCTAGGGCCAACGCCCAGAAGGATACTGAAAGAAGATTTTAGTTTAAGCGATGGGGTTTGATTATTTAACTCGGGGATTAAATGTGGTTTATATCAAAGATTTTCTGCTTTGGATGCACTTAATTTTTTTGGTTTACTTGGTTTCTCTTTCATTCAAGTTGGGTACTTAGTTTACGCAGTTTGGTTGGTTGATTTAGGAGATTTGCGATTCGAGTCTGCACAGCGTGCTACAAAGGATTAGTCTAGTCTGCTTCCTCACATCTTATGCTAGATGTGAATCTCATCTCTTGGGCGTCTGTCTTCTTCTGCGTTCAAGGTTCTTTACTGTACTTTATTTTGGTACTGTTTAGTTCTCTTTTGTTTTCTAGCCATTGGTAAATTGCCGACGTAAAAAGTATTTCGTGTTTTGTGCTTTCTGCACGCAACGAAGAAATCTTCTAAAAACTAAGTTCTTTTGCTGTTTCCATAAATGCATTTTCTTATTTTTTTCATACATTTATTCTTACGAATTATTGAGAACTTATGTAATATGATTTAAAAAATTGTTATAATTGAAGGATTTGAATTGGTTCTTAAAGTGCGATTCTAGTACGATTAAAGAGATTCAGAGTTGTTGAAAATAGTTTCTGGTGGCTTTTTGAATAGAATAATAAATGTTCAAGCAAGTTTTGGCAAACAGTGGACGCAATTTGTTTACTGGGACGTGGGCCAACTTTTTGCCCGTTTTTATTCTCTTTCACAATTCTACAAATCTACAAGTTAGACAACAAACAAGAGTAAATGTATTTGTTGGTCACAACTGGGTGAAAATTGCTGAAAATACTGGCGAACCTGCAACATTAAGTAAAGCACGTAAAAAGAGTAGAACAAAACAAAAAGAAATAAAGACAAACAAAAAGTATCACAATTTCAAAATCAAACAAAACTCGTTTTTCTTCTTTCTTATTGAAGTTGAGTTATAGTTTAAATTTACTACTGAACATGTATAAAAATGTAGAATCTATGCAAATATTATTACTAATTAGAAATGTACAAATTTAACGGATTTCCCTGCTTCATGTTTCCCTCTCATTCATGAAATCTAGGAGCCTCTTGACATTCATTATTCACTCGTGTTTGCTTTCCGGTGCTTTGCAACGCTAAACTTTTCTGAGCGATGGCAGAGTTTTAATGAATGTTAAAAGCGAAGTGAAACATTAATGCCGCGCGCCAGCGACAAAAGTCGCGCGCTGTTTGTTTGCGAGCTGGAGATGGTGGCGGCGACGCTGGTATTCTCAGTACTCATCGGAGATAATAAATAGCGACGCGTTAACTGGCAAAATGTCCCTGTGATAGCGACATTAACAGATTATGAATTATAAGTACGCGTTATGGTTTTACCGGCGTTGAAAAAGACGGACGGAGAAAACATTTCTAATTGAAATATCAAGCTTATTAAATTGTCTAAACTAGTTCTAATAGGGAATGTTTAATTAAATATTGATTATTGAAGCTTGAACATTGTAATTGCAGGGTTGAAAAATGGCCAACTCAATTCAGTTAGTTACGAATTCTAGTCAAGAAAAATGAGAAAATGCTTTCATCAGCAATAGCGAAAGAAGCCAATGTGCAGCTGACGTCACGACCACGTGCTTCTGTTAGATTTCTGCGTATCTTCTAATTATCACGTCGATTAATTAACTCTGAAGTCTGATGTTTTAATTAGTCATTTGTTGCATCGTTCTTTATTATAGATTGCTAGCAAGTTTACGTCAAAATTGAAGAAAAAAAAAAGAGTTTGTGTGACGACTGACGTCACAATCACGTGCTTTTGTCAGATTTCCGCATTCTTCGAATTTCTTCAGCTGATAACATTGATCTTGTATTGCGCAATTTTTGTTTACCTTTCTCTCCTGGGAAATACGCATGTTTGGCTGGTCGAATAATCACATCGCGTACAGGTCCAACTAGTCGCATTTGGGACGAGCTGCGCAATTGGCACTCAGCGTCTTCTGAGACGGCGCTTTTGTTGGCAGCTGCGGCGGCGGCAGAGCTTCTGGTGCAATTAACGAGCGTCTCCAACACGAATGCACCAGTCAAATCGGCCGGAATCTGCAGCGGCAGGATGCCATGACCTAGAAACAATAAGGTAACGCTTTTTTAATTCCGCGTGAGGGTTAAATCGTGCACGAATGAACAATGAGCACTGAGTAGTAATTCTAAGGCGCAGGTGAATTACTGACCTAAAAGTGAATTAATTATTTTAATTACGTGCAGTATCATAATGTTGTACAATCTAAAAAAGCAGGCAATTTATGATGATTTGAATTGTGGGTGGAGCTTTGTAAAAAAGAAGATAAATGCGAGTTGAAATTGTAATAAAGCTTCGGTGGAGGGACGAGAGCAGACAATTGTTAGGTATACATAATGATTTTTTTTTTCTAGACTTTGTCTAGACGCACGAAAAAGCGGATTGAGACTTTCGGAATCTTCAGAAGTAACAGGACTTGGGGTAGGTTATTGATTCAAGTGTTTTTACTATTTAGGAATAGAATATATAGAGTTAAATATTTTTCTTAAAAATTTCTTCCCAAAATAAGAGTGGACTTTATCTTTACATTCATTAAACATTTATTTGCTGCTATTATTATCCCAAAATACGGATAAAGTGCAATAGCTATTGTTTTTTTTTTGCTTTCGGATTATTCCATTGTTGTTTTCTGCTTTCCTGTGCCAAATGCTGGAATTTAGATTTGGCCATGACAAGTCGCAGTCATTTGACTATTGTGCAAAGGGAGGAAGGGATGTGTCGGTCGTGCAGTCAGAAGTTAATTTCCTCATTTCCACATTTCCACGAAGACACTGCGCGTGGCTGTCGCTGCGAATCGTGTTGTACGTGTTTCGAGATTCTGAGACTGTCGTTATTGTAATTTCCTGGCCATTAAATTTGAGTTTTCTCGCATATAACTGACACCATCTGAAGAGTTATTTTACTATTCCATTTCCGCAGATTTGCTCGAATTTTCTTTTTGTGCATAATGTAGGAATGATTGTAAGCCTCGGTAAATAGGGTTACTCAATGGAAAGTTCTGTAAGTTTACAACCCTCAAACGTAATAATAACAATATTACAACTTTTGACAGGATTGTAAGGAGAGTTGTGCCGTTGTGAGCGTTCAAGTTGCCTCAACTTTCAGTTCAATTCTAGTTTTCTTCACCTTTTTCTTCCACCTTAGCCTTTGGGTTTTTACAAGCCAAGGCTACCTTTACTCTTCGGTCGTCTCATTTTTCACTCTGTACTTCTTTACTTTTACATCTGTTTCCGGTCAGAGCGTCGCCAACTTCCGACTGGTTTACACATCATTTATGATATTTCATATTTCTCAGTTGATTTTTGACACAAATATCGAATATTTCACGCTACGATCTGACGCGCATTTTGAAAAGAGCGGAAGCGACGAGAAATTTTGCCAAGCGGCAAGGACAAATTTCGAAGTGATTTAAAAACGGCTTTGTGCGATACCGTGCAATGGATTATCGTAGGGTGGCGTGCGAATAACGCGCACTTTTCACACGCCGTTCATCATCGTCTACTGTCCCAATTTCCGGTTCATTCGAATTACGCTTCGTGTGCGAAGAGAGTAATGCAAACGGCGCTGATTTATGGATTTTAATGTGCCGGATGTTAACTTGTAGACAGAGTTCTGGATTTGTTGAGTGTCAATAGTTCAATATTGATTTTTTTTTCTAGAGCTACAAATGTTTTCCAAACAATTTAAAATTTTCTCTTTATTATTATCCTTTATCATATGCTTTGAAATTGTTTGGAAGTTTGTTGATATCGGTTGAAATGAAAGTAAAATACGATGCACATTTACGGCACGACAGTGATGGGATAAAAAACTTGAAGGCGTGCATTGTTTTTCCATTATTTCCATTATACATTTCTCGCGTATGAAACGCGCGTCAATCGCGCAGTCTGTATAATTGAATATCGCATTCGGTGTATTCAGTGATTGTTTTTCAAATCAGCCGGAATGTGCACAAAGCATTTGGTTGTTTAAAGGCTCTAGAATAATATACCACATGTTATGGTTTACTTCTTTCTGTCGACCAAACGATCAAATAAAATTCACATTTAGAATCATAAGCGTATACACTTAAAATCCAGTTAGTTAGTATTTGCATAAAATAGCAAGAGAAACAAGAAGGCAAAATATGAAGGGCCACAAATAATAGGTGTTTGTATGCTACCATAGTTGGTTGTATAAATATTTGTATAAGGATGTTTGAAGCAGTTTCCAGCGTTTGCTTTTGCACAAAGAACGCGTTACTGTCATGAAACCGGATTTCCGGTTGCAGACCATTGCCAACGCCATCTCTATTCTTCATTCTTTTCTCATCAGCATGTAATGTAGACTCGCTTTTATGACTTTTTTTGAACTAAATACGAAAAATTGTTTGTTTTTCGGAGGTTTTACTTGTAACCAAGATAAAAAACAAAAATGTTCTACGTCCAATATAGAACAGTGTGCAATGTCCGGTCATGGATGAACTGGATAAACACAGGAATGCAATTTTCAATTTTCATTTTCGGAATGTTCCGCTTGCTTGCTGGCGTTTTCCGCAGCGTCCACATCGACATTCCAGGATTACGGTTTTGGGATCTGTTGGCTTGACGGAAATCAATTCACCGTGGGTAGAGGGCAAATCTGTAGTTTATTTCCGATTTTCTTGTTTTCCTGTATTCTACTTTTTCGAGGTTTTATGTTTTATGGTTGCTGAAATAGTTGAATGTTCAATGTGAAATTTAAAGAATGATAGCATTTTGTTGCAAATTGGCACGTTAATTCATCTCATTTCAAGAAAATGTACCTAATAATTCAAGCAAGATTTTCTACTTGCGATATAAGATATTTACAATCTTACTTTCTTTACTTGACTATTTCATTCAACGGATATTTTTATAATTATAACTAAATTGAGAATCACTTAGTATGAATATAAAATCGTCGATGCAGATGACAGGAGAAAAACAGATTAAATTGTTTTTCCTTTGTGCCTGAGTCGTCACAGAGAAAACTATAACATAATTCACTGAGTTTAGAGGCGGCGGCGGCGGCGGCATTGACGACGACGCTAGCTTCATTAGACGTTCGCAGCACGGCAAGCGTTCAACCGCCTGTTTTCCGTTGCGCGCCACCCTTTGAAAGCGTGTTTGCTCATCGACGTATGAGGTGGCTACCCTCATCGCCGTCACCTGCACTCAGATAAAGTCGAGCGCGCTTTCAAGTAAAATTTGAAGAAAATTCGACATCAAACGATTAGAGATTGTCGATTTTCTTCCGATTATAAGCTGAAGAGAAAATTTGTTCAACAGAGTGGTTTAGAAGTTTAGCACTAGAGGAAGGTTTGATAAGTTGGTTTTTTTGGGGAGTTATTTAATAGTACTAGTTATAGAATAGTCAGTTTGTTATGATTTATTTTCGAGTAGTAAAGATAAGGAGGCATTAGGGACTGATGAGGTAAAGCGGTTAGTGTTTGCAAGACGAATCAAAATCCTGCTCATCTGCTCCTGTGGTCGACGTTTGTAAATACAGTTCGAGCGACAGATTGATTTTGTGCACTGGGGCGGCAAACACTCACCTTTCAAACGAGCAAATATGGCTAAATGTATTTTCACAGCAATTTTTCTTCATGTGTCATTGATTTTTATCTTGAGATCCAACTTTGCAATGCTTACAAATTTATAATTTTACTGTCCAATAGTCACGTTCTGGATTCTATGAGTAAGAATCAGTATTTTTCCGGTTTTTGGGTTTTATTTGAGTTGTGTTTGAAATGCATTGAGGTATGTCAGGAATGTGAAGATGAAATCTCAGTCGGAGAAGGTTGCAAGGGCCAGAAAGTGAGGGAGTGTGAGCAGGGCGCAATCAGAGAAAAGCGGGTAAAAAACGACATAAGCAAATTGTATTTTACTGCTGACGATGCACGCAGCAAACGAAGCATCGACAAAGGTGTGGCGTGCAGCAGGATTGGAAATATTTGCAGTTGAATCTTATTAAATCTTATTTGGGGAAAATCTGCCTTCAAGCATAACTGCGGCTAAGTTTCAAATCAACCATAATTCAATTTTATTTTATTGAAATACACAAATATGTAATTACATACTCCGGTCTTTTATAATTGCGAAAAATAATCACGAAATTAATATACAAGTTGGAAATTTGTGAAAAATTGTATCACGTTTTAAAAAATAAATTTGTGGTACAATCTAGAAAAACATGATGACATTCCACACGCATTGGGAAATTAAATCCGTGCTCGATTGGGCGCGTCTGGCTGTTCGGGAAAACTCCGCGAGCGACCTGAGCATCGGGTGAAAATCGCAATACTAGTTTCACGCGTCAACGAGCCGAAAGATTGTCATTTTGCTCGATATTCGAGGTTTGACGACATACGACAAGGCAGGGAAGCAGTCGACCATTTGAAAATGGTTTCTGCTCTTTTCGCCTTTAGCAAACAAGCTTGTAAGAACAATTTTTCTTTTTAAGATTTGAGCAATAAAAATTCTCGTTGATAGATTACCTTTGATTTCTTGAGTTGTAACCACAATTGGTACGCCAGTTGTAAGGGTCGGTAATGCTAGATCATCCGAGATCTGTTGGGAAGCATCGGGGAGTAGTCGAAGAGTGACGTTTAAGGGTTGAAGACTTGCAGGACCATGTAAAGTAATCAAAACAGCTGTTGTTTTACCAGGTACTGCCAGCTCAGGTGCGACCACAGAGAAACCGCTGAAAATAAAAGAAATAGTTAGAAATTGAGGTTTCGACTAGTCAATTTCTGGGTTTTGTTAAAAAAATTTTTCTTCTTCTTAACGGATTGTCCTTGTTGGACATCTTCGTTGAATTAAAATTTTCAACTAGCAAATTTCAAACAATAGCAAAATCGATTACCTAAACATAAATCATATTAGTTTTTGTATCAATTACTAATAGTTATGTCCCTCCAAATAGTTCAGTACCAAAGCAACAATAATTCCCTTCATATATCACCGAACTGCCCCTGCCTCTGCCTCCTCTCTGCGCCATTTGATTCGCGTAATCGGTATGAGTTAGTATGCTGTTGGTAATCGTCAGTAATCGAGATTGCTTACGTGGCTTATCGGGCGCTTATCGCAATGCGGATGCTGCACTCTGGCGAGGACGTAGATTACGAAATCCATTAGAGCCGCCACTGCCGTCTTATGAATTATGCACGGGCTTTTCATATTCGCCCCATTTTCGACGAATTCGGCAGATGATTGGATCGCGACACCATCAAACACCAGTGCGAGGGCGGCAATGGAAGCATGTAAATTAACTGCTTATCCACGATTTTGGTATGCGAATAGATTGCGATTCTTTTTTGCTTGATTTGAATAAGTGATTAAATTTTCTGAAATTATTATAATGTGGCAGGTGTTGAATGAAATTTGAGTTAATTAATTCTTGGATGGGCACAAATTGCGCGTTAGTTGTGGAACTTGAAAAACGTTTATTTTCCGCACGGCTGCGAGCAGTTTACAGTTTAAAACACGTAATTCCGGTGATTTCTGCGCGAACAAAGCGCACCGGGTTGATTAAGAAAATATCGTAGTTATGTTGGAAAAACCGCACATTCTGACATGTAATTTTCCGTCGCCATGAGCACATCAAATTCATGCCGGCACCGGGAATTATTTTTGTCAAGTGCGGAGAAAAATTAATTAATTTGTAATTTGGTCTCAATTGGTGCAGTTCAATTAATTGGGTTAATAACATCTAGATTTTGAAAAAAATCATTAAAGTTCATTCAATGCGTTACTAATAAATTATTTCAGTAAAAGCTGAAAACAGACGAATTTTAATATTTCTCAGCTGCGAGTAGAAGATTCGCGTATTATTTGGTCCTAAAAAGAGACTGGCTGTTAAAATATGAGCATATGTTGTAATATGATTTTGATGTCCTGGCGTTAGTGCTCGTCGGGAGCTAATGTGCCGCAGCGACCTCGTAATAGGTCATAAAAAGTCTTTTTTTTTGGGTTTTTTTTTCGCCTGTTTCATATGGTTTTTGGGTACTAAAGAAAGCCGTAACTTCTAGAATTGTCCGCAAATCGCCGCAACCAGGTCTGAAAATCAAATTTAACTCATTTTATTTCTCAAACGAATAAAAAATACATTCTTGTATATTTTTTAAAACTGATTTGTTTTATTCTAAAGTCGAAAATGGTTGAATATTTAAAGCCAGCGTTTAGCTTACCTGCAAAATTGAAATTGTTTACTTTTGCATGGATTAAATAAACAAATGTGCATTGTGTATGCACGAGTTTTGCCTATGCGCATTGAATTGGCATTTTGTGAGTAAATTTCGAATTCGACGAACGTAAAAGATTAATCCACACTCGAATAACTCCGTTGTGAGGACGAATGAGCTGCGCAAAACTAACATTTGAGTGGTTAATTAAAAATGCAAATAAATGCCGCATGAGATGAAATAACGTTAATGAAAATACGCGCTCAAAGTACACAAACTCGTGCGACCGGAGTCAAAATTATGCTAGACCTGATTATTATTTATGAGGATATTAATTAGTCAATATGCGTGGTTTGTATTTTATATCTTAATCATTAAATAACAGTGGCAATAAAGTAGTCTAGGGCTTTTAGTTCAAACACAATAAAAACTCCTTCAACTTTAAACTTCCCATGTTTGTAATATTGGGACAACTTTCACAAATCAATTTGTCCATTTCTAGTACAATATGATCCAGGTGGAATTGAAAATTTGATCTTTTCTCACATGTCTGATGTGAAGACATCTTGTAGTCTAAAGTAGTTAAGTTATTATACATTGGCCACTGAAAATCTTCTCTGTATCAAAATAATGCACGACTCGCATTGAACAAACTAAACACAAGCCTTGTTTCAATGCCAGCTTTGTTTGAAACTTTATCCACACTTGCAATGAGGTTGGCCAGGATGTAGACACGGTAAAAATTCTCGTTGCTGCCTTTATTCATCCAGTTCACATCGAGTTTCTCGATTGTCAAATTGAATTTGCTTGGAGTTATTATTATGGCGGGTTTGATGAGTGGAAAATAGCAGGAAAGCAGAATAATGAATATAGAATAAAATATATTTTATGTTGGATGTTATTTGTTGCTTGAATAATGATTGTAAAAGTCAATTTTTATAATATGCCTATAATGAAATATGTTTATTTTTGTGTAATTAATCGGCTTTTATAGCTAAAGGACTCTCGATGACTTTGTATATGTATAAATGTATTTTACGATTGTATATGTACAAAATATATTATTATTATTTATAGATTGTAATCGGCAGATATGAATTTGAATTTATAACGTCCAGTAAATATTCTCAACTTATTTAGGTACACCTAGTTTATTTAGATTTCATTTGCAAAATGATTTCTATTTGAATCAACTAGATGGCTCATATATCCGCTGTGTCCGCTGGGTCCGCTGTGTGCACAACACAACATGAAAAAATGTCCACGCAGGTGCATAGATGATCGGACTGTTGCAACTTTAGGATGACAGTCGCACCGTGCGTAGCCAGTGTTGTTGTTTTTTGCAAAGATTAGAGAGTCTTGGCAGGTCGATCGAACAAGTGCGTTATAAACAGGCTTGTTGCAATGGAAATATTGCAATTGCGTCGCGACTGCCAGCGCTATGTAATATTGGTGCGTTAAAGTAAAATCGTTTGTAATTACTATAATTAGAAATATTCGAGTGAGTGGATGATATTCTAAGTGTCATATTGTTATTTCGTTTTAATTGATTATTATAGTGCATCCTGTCTTGGATTTACATAATGCTGTTTGCTGATCAAGGTAGGCTTGGTATTAGAACCTAAATTTTTAGAAACATTCTATAGTCATCTTGGAACAAAAACAAATTTAATTAAAAGAACACACTTTTAAATTTATTTAATTCGACGACAAATGGTCGAATTGATTTACGCGACTACCAGCATACAGCCGGAAGTAAACTCATTTACCGGCGTTTACCTTGCTGTGTGGAAGAGTTGATTCCACACACTTGCCACCACCGCCTCTCAATTTATCCAACTCCGTGTAATCTTGTAAACACGCTAAACACGGTAAAAACCAATTAACGCCGGGTTTAGCACGAATTCCATGTGTAACTTGTTCACCTCTTCATTTTTGAAATAAATTATACAGGGTAATATTAGAGATGGTCTTCGATTATGTACAGGTGTATTACACTTCGTTTTGCTTGGCGCTCACGTTTCGCAATATCAAATCACATCAGAATAGGGTAGAGTGTTACTACCACTGACGACACTCATGCCAATACCTGAAGTGTTGATGATGATTTGACACCACAGATTATCGCACGTGACCTGTGATCTTGTAGTTGTAACGACGTCTGATACACTCTGCTCGGCATGTGATATCAATGACAGCCGCGTTATTCTCTCGATTTACAACAATTTTCCTACTTACTGGCAAAGTCTGCGCTCACATTTCATGGTGATTATCGTCGTGTTGACATACTGTACAACCCCGGTTGTTTACTCAATTTCCACGCAGTTTTAGTGATGTAAATCCGCGTAAATCTCCACTGCTTGCTTGGGTTGTTGGGATCGCTTCGTCTCGTCAAAATCGATTCGTTGTTCAAACGGGAGGCAGCGAGATGAATCTAAGCAATTCAATTCGACTGCTGAGGCGGAGAGTGCTTGCTTGCTTCGGGAGCTTCTACAGCTTTCAGTCGAGAGTGGAGATGCTTTTCTGCAACGCGATGATGACGGCGACGACGGAGATTGGGATCGGTAGATGCTACGAATTCCATTGCGCGCGCTTGATTGTTGTTTAATTGCGTATTGGGAGTTTGTATTCGTTATGGTTGAGTTTGCGACAAAGATATTCAAATTTAGATGGGGTTTCAAATTGAGAATTGAGCGATTTACAATTTTATTACAAACTTCTACTTTCTTCAAATACTCTAAAACTGTTTTAAAATATGCTTAAATGATTTCATGGAAGTGTAAGTAACTTGGAACAGTTTATCAGCGTGTTTCAAATGTGATGGGTTAGTTCGTGTTTTTTGCATTGAGGGCATCTGTTTGGGGTTTAACAGGTAGGTTTGGGTAGGTGTGTAACATTAACTAATTAGAGTCCTACTCAGTGAGGTGCATCATAATTGCACAAAGCTCCCCAAGTGGAAAACATGCGCAAATTTGAAAATGTCCGCCGATCGTCTACTCTCAGGGCGTTAATCATGGTGTGACCGCAGCGGAGCGTGATATAGTCACTCAGTACCGCCCCCGTAGAATTTGCTTTCCAATTCGACGCGTTAGCAATTTTCGTTTAATTTACAATCGAAATGTGCGATGCAAGCAAGAAAAGTTATGACAACAACTTGAAGGAACTTTGGGTGTACGAATAAAAATTGATCTGTTTGCGATGAAGTTTATGGAGCATTCAAATGGTCTCTGTTTGTAAAGGAAGCCGAAGTAAAGGAGTAAATCTAGGCGGGTTTAGTTCAAATATATTATCATGATAATAGGATCTGGATAGGACTGTCGCGGGGCAGTCACAGAGCTCGTCTATCTATATCTAAATAATTGCTTTTTCCATTCTCTTTTCCAACAGACTCACCAGCGCACTACACCAACGCAAATCAGCATATTCACCATTTTCCGTTCCGTTTTGCATTTTTATTAAAAAATTTCGCGCACTGTGATTTCCACACTGATCTTTATTCCACTCTTTCCGCAATCTCAATTTATACAATGTATATAAACCTGGTGGCAACCGCACAAAACCCGTAAAAAGACTAATTAACTTACTTTGATGATTTGTGATTTGGAGATGACTCTTGGGATATTTATACGTTTCAAATAAAAATGTGGAAAGCGAGTGAAAACAGAAAAACATTTTGTTTTGTTTGAATTGTTGACTTTTTAATTATAAATTCTAAAATGTAAATTGAGAGCTGAAAAATGCATTTTGTCTGATGTGATGTGTATTGACATGGGAATTTCTTTGTTGCAGGAAATGCAGAAGGTGAGTCACTTAACGAGCATTAAACCCTCGGGAAACCCGCGGGGCTTGTCAGGAAACATAGAGCTTGAAGGTAAAAATGTTGGCATGCGAAGGGTGGCAACGATGCGTGGCAAATGAAGAGACTTGCTTGTTTAAAGTGCCGAGTGATGAAAGGGAACTATAGTGAAGTCTCTACAATGACGATAAAATTTTCTAGTTATCAAAGAATTTTCCAGTTGTTTAAATTTGGCCTTTGCAAATTGATTGTCGATTTAAACAAGTTCAAAAGTTATTCAAAAACCACAAAGCTCGTTTAATCTGGGCGTAAATTGAATTTTCTTCTTTTGATTTAAATCAAATTGTTGTGTATTCATTCCTGTTTTGCTGTTGGTACATGTTATTATAACCTTTTACGGTGTGCATTTTCCACCCGCATTTGCATCTAGCGCGTCTCGTGCATCTGTTTTCTTTGTGTCATCTTTCGGCATCCGCTACTTCCTGACGCTCGAGAGCAGTTGCATTATCAGCTAAGTGAAACATAGGGCTGAAAATACAATATACACCTTTATAACACTTTGAATATTTGCATTCTTATTCAATTTAAATTCTTATGTAATAGGGAAATAATTCTATTCTATTCTATATTTCTCTTAATTTATAGTTACTTGTCTGAAATTATTATCTACTTCTTTGTGAATAAAAAAACTTCATTGAGGGGAAAATTATCAATATTTCTGGCGTCAATAAGAATTCATAGAAATTTCTAGTAAAGAGTAGATTATTAAGATGGAGACGTGTGTGAAATCAAAGAAAATGCTTTAGTGAGGGGACGTTTAGAAGCAAGTGCTTTGATAAGAGTGGCTAGAGTGAAAATATAGAAGTGGGGAGGGTATTTTGGGACAAAATGCGTCAAAATTTTGTCGAATTTTGTTTGAAGACACGTCTTTTTTATTGGGGAAATACAAAAATTATTGTTTGAAGTGTTTAGGACTTTTTTTAACTCCTAAAAGACAATTTTTTTTAAATTTCTTTACTTTTTAAAGTTCTTTATTACAATTTCTGATATTTAAGTATGCCATCTAAATAATTGAGATATGCGATTTTTCAAACCGCCCTCCGTGTTTCATCTCTATAGATCGTACTTCTTTTAGTCTTTCAGAGTTTACTCTGCATGTTTGCCGAACATATGCGGACATGGGACTGTGTATAATTCAATTTAGCCTCGCCAATATTTGCTTTGTGTGTTTCGTGCTTTCCGTGTTTTTCATCTTTCGGCATCACCCATCCCGTCCTCCCAAACAGCTCGAAGCTTAACTAAAAATAACATGAGAAACAAAGCGATTGTTTGCTGCTCTACGTAAATTGGTAAACAAGTGACAATTATATTGATTGAATAATTAGCTAGGTCAACAAATTATACGCGGAGAAATGAATTCGATTTTTGAGTGCGAAAGGTGGTGAATTAATGGTAGTTGACGATGGAATATTCGACGTGAATTACGCCATTGTCTAGAGTTGATGTCGTTGATGTTTTGTCGTCGCGCGCATAATACCCGGGGCGAAATTGCAAAATTACAATTTATGCGCGACTGCAATCCGCCGACATTGCTAATTACGGCTCGATTTAATTAATACACGCTGACGCGTGATACGTGCTGCAATATTCTCATAGATCGGCGACAATACAATGTTGTGAAATGGGTTGATAATCAACTAGAAATTTTCACTAGTTGAACACAAATTAATTTCTTCAATTTGTCTCGAAATATTCCATCTTAGTTATTTGTTGTCGGTGTCTCGCTCTAATGTTTCCGATGTGAAAACATCTTGTAAAGCACAAATATGTTTTTGTAGCAATTTTAACACGACATTTGTTCATATACATTGTGTGCTCATCGTTTAGCCATTTCGGAGGATTTTGTTTACCAGCGATGTTTTTTATGTTTACTTAGGACGTCTCTTTGTTGCGTCTTCGATTCTCTCTCTCTCTCTCTCTTCTTGCGCGTGTTTGTTAATTTGAGAATAAATACATTTTTCCGACCGTTGAGCAATCACAAGAATTCGTAAAATTGTGAAATTTTCATGCGGAAAATGACAAAAACAAAGAGTGAACCAAACAATAAAAAATGCAAAACCCACAATGTAGAAAAAAAATGAAATCTATTTACAGTTGCAGCCAAAAAGTTCATTGCTTCTAACATTTAACTTGTTTCCTTTTTTTGTGGATGTGTGTGTTGCGTTCGCTTTTGAAAGGAAATATAATGATTTATTGTGTTTTCAAAAAAATTATTCATGCGAAAGTAACTTATAATCCTGTCATTTTACAGAATATATGCTACGTATTTTTGATTTATTTAATTTCAAATATTGTTTTTATGACTAGCATTCTAATAAATATTAGTGAATCGGGTTTCACTATTTTCGCGTTGCTGGCAGCAGTTTAACAATTATGCTCGCATATGTCTGCTGAAATATTCATGCGATATGTGCACAAATTACGTTTGTATGAGATGCGCGTTCGACGAAAACGAACCAATTTGGGCGGCGGCAATCCGGAAATTAAGTTTCTCTTCAAAAAAACAGGATCAACCATAATGTTGTTTACTATCTTTATCATTTTCGATAGCGTTTACTCCGAGAAAAAAAACAAGTTAAAAACGTTTTGTTTTAAGGTTTTGTGCTTTTCTCAAAAAAAATTACGTTTCGTGAGTTATCTCAATTTATTTACCTTGGAAATGCAAATTTTATGTTTCTTCCGAAATCGAATTCAAACATTTGCATTGAATGTTGTATAAATGTGCGCATGTATTTCCAAATATCCACAAATACGATCGGATCGAGAGAAATAGACGGCAAAGGAGTGGAAGGAGACGTCGGCATCGTTTTCGTCTAGTTTTAGTTCGTTATGCAAATATCGGCGCTCGATTCGTTTGCGCCTCGCAGCGGCTTTCGTCAAACGAATGCGATTTGCATACGGCGATGAATATCGACGAATTGAACCCTTTCCTTTACTTCATGTCTTCCTGCAAACTGGCGAATTCTATTTGGGAAATTACCAACTAACAACTACCGATGTGCTGCACTCCTTCAAAAATAGAAGCCAGAGAATGATGATAATTTTCTATTTCACTAATCTCATAAACTCTCCGCTTTTTGTATCTCTAATTGAAATCTCAATTTTGTGCTCTCCTTTCCGGGCGAAAAACGCCACGTGCATTGTTTTCCATTCATATGCGAACAGAAATTACGAATTTTGCTGTATAATAACACGACCCTCTACCGCAATAGCAGCACAACTGAATCAAATATATACTGGAAACGAAAGAATATACGAGGGGTGGATTGGGAGTGATCCGGGTTTATGCAATTGTTTAGCGCGGCGCGTATGTGGCGTAGGTAGCCTATGTTTATGAAAGCGAAACGAATTGCATGCACCCAGAAGCTTTCGATTCGTTTAAACTCCACTCTTTTATATTGTGTATTTTCTCAGTTTAGAGTTTTCCGCTTTTCCAACGCTTGGAAGCTGCGGATAGAGGGTGGAAATTGCTGGGGATGTATAAATGTGCTGCTCATAAACTAGCTTATTGTTAGAGGCTACAATGAAGAGAAATTGTTACAAATGTTGGAGAATTTGTTTAAAGTGATTATTACAAAGTTTTGCCGAGGAAATTAGGTAGATGAATAATCATAATTGGATTTTTTTCTTACAGAAATTGATATTATTAATAGTTAATTTTTTTTAAATTTTTTTACAAATAAAATATAATGTAAAACTAGTTTGTATATTTGTCAAGCCTGACATTTTGAATAAGTAATATCTATTGCAAGTTACTCTTCTCATAAGCATCAATATAAATTACAAACTCTCCTAACATATAACAAATTCAATGTATACTATATAATAAATTATTCAATATATTATTTTACTTAATAAGAAAAATAAATATAACATTTATTAAATATTTATTTCTAAAACGATTTTGCCGTGTGTTTTTTTTTTTAATGTACATGAACGACAGCTTTGAAATCATTGCATTTTTGTATTAAATAAATTAGAATGAAATTATTAAATTGGAAATTATTTTTTGAAAGGTCCTAAATATATGATTTTATTTTATAAAAAGAGATTCTCTGATTTTAGTGTATATTTTCTGAACTAGTGGGAAAAAAGAAGACGAAGCTCAATGTCAGAATTATCAAGCATACTGCAAAACGTTTTATAAATAAATATTTTCTAAGTGTTGGAGTGCAAATAGCATAGAAATATTAAGGAATTCTATTATAAAAAATAAAAGCACTGTTATAGTTATTGATTAAACAACTCCAATATACCTTATTTATACAACGCTCAACAGAAAGTCTCGTTTGTGTTGTTTTGTCATTCGATTCGAATTAAATTTCTCTCCCAAATTTGTTAATTCTGTTAATTTTGTAATACCCAACACAAATATTCTACCCGTTACATAAATGCATCGCCCTGATCAAATATTCCGCGCACAATTTTGACCCGAAAATTGCATCGGGAGTCACGCGCCGCCCCCGAACGACGTGCATGCCGCGCACAACGAACACCACTGTGCTGCACAAACAACAACTATAACAATATCCACCACCGACATAGCGGTGCATGACATTTGGCAAAAGTTGACGCTTTAACATTGTTGATTCTAGAGTTGACCGTTGGGACACCATTGCGCACCAGACCGCCGCCACAATAATGCATAGAGTACATAAAGTCATTTGCTCGAGTGCATTATGGAATAGCGCTCCAATGCGCAAAGCAATCAATGTTCAAGCATTAGGTGAACGAGTTGCGTCTCTAGAGATCATGAGGAATTCAAGTGAATTACGGAGATACTTACGTGGTACAATCTTCGGCATAACTTTCGCCTCCCAGAACACCCAAAATCAAAAGGATTACCCATTTCATTCTCAAAATCCAGGCAGTCATATTTAAAAACATAGTTGAGTGTTAGCAAGTTTTATTTAAATTCTTCTCCTCCGGTTTCCGGGGCTCTTCTTTGCTGTTTCCACTTGGTACACTGGAGACTTGAGTCTTAGCTAGAGTGGATGGGAGTGACTTGCTGAAACAATAAATTTAGGATAAATTAATTACAATGTCTTGGCTTGTTATTTGAATTTTTGACACTTGCATCTAAGGATATCAATGTGGTGCTTTCTTGTTTTAACTATAATTAAGCAAATTCTGCGTGTATAATTGCGTCTACATGGTAACAGCTAAAATTTCCAATTGTGATGTGGCGGAACGCAAGGAATTTACGCCGCACGCTGCTCGGGGGCCGGTGGTGGGAAAGCGTTGTGCGTGGTACAGTTGAGTCGACTGGCTTTGTTGGCGTGACTTTAATTAAGAAAGTTTCGCGCGAGTGCGCCGGAATTAAGTCCGTAAATGTTTAAACAATCCTTGTTTATTATTCTTGTGGTTGAGGTGGTTGCATAACTGGGACTTGATCGTACGCTAAAGTGTGTTTTCGAATTTGGAAAATTTCATACTTGTTGGGCTGATCGCACTAAGTTGCTTATAATTTTCGATAAAGGGGGTGCACAACGGGAAGAAATTTATGGTTTAACATATTTTTGTGTTAGAGGAGAATTAATTAACTATTTATAGTCTGTAACTGATCATTTTCTTTACTTTTTTTTTCCAAAAATATCTGCCATCAAATTTACAACTTGAACACTCATAACTTTATTATAAATGCGGATAGTGTCTTAATTCACCCAATAAACAAGCCATAAAACAGTCTCATGCTTGTAATACAACTCGAGGTTATTTGCGCGGCGGAGGCAGCGACAGACGGTAGTTTAAGATCGCCATAAAGTCGATGAATTAAGACGCTGAGCTGCGCCAAAGCCTCCTAAAACTTCCAGAAGACTGCAAAGAATAAACCAAGGAATACGTGCGTAACATTAACAGCATGCAATAGCCTCTTTACGTTAGTTTTAAATTAGTATTAGATCCGTTTTGTGTTTTACAACTTTCTCTATAGACGCCTCCAGAGTTGATTTTTGGATATGCTTTGTAGGATATTGCAACGGAGGCTTTTTGTGAAGAGGTCAAAAAGCTTTCTCTATATGTGGGAATTCAGGGAGTTTGATAAAACGGTAAAAACCTTTTGGCCCTCGGGGTCCTCTTGTAAGGCGATAAGTGTTATATGTAAACCGGGCGCATTCTCGCAAGGGATGAAATTGTCTGCGCGCCAGGATGAGTGCGAACTTTCGCATAAAAGGTTCGTAATCGTGTGTGGGCTCACGAAAGCGTAACACGTTTAGATATCTAGCAATTCGATACTCTGAAATTGGGAATGAGTTTGGTAAGAAATTATTGTCTGGCGATTTGAGGAGATGGTTTTGATGATTACATTTATAACAGTTGTTAAAAAAATGAAGTTTTAAGGGTCAAACTTTTTTTAGTCTGAAGTAAACTCATTCTCTGTAGGTTGTTAAAATAATATTAAAAAAAAAATATTACAATGTAACGAGGGCTAATTGCAACTTTTTCGCCATTTCCTGACCTGATCTCTGCCGCCCTTTGAGCCGGTAATTTTTCTGAAGGCGGTAGAAGAGTAATAAAAGAGCATGTCCGGACACAACGCTGGAATGAATCGTGGCCGTGCGGTGATTACGAGCGACTCGCAAAAAGCACAAAGCAATTTGAAATTGACGGCGGCATTTACTGGTTGCAACAATTCGAGCAAATGCTTTGTGAACAAATGCAAAAAGAACGAATAAATTGTAATCAGAGGTGTTTAAGCATTTAGTTAATTTGTTACACCTCTAAATCTAAAACTAGAAATAAATTCTAATGTCACCAGCACTAGCAACTTGGCTGATAAATACAAAATTTGTTTTATTTAATTATATCATTTATTTGAGTCATGCCGTTCGCTCTACTTGACTCATTTGTAATAATTAAATTGTCATCGCAAGCAAGCAGATAAAACTCGATTTAAAAACACAAGTCCTCTCGGCGTTCCCATAGAAATGCAGAAAAATTAAGACATGTTTAAATAAAAGCATAAAACATACAGAATAAAACGCGCCAACAAATCCAAACAAATTAAAAATGTCGCTTGAATATCACATTATTTACACAACTTTGTGCTATTCATCTCTGTAGATATTGTTACATGTATTTTCTCTCTTTGCTCCTGCTTTACCCCGACATATTCTATCTCTAAAACTCTGTTTACGTTTAATTCAATTTGCTCAAATTATGAAATATTCATGTTTGCGCTTCAGTTAATAATAAATTATAGAATACTTTATTCTTCCATATACATTTAAAATTTCATTTTTGTTTAGGTTCTATTTTTTCAAATTATGATAAAAGCATTGTACCAGTTTCATACGAGGAGAGTAAAAATGCTAAAACGAGACATGTATGAACAGTATGTATCCTGCTGTACAAGTACATCCAGTACGTTTTCATTTAAAGCACGCAATGAGTTGTGTTGTTATATGCTTGTACTGTATTTATATTCCGTGTACCAAGGGCTGCGAAGGTTGTGAAGAGATGTGCAATAGGATGATGTGGAACATTCTCTTTCGTTTATTTCTTATATAGTATATTTCAATATGTTTCTTTATGCTAGGCATTATACTGCAATGTATTGTTCTTATAAGGATAAAGATCAGGAGTCGAACAGAAAGAAAGTTTTTCTTCTTCTTCTTTGGTTATGGTATAACCTTTTAGGCCAGTTGCCTTCTTCAGTAACTAGCCGAAAACGTTATGACAGGTAAATATTAGTAAGTGTTATAGTAATATTTTATCAACATAATGAATCTTAAACACTTCGTTCGTAACCACACTCAACAATACTCTACTTTTAATAGTATAACCTTCTGGCTAAAATACAGTGAATATTAACAATTCAGTATTTCTCTCATTGGATTTATATTTTTGTTTGCCGTTGACAGAGCTCCATTCCTCTACCTCTGTTCAAAATACTTTTTTAAACAATTTTAATTAATGCGCTCTAATTAGCATTCAAACTCAACCTGAAGCCTAAATAAAATCTTTTATCTTGTTGACTCCTCCGTATTCTAATAGTATTTTGTGTCAAAATTTTGATAAAACATGACTATAACACTTACTCATTATTGATTTGTAAAACGATTTCGGCATGTTGCCTTCTTCAGTAAGAAGATGAAGATGAAGAATCTTAAACACTTCGTTACCACACTCAACAATACTATGATACTTTTGTTAAAGTAGAAAAATTATTATTTATAACTCCTTAAATTGTATAAATTACGAAATAACAAGAAAATATATTATTGTTTGGGATTTATCAAGTTAGAGGAGATTTAGTTTGAATTATAAATAAGTCGGAAATAAGTGCAAATTGAAAAGATTGAAGATAACGAAAAGATAGTTTTGATTTATTCCGGTGCTAATTGCCACAGGCTGGCAAACCGGGCGGTTGAACTGCGCG
The DNA here is from genome assembly GCA_027575565.1 of Diploeciton nevermanni. Lineage (NCBI taxonomy): Eukaryota > Metazoa > Arthropoda > Insecta > Coleoptera > Staphylinidae > Diploeciton > Diploeciton nevermanni. The sequence continues at coordinate 91,899 of JAODIE010000003.1, read as the reverse complement.
AACAAATGATATAATTTATACAATAATGTGGAAAGTAGACCGATGATAAGAATTCAAGGCTTGGGTTTGGATTAGTTAGGCGTTGTTTTTGGTCGTTAGATGTTGCTAGTCGCACGAAACTATACACTTTGTTCAGAAATATTCGACACACATACGCTGTATACGCTCGTAAAATCAACTTGGCTCGTAAACTTCTAACATATGTCCAAAAGTCATTTGGGGTTTCCTCATCTTCATAATTAAAGTTAGCATGAGAGCGCCGGCGTCGCATGTCAAATCGAGGAGACATTAACTCGACGCGGTCATCAAATATTTACGAAAGACTCAGGCACTTGCAAGTACTCTAAATGAAAATCAATTTGTCTGCGGAGCCTCGTTAATTATGTAGCATACCGACCAGCGGTCTACTCTCGCCGCCGTTTAACTTGATTAGTTTCACGGTTGCAGGCGCGATGTGATTTTGGTTGCAATCAAAGTTTGTCCGAAGATTTGGTGATTTTAATTGATTTAGTTTGGAGTTTTGTGGAAAATGGGGAATGGAGTGGGAGGCAAGTTTTTACGATGGACACTCGTAATCAATGATTATTTAAAAAATATGGGTGACTAGAGAATTGAGATTTATACTTTTTTTTTTTTCTGGTTTTTTAAAGAAATGGTGAGTGGTAACATTTGGCGTATTTAATTATACTTCTAATAAAGAGTTTTGTTTGAACACATTGTATAGAATTTTCCTACAGTTTGCAAACTTGTAGAAGTGGATTCGTGTACTACATACAGTAGTAGCATACAATACTATCCTCTGTACGAAGGCGGTCCGGGGGTGGTTTATAGTTGCTTATACCAAGTGATCGTCTGTCTACCAAGAGGCAGCAGCGTCGGAAACGTGGCGCGACGCAAAGCAATAAATGCGCTCGCTGCTTGCTCATGATTTATTACACTCTAATGTTGCAATTTCGCAATTCCATTTTCACGCAAAACAAGCCGAAGGCGGACAACAAACACCACCGTAAGAAACACGCGTAACTGCTAGAAAAAAGTTTCATCATTACACGATATAATAGTTTCGCCTACTTTGTGTTTATATTTTAGGAGTAAAATATTATTTAAAATTGTGGGACTTCAATTCCACTGGTTTGAATAGGTTCTCGGGCTGTAAATGTTGATGAGACCTGCGTACTTTATAGAAACAAAAGCAACAAAGGTTTTTTTTATTTTCTACCTTTATTATGTTTAACTCGAGACGCAAAATAGTGCGCCAAGTTTTATTGACACATTTTCATTCTTACCCCGGTGGAAGAATAAAACGAGAAATAACGCAAAAAGAGATGGAAACTAGCGGACAGAAATTGTAACCTACACTTTTATACAGGATGTTATATAATATATTTAGTTATCTACCTGTAGAACTTAATTTTCCAAACTTTGAATGATTTATATTATTTGTGTGGTATTTCTTAAGCTTTTGGTCTATTTCTTTTGGTCAACAAAAAAGTGTTGATAATATGCTCAAATTTCCAACATACAGATTCCTTAATGGATTTGGCGCTACATGCTGGTGATTCAGTCTGATCCTGTGTGGTCCACACTTTGTTGTTTTTTATCAATGGGAGATTTTCTATTGCGTTGGATGTTTTTGTCCGCGTGTCCTACATTCGTCCGGCATTCAGAAGCAGTCACGACTTGGCGTATTTTATCCTGTTCGCTATTCTTACCACTACTTTTAGTCCTGGCACAAGACTGGATAAAGAAAGCTATAAAGCAGTCGCATGCGAACGACATACTTTTGCAAGCTGAAAAGCGGACACAAAGTCACACAAAGCGAGGTGGAAATGTTGAAAACGGATGAAACAATGTCATGGATCGTGTCTTAAACGTTGGTGACAGTAAAAGTACACTCTTGAAATTAGAATTGAGTTTATTCTACTCAGATTAATATAGAATATTTACTTATATTATTCTTGCAGATCCAACTGGAGAGTTGATGAATGAGGGAGCAATAAGGTAAGAGATTTTTCGATATATGTCGATGTTTTTCAAAGAATTTTAAATCAAAGCAACATTTTATGATTTTCTTGTATATATCTCCCTATTTTGATCTTATACTAAATCCATATTTCTCATATTTGGGAAATACGTGTACGAGCAATACATGGCAGATGTATGAAACGTGAAAAGCATAAAACCCAATTTATATGCTTGTTAAAATAACACCCTCTTGTTGTATGAGCGCGCATCCCCTTATACGATAATTTTCTCAGCGATGTACGAGCACCCGATCACAATATTTCACTCGGCTTTCTTTGCGTGTGTTTTCCACGATGTAGAGACGGAAATACACTCAGCTTTATTTTCTTTTTGCGTCGTTGGATTGAAAAAAGTGGTTTAGCATTGAATATTCCGTTCGAAAGGATTTTCTTTCAATTTTAATTCAATCACAGTATGACAAAATTATAGGAATATAAATTTAGCAAAAATTTAGTTTTCTAAGGAATTTTTCCTCATTTTTAATAAAAATTTAGTTATTATTTAAAAAAGTCGTATAGATAGGTTAAATTTAGTCTAAAAATATTTAATTTAATGTTGATCCTTTTGTCTGCAGATTAAACATTTTAATCAAATTTTGTTAAGCAACAAAATAAAACTTTGTTTTATTACTTTAAATTAAAACTCTGAGAAAAACGCATCCCGTAAAACGTAGGCATCGCCTTAAGTTAACAAAAGGACAATAATTTAGCATAATAAATTGACAATTTTAATTTATACATGCACCCTGCTAGCCTAATCTTTTTAAAAAGTTCGCTTTAATGCGATATTATTTTAGCTTAACTTGGGAAATACTTTTCTTTTCTTTCTTCTCTGTTCAACTCTGTAAATTATTTAATGTAAAACCGTGAAATACAATACAGTCATTAATATTCATTCAGTACAGCAACGTCATTTTGTTTTTTATTTTAACTCTAAGTTTCACTGCTGGTAGTGACTTTTTCCAAAGTTGTTCATTAGTATTCGATACGTTGTGTGCGACTTTGGTGAGAGTCAAATGAAAAATTACCTTAATTGAATTTCCGACGAGCATGTTTTAGGTTTTCCCCTAAGTTCTCGCAACTTATTGTACTAAAGCGTACATTGCTGTTTGCAAAATGTGCAAATTTAGTATTGTCAATCAAGAAGAAGGGATTTAAATTACAAACCCTCTTCTCCAATTTTAAATTTATCTGCTATTTTAAATGAGTTGTGAATTTTGCTATCGCTTGCATTTTTCTTCCTTCCTCATTAGAGGCGAAAATAACAGAGGGAAATTTTTATTTTCTGCACTCTCACGCTCTGATATACTCACCTTCAGTCTTAGGGTTGTGCAGGTGAAGTTGGAGGAAGAAGGAACGCGAGCAATTACCCAGATATTTATTAGCACTTTAGATATTTATCTTAATGGCCACTTTCGATTCGTTTCCTAACCAGATTTTAGTACGCCGCAGCAGAAATAAATGGGCTTTAATTAAAGCCAAGCTCTTTGCCAAAAGGTGGGTGACTTTATTTCAGCTTCTTTTGGCGCACCGAAGCGTAACTGCCGCTGGTGGCGGCGGCGTTGGCAGTAGCGAAAGCTGTTCTTTTCGCTAATGTCTCCAAATGCTGGCAAAGGTAGGGAACAAAAAGGATGCATATAGTTAATAAATGCCCAAGCATTTACAGTAGGAAATACGCAAATTAACACACTTTAAAATATATTGTTTTAATTAACTCAAACTTTCATTTGAACTCTATTATAGCTGAGATGCGCTGCCCACTTCTAACGAATGCTATACCCAATTAGATTGACTACGGAAGGGGACAATTGCATTTTTAGAAGAGCACAAATTGTTTTCGTTTGAACGCACGCACAATAATCTAATGACGCAGCTGCCACCGCCGCCGTCGGCAACGTTTTAACGCTATTAGTGTCGCGTATCGGCGAAAGATTGGCGGTTTTGGGGGAACGTGCACGTGTGCAGCATAAACCGGGAAACCAGTGTGGCAACAAACGCAAATGAATGCCATTCAGACTGCTGCCCACTCGAGGGACTGCGACGGAGGCGGCAATCACGTGCATTGAGGCCTTGGGCGTAATCCGGTCTGGAATGGCGGAAATGGTGGTAGTGCAGCTATTTGCTTCAGTTTGCTAGGGAAGAGAACTCACTCTTGGAATTTATGTAAATGCTCTTGACGGCGGCAATCAGCGGCACACTGATCGGATACAGTCGGTTATTAGCGAGGGTTATATCGACACTCTGGCAAATGGGCGTTTTCAATACGGCGGGATGTCATTGCCTACAAATGTTTGGCGGTCAAAGGACGTGGTTTATGTTGCTGTCAACGGTCTATATGGGGATCGATAGATTGGTGTTTAAAAGAGAGTTTAATGTGATTGGAAGTGAGCGGTATAATTTGGTCCGACGTGTTTTTATATGAGATTGGTTTTGGTTTCTTTGTGCAATTATTTTGAGGTGGCTAATAGATTGGGGGGTGGCGAAAACAACAGAGGGAGCAGCATTTTGATGCAGTGCCAGAAAAATATTAGACAAATATCCGACAAATAGTACTGAAATATTTTCCTATGTAATCTTAAAATTGTTATCAATTTTTTTTCACTGCATTTTGTAATAACAATTATAATGCTTAGCATTGACTAAATTTCGTTAATTTAATTCGCCCACATTTCGAATTCATTCTTCTCTCTAATTTTTGGTAATACAAGTCTTAACTATGTTAAGGTAAGTTATGACTCACTGCTTCCTACACCAGTGGTTCAGCAATGTCCCTAGATACTCTCTTTCCGCCCGCACGCCGCCCGCATGGCTCGCAAACCAACTGCGCGTAATCTACATTTATTACCAAACGTGCTCCCGAAAGTGCACAACCCATCCAGGCGTTTAGTAAGCTCTATTTTTGATTCGAGGCTTGGAAACGTGCGCAATTGCTTCGAACGCATGCTTCGTTAAATATTAAAGTTTGATAAATGTAAAGGAGTGGAAATTACGAATTAAGACATCAAAGAAGTATAATTAACTCTTTGTTCTTTCACTCCTAACTAACCTTCTACCAAGTGTCCCTGAAACATAAAACCTTATTTCAAAATTGAAAGGCGCAAAAAGTATATAGTAAGTGGTAAAAGAAACTTTTGAAACTTTATAAAGAGTTCAGGTTTTTTGATAAAAAAAAATTAATGAAGAACACGCGGATGAGTCATGCTGATGCGCCAACTTTCATCTCGATTATTTTAAATTAAGGTTTGCGTTGGTGCTAGATGCAGAACGCGTCGTAATCGACTTTAAAACTAAGGACGAAGGCGGAGTTTGGGAAAAAACGAGATAACACCTCATATTATAAGCCACGCTCGAGTTTGCCGCCGTCGAGTTAGAAATAAAGTACGAAACTTTCAAATTGGATTTTTATATTATCTGTTTACTACTTGCTGTCAACTGACATTTGCAAACTTTTGCAGGAAAGATAATTTAAAGTTGTTTTTTTTAACCCAGTTAACCTCATTTCTCACATATCGTCATTCTCGATTATTCCTCTTGCTTTTTAGTATACCTGGTATATTGTAATAACAATTTAAGTACGCCAAGCTACTACTACTAAAGTCGTTAAAGTGAAGCGCAGACAAGCTCCTTGCAAACTACTTTGATCATAGTTGTTTAACTGTTATATGCTTCTTAACATGCTTATATTTGCTAACTCCAGTTGGCGCTCGAGTACCCGAGTCTTAGACTTGCGCAATTTTCAAAGTTCTTCAATGTATTTACGCTTGATACTCTAGTTACCTGCCCTTGTTATTGCTATAGTCTGGTCACAACTACGATTCTTGCTCAGACTTACGAGCTCCTGTTTTATATTCAAAATACGTGTTGCTCATACTGTATGTAACTTTGAATGCAGTTTGTGTACAGAAGGTTAGTGTGCGGTATGATCGATTCGGAGATTGGAGGTTGCAGATTTAGGGCCTCCTGCAAGACCCTAGGGAGTATGTGAATGCGTGTTTTACTATTTTTGTTGCTTAGTTTGCATCAGGCGGTTGAGTAGTGTGTGTGGGAATTTGTGGAAACTGGAAAGTAGTTTACGAGGGGTAAATTAGTTGGGATTGGATCAAGTTATGAATTCTCAAGTGGGTGTAGTTTGGTAATTTGTTTCTTGAAAATTGTTGGATGAGATTATTCAACGGGGAAGAGTATCAAGATGACTTTTTTATATCTAAGCTAATAAAATTTTAATTTATCTCAAATAATCTAAATTCTTGCAATTATAACTAGACGATATAATTCTGAAAAACAACCAACTTAATTCTCTCAATTTTAGCTTGTTTGGCAATCCTGAATTCTAGCTTTGAACATTTGGCCTGTATTTTCTTATTGCCTCAAGTTTGAAATCAACGAGATATTTTACGTTAGATAGACTAAAATAACGCCATTTAATTGGAATTTATATATATAAGTTAAAATCGCCAATTTCTAAAATTCCTATATTACCTAACTGCACCCAATTGTTAATTTATAGCCTGACCCATTTTCAACTAATTTACTCTTCGTAAACTGGTTTCTACTTTTTACAAATTCTCACTGTTGACGTTGGTGTTTCTTATTTTATAAAGAAATATGCCGCTATTTTAAATCTGCTAATTATTTACTTCTAATGTCTAAACTTTTCAAGAATATAAAGAAATAAGAAGCCAAAAGTTTAAAGTCAAGTGTCAGACTTACCAAACAAACTAAAAAAACTTTATAACATTAAAGATAGTAGTATCAAAGTATTATTGACAAAAAAATATTTAATACCGTTTTTGTTAATATACACAAAAAAAACATTTTTAGGTAAAATAAATGTATGCATCAACTTCAATTTGCCTTGTTTGTTTACAATTCAATTGCAATCAACAATTTTGTCTACATTTAACAATTTCATGGCTGCCTTAAATTCTCGGCAAATTTTCCAAACAACCTCTTTATGAATGAACACAACCGCAATTTGAATCTGCCTGCATTCCTAATAACAATGTCACTCCATTACCGCACGTAATTGGGAAAAATTGTCTTGTCCCGCACAATGGCAATGCTCATTTCGCCTCGTAAATTCAGCGCAAATTTAGTTTATGCGACGTTTTGAACGCGACCGCAATAATTACAAATTTGGCGTGCAAGCCAGAGAAATTCCACTTCATACTCATTCCCTTCTAACAGTCATACAAGTTATACCTACATACATTACCGCACAACACAACCAGTATTTCCTGGGGTCCACGTTACCGTATTCATTACCTCAGGCCAGAAAGTATCAACTGAAAAATTCCGCACAATGAAGGTATTTTTAATTTGAATTTCAATGATTAATGCATCAATCTAGCTCGTGCTATACTAGTGAATGCACTGCCTCTGGCAGAGTAAATTTGTGGCCGCTTGGAAACCGCCACAGTCGGCCACACATTCTGCCCCAAGGCGGCGGCGGCGGCGGCGTGGTGGTGCAGGTAACGCAAGTGTACGCAGATAGTATGGGATTGTTGCGGACGACGTCAAACAGCCGCATGGTGAGATTATCTCGTGTGGCTATGTGTACGCGTCCATTATTCCAGGTGCTCGTCCTGCCACTACTGCAAATTGCTTCATCCTGCTGAATAGCAGAGTGTGGTGTTTAATTATTAAAAATTCATGACTAGCGTAGGAGACTTCATTATATCAAGCAAGGAATATTTTGTCATGTATTTATGAATTTATTATTTTCTGCCACACAACATTTTCATTTGTAAAATGAACATTTGATGTTTTACATCATTGTTCCAATTAGATTCTCTACTAATTTAAACTAAGGGGCAAACTTAAGTTTGAATATTTCTAGTGTGGCTGATTTTACTTTGTGTAAATTGGAAATTTCTTGCGGTGATTACTCGTTGGCGGTGGGCCACACAAGAGCTTTCCGAATAAATTGCCGGCGGATTAGTTAATCCACCGCAAATGATCAAGCATTACGCGAAATACGCGCGGCGGTATTATTGCCTAAAGAACGGTTTTCCATCTCAGCAAAGCCTCCATTGTTTGCGTCTAGCATCTGCATCCAAACGAATGAGAACAATTTGTACATTGTTGATGCGCGTTTTAATTACAAATATGTGTTCTACACTAGCTACTTCTAGGCAATACCTAAAATCATACAAATTACAGTTTTGCTTTCTACGATACGTTACGAGATAACTCATAGATACCCAAATTTAAAGAGAAACACTAAAATCGTGATGATAAGAAATAAAAAGCGTAAAGTAGTTTAGGGTGCGATAATGCAAGGATGCGAGATATAGAGTCAGGGGTAGGCGTGAATGTGGCACAAATGCGAAAGAAAAGCGGATGCACAAGGCGTGTAAAGCAAATATGCGCGTATGGGCGCGTTATGCGTGTCAAAGTTCACGCCGCCTCTCTAATAACAACCGCGCAATACGCGAAAATTGCTAGTTTTTAGGGGGGAGGGGGAGCACGTAGTGCAGTAGGCATATGAAACGCACGCAGAGCGAGGGTGGATTAGGGTACTTGCACAACGCGCACGTTTTTACAAGCTTGGAAGATAACAAAGATGACTACATACAATATGTGCAAAAATATTATCTCTTTAAAAGTCACTAAAAATTAATCAACTTACTTTATTAATTTGACCCAATTTCCAGTCAACTAGTAGCAACCACTTTTTATTTTTCGTTTGTTGTTTGTCTTTTGTCTTTTGTTTACTTGTTAGAAAGGGATAATTAAGTCCACACTGCTTTCTTGTCTTTCGTTCTTTACTTGAGCCACTCTTTGTGGCCAGATGTTGAGGAATGTTAAGACAGTATAAGAAACTGTTTGACGATTGAATCTCGGAGGCGGTCGCTCGCAGCCGGCGGTAAGAGTGATCCGCGGAGTAGAACGCGCGTCCAGCGCAAAGTGTCGTCCGTGACTGCCTGACTCACAGCGGCGACGGCGGCGGCGGCGGCGGCTGAAGCGAAGGCGGTTGAGAAGTGGTGGTGGATTTGGAGTAGAGTAGGAGTGGTACAGTAGTAATATGGATATTTTACTATACTAAGAACTTTATTATAGTACAATGAAAACTCTTTAAAAGAAAAATTAGATTAGTTGACGTATATCTTGTGAAATTCTTCATTAGGAGTTGTTCTTAGATTTGTGTAAGAAATGCCACATTTTGAAGTGATAGAATTTTCTTTCTACTTCGACCTAGTATATTTCTTATTCCTATTTTCTTTCACTCATAATATTTTCAAATTGTTGTTACAGCAAACTTTTTATAACATCTTTTATGCCTTCCTTCCATACATGTATTACTTCTTTCCTTACCTGTGTGCCCTTCAGGTGTGAATGGTAAAATTTAATTTCCCATTTTCCGAACACGCGTTTACGATGATGACGACGGCAGCAGGCGCGTAGAAGGCGGAAGTTTTCACGTAAACTTTCATTTCATTGTCGCTACGCGTACCGATCGCGGAAAGTGGAATATAGGAGGCGGAAAACAAAACCTCACCACCGCCGCTACTTGCTCTAAGGGCCAGGATGTTGCAGAAGTTTGCGTGTAATGCATGCACGCTTTAATGTTTCCGCATTAAGAGTCAACGCGCGTGGTTAACATTTATTAAGAATGCGAAAAGTTATTTTACATGCGCATCGGACTGATGTCGTAGTCTTACGATTCTAAAAGCTACTAGATAAAAGATCGATTTAACTATAAATTAAAAATTGAATGTAGTTGAAATTATTATTTTTTTTTCTTTTTTTAGTGTGTAAAGGTGATTTTAAAGTTTTCGCTGATCTCTCTTGCCCTTTTTCTCTTAGTGAGTATTAAGTTGTTTTGAAGCTTAATATTGAAATAAATTCTATCGCACCGTCATAAAAGTCATCGGCGCAGGGTGAACTGCTCACACCAATGTGCTGAGCACTTCCGGGGGAATATCGACGGTAAGCGGGATCGTAATGGCCGACTTCGGGCCCAAAAACGGAAGAAACGTTTAGAACGCGTTAGTTTTATTAACGAGCTCTGGGTTTGGAGGTAAACGGCGCGAGTGCAACGCGGCTGATATCTAGACGGGGGCCATACTTACCGAATGCCCGGTAGCAATAACACCTTTGGGTATCCCACTACGACTGCTACTAATAAAATGCAAATTAAATTGCACGCGCTCTGATGCTGATTCTCCTCGCGTAATAAAATTTCGCCCATTATGCCAACTACTGGATGTAGAATAAGGCAAGGAGCTCAGAACAGAAAGATTTTTTTTTGTTGGGCAAAGCAGAAAGAAAAATGTGAGAATTTTGAGAGAAAGTAAACGAATTGTTTGGGTAGAAGAATTTGCAGTGTTATTATTTTAAGCATTGAAGTGCTTTCGTGATTGTGGTTGAATGAATTTCAAGGCAAGGAAATTTAAAGCAGTAAAAAATAATACTAAAAAATGTATGGTAGTAAAAGGGTAGAAGGTTTCGGAGTTTTGTGAGTTATAACTCATGGTGAAAGGGTGAATGGGGTTAAAGGGTTATACGATCCTTTGAGCTGTAAAACAGCAAATTGGGTTTTTTTTTGTTGGAGGAAATGTATCGCCAGAATTCGATATTAATTACTTTTTTATGAGGTGGATTTTTCTTTGATATTTATTTGAGGTATAAACAATAGTATTTTCAGTAAAAAAATAAAATTGAATTTACAACAGGTTTTTTGTTTCTTTTAGATGTTGCGATAATATTTTTGGCAAAACGTTAGTTTTCTACTTTAGTTATACAAAAATATATTTTTTCCACAGAAACAAATATCAAACGTTTACTATTTTCTGCACAGTGTAACATTACTTTCTATGTTTAACAAGTAAAAATTATTCATAACCTTCATGCAACTTTGAAACGTATGAAAATTCCTCTATTGCACCTTTAAATTGGAGAATTTTTATGCGACCGCCCTCGCTTGAGCCGCCAGTCCGGAAATAAATAATGATTAGGCGGAATACGCTCGGCCAACACGTTTTTCCATTACGGCGACAAATCGTGCACGAAATAAAAATATACTGGCACACCTTTCGCCTCTTTGCAATGCATGCAATTGGGTTTTACCTTTTCTTATTTTTTCAACTGAAATAACATCTGAAAAAATATTTCTTTTCCAATTTGCGCGAGTATTGCAACAACGAATTACCTAAATTAAATGCAATCAATGATTTGGCCGTAGTAGTGATTTAAATTAACCATAAATCATAAAATAATGAATAATGATTTGAGAGTGGAAATTGTGTTGGAATTAAATCTGGAATAGTAATTGCGATCTGCATTGCGCGACCCACATTTCTGGCGAGCATCAGATTGAAATCATTAATTGGAAAAGTAAACATTGGCTTCGGTACTTATTAGCGCTATTCTGCAATGCGGAGAAATTTTCAATTTTATTAGCTGATTTTCACAATTTTATTGGAAACTGAAACGTATAACAATTATTTAGTGGTAACAATTTTTTCGTGCTTTTTGTTGAAATCTTTGATTTTTTTTTTTGGTAGAAATTGTCAAATATAAAAAAATCATTTATTAAAATCCAAGCTCATAGATTAATGTCGTCGTTCTCGTCGAGGGGTCTAAGCTGTTCCAAATTGAGTTCGTGATTTATGCCGATAGATAATGTCGAATGCGAAACGCGCATACTGTTCTGTTGTGCGTCCGCATTTCCGATTCTTGCTACGGCGAACCAAAAATATTCGAATTTACATGCAATTTACAAAAAGTTTTTTTGTTCTTCTTGCCTTACTCCTCTGCTAGTTTATAATTCGCATAACCTAGAGTCTTTTGTCATTGTTTTAATTATCTCTGCACTCAATTAAAACTTAATTTCTTACCTAATTGTATTAATTTGTCAATAATCTTGAACGTGTTTGCAAATGCTGTAAACTCTGTCACTGTTGCGTCGAGAGTGGAAAATTGTTTGCACTAATTCCGGCTTTGTTCTTTGTTTCTTACATTGATCAGCAGCACTCAAGACATAGTCCGACTTTTTTATTTCATGCCTCGCACAAGTAATTACGTAATTATGTCTCAAGGTCATCAAGGATTGTAGGAGACGATAGGGACCGAGTGTGGAGAGTAACAAGTGTAACAAAACTTGCGAAACTTAGGTTGTGTCAAGTTTTGGCGTTCCACGCGGATGGTTAATTAAGTTGCTATAACCAAATATAATCAGAATCTAGATGAAACGTAATTAACAATGAAATGTGCGCAAGTTGGCAAGTTAATGCGTGGCGAGCGGAATTAATTTTGAGGGAAACTAACGCGCGAATTAATTCGAAAATGTATTGCGTTTCATTGATTTGGTGCATAGAATTAATTATGAGCGATTATAATTAAATTTTAATGTTGAAATAATGAATTTAATTTTAATGATGCTTTTTTGGCATTTTTTACAATGCGTGAAATTAGGGCATAGTTTTCAATTAATGATTTTTATCTTATTTAAAATTAGGCAAAGTTAGGCAAATTTGCAAATCTATTTTTGAAGTACGGGAAAACCTGTTTCCCGTCTCACTTTTATGTTCTCTGGGCGCGAGAAGATGTTTGAATTAGTTTAACCTGCGAGTGAAACTACAGCTGGTGAATGTTGGGTGACCTATATTTATAATATATTTATAGTAAACTACTATAAAATATCCTTTGATTCGTTCCCTGTTTTACTCCCTCTTTATATTTCTCCAACAAAACAAACGCCTCGACAAAGACACAAAGGGCTCAAAACTTGGCAGCGTTAGCGTTAGCTTTTGTTGAATCCTGCGAGTCCTGCCATCCGGCAGCAGCGGTAACCGGATAAATTATAGCGCCAGTCGGCGAAAAGCGCATTCACGGCGAAAATGCGCGCCGTAGTGTCATGCAAGTGATTGTGGCTGCGCCGGGGGGGGGGGGCGGATATGGCGCGATTCAATCTGGTGGCGTAACCTGGCTTAGCCTAACTTATGTGAACATAACCAAACATTACCCCGAAATGCATAATGCAGCCAGAGATGCAAATTGAGAAATTAATCACTTGGTTCGTGGGGTTATACTCCAGATAGTTCTTTAATCAAATATAATTCTTCTTATAAGTGTTATCATAAAATGGAGTGATTATTTCATTAGATAATAATTTTGTTGATATGGTGTTACTTTACAATCATCGTTCTGACTTGAGTGCAAATAAAAAACAAAACGTTGCGTGTTATTTTGCTCCTTTTTACGACATTCTCTAGTTCTTGTGGCTTGACGAATGCACGCTGGCCTGCCGCCGACAACTTGAGTGACGCCAGCGGCCGCAATTAATTAAAAGTGAGCAAATTTCATATTTTATCTCGTCGGCAATTCAATCATTCGTAATTATTATCATTCTCTTATCTTAGTTGTGAGGACATGCTGTAGATTTGGTAGCACTTGACACGCATCATTTCTGTGTCTCATTTATCTTAAACTTTATTGTTATTTATTCGACTCCCGTTTCGGTTACTCATTCTTGCATAGTTCGCCCAGTGAGAGGATAACAATATAAAACACGTAAAACTAACAGTGCAGTGTAATTTCACCACCGGTAAATGTATTTTGCTGTGTATGGCAATTGCAACGATCGGTTCTAGTACGCTCTTATGCCGGAGCTTTCCCGAGGACTGCGGAAAATGTTGTGTCGCGAGCGATCCGCAGCAGCCGAGCGGATGCGAAATGACTCGCTGGTTTATTGTAGTCGACGCTGTATGTGACTGGAATATTTGTAGTTTAACAGAAATTTATACCAAGAGTCCTTGGTACTAATTTGCAATCAAAGGCTTTACTTTTTTAAATTAAAATATGAAGTTGAAATGTTTAACTTTGAGGTTATTTTGTGGCTTTAGGACTGAATTGAATACTTAGTTCAATTTTAAAATTGGTTAAAAGTAATTTTTTGCATTGTTGAATTCACCTTGTTTTTGGGTGGTCCACTCAGAATACTTTTGTAACTATACAAAGCAAACGCGAATTTAAATTAAATTCTGCTTTCCCTGTGCTGAAACACTTTCGACGCTTAGCATAGTGTCGGCGAAAAAGCAGCAGGATCTTCAACAAGATTTAATTAATTAGTCGAGTAATTTTTTCTCTTGTTTCTCAGCTGCCGTAGATTCACATAACTGTAACGTTTTCCAATAAACGTTTTGTTTAATCGGATCAGAAATTATTTTCACTTAATTCTAATTGAAACCTAATTCTACTGATGAAATTTGTAGATAATTGTTAAGACAATTATGGACACAATGTTTGATATACAATTTCTGAACATTTCTAGAAATCTGATTAAAGATGATCAAGATTAAACGCAACACGATGCTCTAATTTGCGCAACGAGCAAATTATATATATTTTTCTCTCATTTAACGAACGCCGGGCGAAATTATGCGACTTAATTGAAATCATAATGTAGACGTCGTTATTTTTCCTTCTCATGACGCTTAAGGGCAGATGGAAAAAGCGGACTAAGAACAGTCGGAACAAAATTTATTAGCGAAATGAAGTGCGAATAAGACAAGCGGATAATTTCAAAATCCAGCTGCAATTTTCAGTTCTCTTTCGCTTAGTGAAAGCTTACTCTGTTCTGGTGTCTCCATTGTTTGCTGTGGAGATGTAAGAACTTGGGAGATTGTAAAGGAAACTGTGCGTTACTGGCCTGGATAAAACATTGACGTAATTTATATTTCACGCAGAAATACCAAGAAACAGAAAACAGACTCTGACAAAATTATTCATCACCAGTTAGATTAATAAATGAGCTTGAATTAATTCACTTTTCTCGGTTTGTGTTAAAAATATTTGTAAACTTTTAAAAGCTTTCTTATTTGTAGACCTAGCAATGCCAGTGGTGGTAGTAGGTAATAGAACCTATAAAATACTGCCGTATATTATCGCTATTAGTATACGTTTTCCTCCGGCTTGGCACAAAGATGACTTATTGTCTGCGCCGAAGGTACTCTCGCCTAGGATGTCGGGAAAATCGTAAAGTTTTAATGTGACATTTGCATATAAATGAAGTTATTTCTTCGAGTCTGTAATGCATACATCTTGGGCTGTCAGTAGCTAGGAAACAGTCCTAGTTGGTTTTCTTTCAAGAACGTCCCGAAATTGAAGTGTGGGAAGCACGGTGAGAGATGTGTCAAACAATGAGAGATGGAGCAAACAAACGCATCGACGGCGCGCACGCTCGCTGAAATATTGAAATGGGTTATAAATCTTCGCGGTAGTGCGCACGACTACACGATATGGTGTAAGAAGTGGAGCTGTCGACGGGTTTTCAAATATATGCACCACTTATGACAAGTGAGCGGGGGACACGCATGGTTAGCATTGAAATTGAAAGATCTGGGAACAAAAACCAGGAATGCTGCGCGCATTGAGTGCTCGATACGTTAGGGAAAAACAGTAAAGTTAGAAGACAGATCTGCAAGGCATCATTTTTTCCCGATAAATTGGAATAAATTTGGATTTGAAGGAAATATATTAATTTTGTCTTTTTGTTGTTTTGAGTATCATGTCAAGAGCAGTTAGGGGTTTAGTTTTGGTTGATATTTATAAAGGAAACTTGCCGATAAGCATGCTTAACGTACTTAAAAAGATAAAATTGGAGTTTTGTATATTTTATGCTTTTGAAAGTTTCGATTTTCTCCAGGGGTTTATTGTAAGCTTTTATTTTGAGAGTCCTCAGCACGCTAAAAAATAAAACGAAACAAACGCATGTCATAGTCTACTAGATCATCCCACTTAGGTGTAGGTGGTGTAAAATTCAAGAGTAATTTAGCATGACGTGTGATCCGATTAGGTAAACGACAATTAATTTCCATGATCCTCGAGGCATCCTGCCACACTTGGCGCGTCTCCGCCTTAATTGCCAATTTTGCATTAGCACCGTTTATCGCAGCACTCGGCGATTTGTAACCTGATTATGGGCGACATACGTATGTTACGTCCATTTCGGTTTTCCACACATATAGAGCCACAGAACTACGTATACCACTTAACTGTACGAGTGTGGGACGGGAGGGATTTGGTGATGAACTGGCATTGATACAGCCGCACGCCGCGCATCAGAGCACAATCCAATTTGTTGCACGAAATTATCAGCGCGATGAATTATTCGCCCGATATCGATGCAGGTGATTGATTAGCACAACGCATGCGGGTGAAATAAGCTTTTTCTCTAAGCGGTGATAATTTCGAAAGTTTTTAATAAATTCGCTTCGGAACCACGTTTTCATATTTTGCGCTCATATTTCATGCCTTCGGGGTGTAATTTCAAAGGTGAAGCACGTAGCAGCTACTTTTTATAAATTGGCATACAGAGTGTTCTTGTAGAAAAGATGTTGAAATCAATCGATTGAGAGTTCTACTGTAAATGTTAGAACGTTGTGTATTGTTGAATTTTCCACTCTATTATGATGTATTGCTTCGCAGATTAGTCGCACTCGAGAGAAAACAACTTAGTTTCGTATTCACGAGTTTTCCACGATGCAGGACAGTCGTTAGTCAAAGACGGCGGCGACATCAATTCTGCTACCGCTACTGCTGTGCCTGTTTGCAATAAAGTAAGATTTCTCAAGCAGATTCATAAATATGCGCACAACAATTCAAATTCTTAGACTTTTTATAAGGATTTCTTATTCGCTTTTCGTCTGGTTGGAGTAAATAGAAAATTTTATTGGCTGTGGAATATGTAAGTAAGGGTAATTTTATTATATGTTTCATATTGACTTTCGAAATTGTGTCGAATTCACAATTTCTAGGACTCTAGGAAGCAGTCGATAAGAATGCTGACGATTGCGTTTTCTAATGCAAATAACCAATTGAACTTTATACGCAGTATTTTTCTAAAGTTATTAGAATTTTCAACGGAAAATTGTGCTTGCTTAGATACACTCGTTGTATTTTATGCACATCCAACTCTAATTGACATAGTGCTTTCCCTTTGACACTCCTCGAATAAGTGCAAAGGGTGTGTTCAATATGTATGTATTACTTTTATTCTACCATCTACTTACTATCTAACACAAACATTATTTGTGTTTTGTTCTAAATTTATACCTTCTTTTATTTTCTGTGTATTTATGTCAGGTATTTTTTCAATGAAGTCTTTGATGATTTGCTAAAAATTCCAGTTTCTAATGGAAATTTAAACTACCATTGCTGAAGATAATCTCCGACTGTCTTTTGTATGGTATGCAAAGGGCGTGGGCAAATGTGAAAGCCGCGGAAAACGCATTTCTACGGGAAAGGCGTCGTCGTTCATCCGTCTCGTGGGAATCAGGTGAGGTATTGGTGGAACACCGTCAGGGACCATACATCAAGTCACACCTTCTTAACATGTCCAACTCTAACTGAATAGATGGGCAATGCAGACAGCAATTTCTACGGTTATCTTCTCTTGTGGTAATCAAATCAACTTTTAATCAAATTATTCTTCCTTTTTCTTATCTGGAGTTAATTATTTTTTAAGGGATAAAAACTACATTTTTTTTTTCTGATTTGTACTAAATTTAATTACTTTGACGTTTTATTCTCTATTTTGGAATATGAAAGTTTATAATGCGTTGTTGGTTGTGTTTTTGCGCCTGCAGCATCCACCAAGCGAATGAAAAATTTGCTGTTGGGCCTGGGCGCTGGGTGGCCGTCTCTGTGCATGGAAAATGCAATCTAACGCCCTGCAAGCCTGACTGTGGTTATTTACGACTTGGAGGCGCGATGCAGGCGCACGCCAAGCTTTCGCCTGCTTTATGTCTCCCCGGTTGCATACGTTGCATCCACTAAAAATGCGCCGCATTTGAGTTTGCGGGTGCAAAAAGCGGCAAAAATAATGTGCGCAAAAAGTCTCATCTCGGCTTCATTTCTACGCGATGCACTTTCTCACAAAAACGACTTGAACTCTGTGAAAAACTTGAACAAAGGGGATTTTAGGGAAATTAATGAAGGACAGCAACAACTGAAGTAAAAATGGAGCGCGCGCGCAAAATCATTTTTAATGTTTGTTTAGTCTTGAGTTCGTTCTAAAAGTTGGAAAGAAGAATTTTATGACCAACCCTTGACGCAAAACGCAGTACTTTTATTATGCTTTCTACTCGAGAGGTATTTTGCTTCCCGCAGGACTACATTTAACGATGGTGTGGAAAATATCAACATTATAAAGCACTATAAAGTTGGGAGTAATTTTGGCGGGATTATTATCGTGATTAGTTTTAATTTGGTATGTTTTAAGGTTTAGACTATTTTATACGGGCGTTCTTCCGTGGTTGAAGATGGAGGAAAACTTAAAGAATGCAAACTTAAGCTGGACAACGGCTAAACAAGCGGAAAGACAAGAACTCGGACGAAAAGGTTTAGAGCTCACAATATCTCAAAACGCATTTTGTGACATGAAGCCGATGAAGATCTCTTATTAGAATGTCATTTTCTTTCATTTCATCTTGTTTGCATGTCTTTTTGTTTCCTGGTCTCTGGGTTTCTAATTCTGTTTAGATATTCAAGAAATATATTATTTTAGTTTATAATATTTTTAAGGTTCAGTTTCATTTGATGCCGTTCATAAAAATTTTCTTGTTACTACTTAATTCTGCTTTAGACTAACAACCAGGACTTCTCTGAGCTTCCTACTAGCGAATATGGCTTTATTGCAACCCTGGTTGAAACAAATCTCAGGCAAATTGTGCTTTTTTGCCTACTAAATCCGCCCATCCGGGATTCTATTTTTTGCCACTTTTTGTGGCCAACAGCTTTCGACCCGATTCTCTTCAAAAAGAAAATCAATCTTAATCCCGATTCCGCTCCCTGAGTTCTTTAATAACACGCTTTTCTATTAAAAGTAATCTGTTTTCTTTGGTTAAATTAAAAAATTAATTCTTTAGTACAACACAGAGACACGTTTTTATGTGCAACGTACAAGATGCAGGGCCAAACACATACGGAAAACGCACGATGAAAGTTTAATGCGTTGTTTTGTACGCGTCTTCGGGCAGTGTAATATCAAGCGGCTCTAACTTTAAGTAATCCCCTTAAATAAAAGAGACCAGCAAGCCACCGTCTACGCTACAGTCTTTGCTCGCATGAAAAGTAAAATACGGAAAGCAAGTGAAGCGAGGAGAAACTGGTGCTGGTGCCACCAGCGCAGACAGGAGGGGGAGAACAAACGGGCCGTATTTTCTAATATTCCAACGATAAAAAAGACTACGACGCATTTTTGCGTCTCAAACGCTGTGCTTATACATAAGAGATGAGTTAACATCTAGGTCAAATACCAGGGACAAAATATGTGCTACAAATTTATAGAAATGCAAGAAAGAATCCGATGATATTGAAGGCAAAAATTTATAATCATGCCAGGAAATAATAAAAAAGAGTTGAGCGTTCGTAACGTTTAGCACACGAGTATTTCGAATCAGTTACAGTTCAATTCTGCTGCTCTATTCGCGGCGTGGGCGTTTGATTGATGACATCCTCGGACGCTCGGTGACGGACAGTTTCACTCGTCCTTTTCGTCGCATACTGCACATAGTACATGCGGCACGCGGTTATACAGCGCATACACCATTATGTCATCTTGACGTAGATTTATTAATTGCGATAGCCACGCCTGGTTTCATCTGTGTGATGCTAACGTTTTTCGGTGGCAGCGTCGTTTTTTATTCCTATTTATTAAATTCCATTGAAAGGACGTCATTTACGAAGGATTAAACATGACAGCGACATTAACCACAAAATTAATCGTCGGGAATTTGGAGCCCAACATCCCAAAACATTTTTTATGTCGTCAAACTTTAGAGTTTTATGCCAGTTGGGAAAAGTTGGTACTCGGCGGAGTTTTAAAGTTTTTAGTGCTTTCTATAAAAATAAAATAACAAATTCGACGCGACTGTACGACGCGATTATATATGAAAAAAGTTAATAATTTATATTTTGAGACATAAAAACTGGACATGCAGAAAAGTTGAGCGAGGTGGCAAAGCAAAGAAGTTGGAAAACTGTGATAAAATAAAGTAAGCGGGTGGGAAACACATAGCGACATCCAGAGCTTAACTTTAATTTATATTTTAAACTTTGTTATCACCTCTTAGATTTTACGATGATATTTTGATTAAATCATTTATGTAATATTTTTAAAATAACGTGTGTAATTTTTTGTGATAACTAGCTTTAAAGTTAGATGTTCTGTTTGACCACATTTTAAGTAAGTATGACAAATGACCGTTTCTGGGTCCACTGCCTCCACTTCACTGCCACCATCACCATCAAAAAGGTTTTGTCCCAAGCAGAGTTTCAAACTGCAATTTTGTATTCCACAACGAGGTCTTTTCGTCTGTTAGTTAATAAAGTGCGTTGTCGACGGAATACTCGCCTTAGCGGCGGCGGCGTGAACCCCCTCCGGATCGAATTAAACCTGAATAATGTCGCTTCACGTGCGCAATCTATCTGCGTCGACTATTTCACTCGCTACACTTCCCTCTGCTGTCTGTACTTAAGTTTATGTCAATTTTTTATGCAAACTTCCAACTGTTCTTCTTTTTAAAAGATGATAATGCTAATAGATAATGTCTAACGTTACAGATGTCGATTGCAATACCTCCTGATTCTGTTCAACTGGTTCAAGTAAGCCATATCATTAATCAGCAGATTAAGCGAGGAAGTTGACCGCAAGCGATTTGCGACGTTATCGATCAGCACCACACACGGATCGAGTGTGAGAAGCCAGTTGCTCAATCGCACAGCGTGTGATCACAGACGCCATCTGATAACGCCTACTGCGAATAAAGCGACATTTGTTATACATTAAGATCGCTTCCGGTGCGTTCCGGGAAGGGACACGGGAACGCAAGGCTTATCTACCCTTGTCCTGTTCGTTTGCCTCGTGTGTGGTTAGACCAATTCGAATATAAACGCGCGCTAAAAGGGGCCAAGTGTGAGCGGGCAACTTATAAATTAGGGGCGGCATGTGCTGGCGAGGAAGTGTGTACAAGGAAAGTTATGATACACGGCGAGAATAGGATGCGAGTTAAATCACTTAAGAAAGGGTTATGCAATCGTTGACGACTTTTTATTTTTATCTTTAAATATTTTGTACATAAAACATTTGAGATGGTTGTATTTGTTTAGAAAGAATAGGAAGCGATGGTGGAAGGAAAAGCATGTTTTAAAATATTAATATCATCTTTCATTTATCAAATTGAACTGCGCCCAACCGTCGCATGGATATTTATTAGAATTTATGCCCCGCGATTTTATTGCCGTCACATTCTGTCTCACCTTTGTCTTCTTCCTTACCGGTACTGGAAACGATGACGACGTCGTTGCACGCTTCCATTCATTACGGGGCATGAAAGCCTGACGATGTGCTTTGCATACAAATCGAAAATCTTGATTGTCGAATGCTAATATTAATTAATTAGATACACTTTCTATGTTGTAAAGCAATTAAATTTAGTTCATATAGTTAGATTTGATCAACATTTTATTTATTTATCAAAAAAAAATTATTTACCCATGCACAACTAAATTCTGTTTGGCTAAAAATAAATTGCATATATGAATGATTGCATTTATTTCTTAACAAAGATGGTCGTTCTAGCAACGCATCAAGTCTAGTACATTTTCTAATACAATATCTATATAGGTAATAATTTTAGACATAATTAATTAATCGTTTAAAATGCATGTTATATTTCATAATTGGCAGGCTTAAAAATTTACGATTTAAGAGAGATGTTCTTTTATTTTATGCATATCACAATCATTGAAACAATTACGCTGTATTGATCGGGTAGGATGTAATCAGTGCAGCGTGCTGAACTTTGCACTAGAATAGGTCCACTAGATCACACGGCAAATTTTAGCCTGCGTGAATTGACAAATATGCCAGGCATTTTGCGCAAGAATTGCGATAAGCTTTGCACCTTACAACTGACGGTTTCACCTCGCCCGTCGTTAAATGCACATGCATCTCTTCGTGTTTAATTTACTTTATTAAATTCAATTATTGGATTCTACAATTCTACAGTTATTGCTAGAATTTAAAGTCAAAAAATATTTACATAAGCACGCGTTGCCGTCCGATCGTGATTGGAACTCATTTCTTCTTCAGCATATTTTGCATTTTAATTTCTAAACAACTAGGAGACATTGTGACACATCAAAAACATGTTTCAAAAATAGCCGGCTTCAATGCGACCTAATGACTTCACTTTCATCTTAAAATCAGTGTGTACTTTACTCATACAGATCATCGAGCAACATATAATAGTTCTTTTCAGAACTTCAATATTAATTGAATAAAAAATAACTTTGCATTTATAATATTTATTTTGTCTCATTGTTTTGTTTGTTTTTAGAAGTATAATAATAAATACATGCAATGTTCTTCGTTGGACAGTCACTAGTATGGCTTACTGTGGTAGGGCTGGACTTGTTGACTCAAGGGTCCTGTGTTCGATTCCCAGTCCCCGTGAATGAGTTTTTCCGAAAATTCGAGTAATCTCGGATGTCATTGAACTTATAGTTCTCTAAAAGTTCAATAGAATTCAATTAAATAAGAGGTTGTGAAAAATCCATAATATCATACAAGTTCAGAAAAGCAATAGAAAAATAAGGAATAATAATATATAGCAGTTTCCCCGAGATTGGGGGAGACCCCGAAGTTTTGATTTTTGTGGGCACGTGTCGTTCAAAAACAGTTCAAGAGAAGTTTTTCGATCGCGCTGTGCGATCTTGCCACGTGCTCCCGGCCCAGCCCCGCTTTTTGGATAGCGGTTATCCTCCAGGATTCGTACTTAAGTATCCAAGGAAATAGTTCAAATAAAAAGAATGATTTCCACCCCCATCTTTTATGTTTAAATGGAAATAAGAGTTGGTTGGGACTTGGATTTTTGGTCATAGAAAATGACCGAAAATATTATTTTAAAACATTATATAAAGTATAATACTTACGATTAGTAAATTTATAAACAAATATAATGTAACGATTATATTATCCGACGGTTCTGATGAGAACCATTTTATTCCTAAAAATGGGGTGGTGTTGTAAAGACAATATGTAACAATTTGTATTTATTTAAACATTTTATTCGACACATACAACATTAGTTCGTAGTAATTAACCACAATTATTTTGAATGCTAAGACTTGAAATTTTAATTAAAACTTGATGGTATTTAACTTTGACTGTTTCTTAATCCACTCTAAACCCATTTTTCGGGAGGTTCTTTCTTTCCAACCCCTGGTCCAGGAATCGAACCCGGGTCTTCTAGATGAGAGCTCGGCGCCGTACTCACTACACCACTTTCTCCCACGACCTGTCCAAATCTTAAAAAAATTTTAATAGGTTACCAAACTCGCAATGCAGTAATAATAAAGAGTAAGTCTATTTCTACATACATACCATCTTCCTGTGACGGGTTATAGAAAAATTTAAAAAATAAAATTTATCATTATTACTACGACTTCTAATAATTTGAAAATAGATACCTAAGAATAAATATATATATATATATAGTAATTCTTGGGAAGCAAAATGATGATAATAGGTATTTAATTTATTTCTAATATTAAAAAATGCTATGTTTGACTCTAACTTTAGAGCACTTTAAGTTATGATGGAATAATTATTTAAAAACAGCAGTAAAGCAGAACTCGTTGACTGTAAATCATAGAATTTAAGTTAGTTTTATCCCTATGCAGTAAAACA
Organism: Diploeciton nevermanni; assembly: GCA_027575565.1. Taxonomy (NCBI): domain Eukaryota; kingdom Metazoa; phylum Arthropoda; class Insecta; order Coleoptera; family Staphylinidae; genus Diploeciton; species Diploeciton nevermanni. Next base: position 68,175 of record JAODIE010000003.1, on the reverse strand, counting down.
GCGCAGTCGCTAACTTCCACTTACACATCTACGTCGACAACTTCGGTTAACGAGAGAGAAAGGAAATCGCCCTGCGTGCAAAAATGTAACAACATTCGAGATTCGCGGTGAATCAGGAACGGACAGATGATCCGCACCAGTTCAAGTGCTTTTGCTTGCGCGATTTACTACAATATACCATCAAAAGTTCAATTCGTCGTGATGATTTGGTACTTATTTTAAAATACTTCGTAGAGATTCATATTGAACACTTCAAAATACTGATTTAGCGCAACTCTTGGCTATGAAATATAAATTTAAAATTTATTTTATTCCGATTACTGTCGAAGATATGGAAATTTACCTTGCACTAATTTCGAAGTCTTTTTAACAAATGCTAGAATTGTCATCTAAAAACAGCAGTATAACGCATTAAAGTTGATTTTATCTCTATTATTAGCGGTGTTTGTGGCGCGTGTTTTAAAAGAAATAAAAAAAATACCTTTGTTTGATTCTAATTTTACCGCTATAAAGTAATGTTATTAAGCGTAATTAGACAAAATCATAATTAACTCTTTTACCTCCAAAGTGGTAATTATGACACTAAGATATATTATATATTCTTAACGTGTTGTATTATGATCTTCTGTAATTATACTTCTAAATCTATTTACTCATAATGAATAAAACAGTAAACCACTGTTTATGCAAATCACGATTGCATACGCTTAAATTAGTCGGCATCGCTGCTGAATTATGGTGGTGAAATAGAGACATAACCAATATGTAGCAAACCGAAATAGCTTGCTCGGGTATTTAACAGCGTAGAGAAAAATAAAAATATGGCGACATTGAACGGAAAATGGTGGCAATTACGCGGCGCGACCAGCTAATTGTAGATGATTTAATTTAATAAATCTGTTGATTCCGTTCGCATGCACTTTTTCTTAATTCATTTCGTGCGAGCACGCTATTAGTTGGGTCACATTATTGGGAGGTAAATAAATTGAAACATTAAAGGGTTGGAGCAAAAAGTAATGAATAATAGAAAATTATGGCATATATATATATATATGCAAAACAATGTTGCATGTTGATAAAAATACGATGCAGAAAGATAATTAAATTCTATATGGATATAAAGAAATTATGTACTTTATGGGTTTTTAATTAACGATAATAGAGAACAACTGTTTATTTAATTTCAGATTAGTTTCTATTTCCTGTTATAAAGCAATATAAAGTAATTAGTGCATCATTGCTAATAAAACCGCATATAACTGTGATTTCTATCTAGACAAATCGTTATTATAAATATTCAATGAATCCTGTTCGTTCACCAAGCACGTAATAAACAACTCCTGCAGCAAAACAACATCAACAAATTAACATCAACACCGTTTCTCAAGGCGCATAGGAATTTCACAGAAAGTTTAAAATGTATTGAGGAATGTCAAGACATTAGACGAACACTGTGATCCAATTACTTTAATTATTCTAATTAAACCTGTTCAACGTTTGCTATCGGCATCCGTTAATGGACTATCTTCTGACGTAGTATATTACAAGATAAATAAAATGAGTGTGAATGGTGACAAAGAGGGAACTACAAAACGTGACTATTAATTACACTGATCACTGATGAAAATACGCTCATTATTATCGTCTGCTTTTTCGTGCCGCGCGATACAAACAAGTGAATTACCAATTATGATTAATGAATGAGTCCATAATGAAACAGCGCGCACATCGAAGTCTTATTATTATTATTATTATTATTATTATTAATGGCGGCGTAAGGCATTTTCTATTTTAATGCGCTGTGCCGCATCCGTTCACTTAATTATGGCTTAATTAATATAAACAGTAATAGAGTATTACTAATGATCGAAATATAATGTGTAAGAAAAGGCAACCAGGTCGGATGAATTTTATTAGCATGCAAATAATATTCATGTATGAAAGAAATACACAAATATTATAAGATTTTCTACAAAAAGCAGGAATTGCATAATGTTTTTTAAATTGCTAATGAATGGAAATAATTGGACTGGTGATGGTGATGGTGAATTATACATACTTGAAATAGTACAAAGTTAATTTAATAAATTTATAAATTATAATTTAAATTTAAGGCTGGCGTTTGTATTTATAACCAATACGTTTCACATACATAATCAAACAATTTCACAGATTTTCATTTAAAGCTCATTGATTGAAATAAACGGTTCTGCCAACTTAATTCAATACAATCGCTAAATTGTACCGATTGGAAGAGCAGTGAGAGAAAGGTGAAACATTTGATCACTGATGCACGTTGTAAAACGTAATGAAATATAGAGTGCAAACCCAAAACCCCAATCTCCAAACACACACATTTCGGTGTAATGCGCACACAAATTAGACACATACGGCGATCGCATTGGCGCTAATGGGCTTAATGCCGACTGCGTGAAATCTTACCGCTTCACACTGTTGTGCACAAATTGAATAAGTGGAAAGGCATGAGCTTTACAAGCTACACTAAGGTAAATGTTGTAAAGGCTAAGTTAGCAAGCGATGCAGAACACGAAATTTATTCGAAACATGCTCTGCAAATAAGTTTCGTTTAATTTCTTTATTATTTGGAGGAGTAGGTCACTGTCAATTATTATTTATCGCTCCTGGAAGCTCCAATTGCGTTCATTGCGTTGCATTGTTTATTGCCCATTGCCCACGCCGCATCATGCGTCACACATTAATCCGCGAGGAAACACTCGATACTTGCGCGCGCGAAAAAGCAGCATGCACCTCGCTAAGGAACGCCTCGCCGCCACTGTTTACTTGCTAACAGTGGCAGTGAACACCTTCACGACTGCTCACAACTTACCGCTGCTTACCTAGAGCGAAATCAGAAACAAACGAGGACGCTAGCAATTCGGAAGCATGCATGTTGATGCAAACGTTTGCTACCTGCTGCACGACAATCGCGGCAGACGTTGTTAACTAACCGGTGCGCGCCAGTGCGAGATAAACTTCATTCAAGTCGACAACAATCTGGCTAAAGTCTTAGGAAAACTAGAGGGGCATAAAGGCGTTTCTAAGTTTGTAGTGGATTTGAAACCGCAAAGAGTGAATCGTAAAGTGAGTTTCAAATGTGAATATAAGCGAGTGCAACGTCAACATTTTATCGTCCATTTGCTCAACACCCACGTAAAAATATTTCATTGACGTTTGTATTGATTCGCACGGGAGGAAGCTTTACAATGTCATTGTCTTTAATCGCGCAACGAGCGTGCGTTTTCATCTAAATAGAAGAGCGGAATTAACCTAGGCAGCCAAAGATAACGCATGTTAGCTGACCAAAGAAAGTCTAAGACAATAGAGTGATAAGACAATCAATTGTGTTCCAGTGTTCTATTACTACAGTGTTGAGAAATGGTGAGAAGTTTCAAGTCTACTAAGAAACTGAAGCTAAACCAAAGAGAGTTACTTAAACTAAAGTGTAATTTAAGCATTTGGACTTAACAAAGGACATTGAATGTCAGACTCAGCTATTACAGGTAAAACACTAGTAGTAACACACATATCTATGACGTATACAAGCAAATTACATTGAGCTATTGCCTAATACCACAAAACCTCAACTCCTAACAGTAATTTGTTGACTGTAATTTCTAACATTCTCAGTAAATATTATTGAAAAGCCGGCATGTGAAAGTTCATAATGCATAAATATTCAAATTCATTAGCGACAAGTTCGAAACAATAGAAATCATCATGATGCACAATTATGCTTCGTAAAAATCGTCATTTTATTATTAACTTTCCGCATTAAAGCATTATAAATCTGTTTATTGAATTGAACGAACTCAAATCAATTGATTAATTTTACATATTTGCTTTCAGCGATTACAACTCATATTGAAATATGCTATATTTTTGATTAATTTTATAATTTTAACACCGAACGATTGATGAATCCTGGCTTTAAATTAATATTTATATGTTCATTTTACAGCACACAATCATTTGTAGTGATTTTGAAGGCCAAATTAAAGTGTAATCAATCGATTTATTTGATAGATTATTACCTAAACCTTAATCATCTTCATTATAGTTTCTTCTTTAGACAGGTGTAATGGCCTGAACTCCCACCAGCCTTCAAACAGATATGGGCTTAACCAATCGGACTTGTTCTTTTATATTTTCGCGAGTAACGTCGAGTCAAATGACATGATATAGTATCTACTTCGCTATTCTCAGATGTATTTAAGTCGAAATAAACTTACGTAAGTCATGAACATAGATTATCACATTGTTCTGGCAGCCTTGAATCGAATTTCTTAATTTAATTCCCAACTTGAAATTAACTTAATCATAAATTAGACAAAAACAAATTTCCTTTTTGTGCATCTTACATTTGGGTAATTTAATTTAGTTTTATTGCTACGTTTGGTAAATAGTTATCATAATAGTTATCAAAAAGGCATTTCCTCGATAACGGGATAAATTTATCACACCTACATTTGCATTGCAAATATTTGCGCAGCGCGACCTTCCAACGCTCAACCTGGCGATATCATCGAAATATCGCCGCGAATTAGAGCAATTAAGATAGGCAAATTTCTCCATTTGCCGTCGCCAGCTTTCCGTGCTGCAAACGGTATTTCAGTCTCAACGCGTCCCGTATTAAGATAACGCCGGAAAATCGCAACTCGGAAATCACTGCAAATACTTGCATTCTAATCAATAACCAACGTATAACACTAAAACCTATATTTTAATTGGAGTCATCAAAGAATAATAATAAATTCCGGAGATTATTGACTTTAATGGCTCGTCAAATATGCACGTCCAACTTGTTGCTGCATTCTTCCAGATGCTGAATGTCGCTGATGCGACAAGCATCTGTCTTCCAAACTACTGCGCGATTGCATTGACGACAAGAGTGCATGCGAATTGAGTGATGGCCGTTATGCTCGAATTACGATAGCTATCACTTGATGCAAGTGCAGCCGCGAACGCGGAAGAGCATCGAATGATGATGGCAGTTTACCGTTCGAGAGCACTTGGAGCACATCGAGATGTTTGAATCAATTTATGTGCCTAGAATGATAAATCATACATTTACAGAGTGCATATTGATATTATTCAAACACATTGAGTGAATCCGCGTTATGCCTTTGAATTGATTGAATCTTTTTTTGTACTACTTAGTGATATAAATTAGTTAAATTGCAACACAAAACTTGAAAATTAAATTAAAGCAGTAATAAAGTCGTTTATCACACTAATTCACTTAGTAGCAACATAGCAAAAGTTAGATTATGGAATGTGCGGAAGCAGCAATGTGCATTTCGTTACAGTTGAGTTTGCCGCAATATCGCTGAGGTTGTTGAAAAGTCTCAACAAGCAAACGCGAAAGTACAGGTCCCACTGAATGAATGCGCCTGGCGCACTCCTCTGTTTCTGCTGCTTCCTGCACTACAGGTATTGCCATTCAACGTCCTGCCTACTTACTCGCTTTGCACATCGACAAACACTTGAATTTCCTGAGCTTAAACCACGAGAGTTTTACATTTTCAATTCAATGCGGCGAGTGCATAATAATGAAAATGAACGCTAGACTAATGAATAAAATCATCGCCCACTCTGGAATATTTGCGTTGGGATAATTTTGACAGTAGCTATTCATAAAAATCGATTCTGCAATCATAGTTTTCTGCCGACTTTGACACATTCACGTTGAATATAGTGTTCGGCATTAGTACATAGAAAATTACATCACACATGCATGTACTTGAAGATTTCTACTTCGTACAGTTTTAGATCAAAGTAATCTTTCCTTAATTAAAAAGAGCAAGACTCATCATTTGCATCTTAATTCAACCCAGCTTTCAATCGTCATCGTTGAACATGTGTCCTCAATTTTTCCCAATTAAACCCCACATTTACGCCGTGTGTTTTCCATTAATTATGCGGAGTACATGTTAACTGAGGTGATTCCAAAAACATATGCAGATACAATGTAATTAACTCGAGAAGAAAAACTGTTGAATAAGAAACAAACTCATTTGCTAATGATTTGCTTCGAGTGCATCGTGGGCTAGCTCATTAGGAGCACATTACACGAATCGTTAATTTTATTTATATGAAGGAATTAAGATTGTTTATCGCAGGCAGTGCTTAATCGAGCGTTCAATAATTATTCTAGTTTTTACTGAATAAAATATGCGTTGAAATATTTTGTATTAAATATATTCACATTTTCCTTTGATTACAATAATTTCTTCTAACCTCTGCTGATCCATGCGAATTATACTTTATTACGCTCTTTTAATATTCATTAAAACGAGCTCTGAAAGAGAGACGCCTAAATTCTTATATTATTTAGCACTAATGAAAATTACCTGCTGCGTGAATTTCATCAACACAATTTACATCGCTCTTTCTCGTGCTTTGTAAAACAACTTAATGAAATAACAAAACAAGAAAAACACCTCAAAAGGCTTCCATTGCCATTCTTATGCGTTCAGGCTTTAATTTTGCATGTGGGAAACGCAGTCAAACGTGGCAGTTAAGAGTTGAACGTCGAATACAGACAGCGAAACGATGGATGGATGGACATCCAGGAGTAAACATGCACACGTGGAAATTGTTGAATTTGCGCTGAGTTTGTTTTTCTATTTAGGTGTTGTGTGCGTGCACAACATGGGCGTAAATTCTCGCCTTGCCGCCGAGGGAATGCGGGCGGCTAATTTATGAAGAGATCTTTTGTTGCGTGTGTTTTACATACGGAGAACACGCCTGTTACGAAGTTTCGTTCTGGAGTTTCGTAATAAATTATTGCATAGTGAAGTGAGCGGCTAGTTTTAATTATTTCCCGAAAGTATTTTTTGTACGTGAAAGTGTTGAATTTTTATTGTTAGCGATGAAAGGCATTAGTTTTATTAACGTGATTAGAATGATTCGACTGTATCGGATGCATAGCTCGTTACTATTGGGCTCCAACAGCTCGTATTATAATAATTATAGCCTGGAAATCGATTTCGGATTTGCATTACATTAACAATCGTAATTTCACCGGAATGAATCCCTGTAGCAATTAGCCTCCACTAAACGATAAAGCGGCGCCAAATTGAAACCATTATTGAATTAACGTAATTTAATATTACGGAATTATCCTGATTTACAGGATGCGTCGCAATTAAACGGTATAATATAAACGGTTAACAATTACGCCAAACATTAAGCTGCTCATAATCAGGCGAAAAATTACAAAAAAAACTCATAAACATGATTACACTCATTCGTTCATATTAAATATACTTTGTAGGTGGTTCAATTTAATCTTATCTAATAAACACTCAAGCGCAAGACGCTATCTTTATTATCTTGTTTTTTCGTTGCGACATTCTAACCGATTGCGCATGATTTTAATTGTCACAGTCTCCTAGCGCTCTCAATACGCTGATAAAACCTATAATAATTTCGCCGGCAATTCAGTTACCGCCCGCGAAGTGCTGAAAAGTTTCCGCATCAAAGTTTCGTGCTGCTTTTAATTGCGTCTTGTTTAACATTAACACTAGTCGTATAGGAACAAAGCGCACTTTTCGCGAGTCGTAAAAGGGTAGAGTACTTAGAAGCTGCGCAATTGGAACTAAGTGCTGTTATCACATGCATATGGATGATAAGAAGAGCACAGAGGCGGATGCTTCTGGAAACATAGAAATTGTAGCCGAAGGAAAGAAGAAAATACATATTGGTAGTGCATTTGCTCGTAAATTCTCTACGTTCTTATTGGTTTCATTTATTACAAGTATTTAGTAGAGTTTATTATTTGGTATAAAGTTCAAATTTGTTGCTCGTTGACCCATAAGCATTAGATTTATTTCCGGGCATATTTTCACAAAAAGCATCGCTTCATATTTCTATCAAATATCAACCAGCTCACGGCATACCAATTCAAGCGATATTCACCGAGTGATTTCATGATTTCTACCGCGTGACGCAAAAAAAAAACAGGAAGCGGATCGACCTGAATAATTGAAACGTTTTATTGTCGCTGGTACGACCAAGCCGAGAGAGCTTCTACGTCTATCGCGGAACACAAAAGAATAAAAGCGTCGCCGGAAACGTAGGAATAAAGTCGTCGCCGCCGTCGCCAAGCAGTAAAAAAAGAAGAGCACAAAAAACAGTCTACTTCTACTGGATCGTATGCGAGATGCACTCCTATCGCGTACTAAATAAGCAAACAGATAAATAAATATCACATGCACTTTACATCTCGGCGTCGCGACGTCTTGCGGCAAGCGCATTTCGGCTCCACATTTCGAAGACACGACGCGGAAACGCGATAATGCTTGGTGTGCGCTGATAGTAAGCACTAGTGGGATCAATAAAAAAACAAAGCAAATCGCGAAGAAAGCGGGAAAACAATGCATTAGCAGCGCAAACAAATGATGATTACACCGCGAGAAAAGCGTGCGGAAAGCCAAGCAACAAAAAAAAACTGGAATCCGAGAAAGAAGCACTGGGATACACTAAACAAACGCGTGCACAAAGTTTGCGCAGCGTCGTGGATCCTACAGAATTTTAATTCAATCAACAGACAAGCGGTAACAATCCAGCAAACTTTACCAGGATTCCTAGGATCCTTGCACATATATTTTATATCGCAATTAATTTAATACACCTTGAACTTTTCGCGAAGTGGAAATAAAGTTGGACAATTTTTAACTAACTTTGCAGGCATAACACAAAGGTTTAAAAAAAGCTCTAAACTAACTTTATTAGAGGTATTCGAGGCGAACCTGCACACACTAATTTTATTTCAACACACAAGGGCATTATTTTCATTAATTAAATTTCTACGAAAAAAAAAATTAATTGATGACAAAGGAAACATTCGACCGCAAATTGCAATTGTTTGGCTCGGAAACGCAACAATACTGCAGCTTGTTAACAATTTCACGTAATCACCTCACTCTTTTGCGCACTATATCCCTTGTATTCTTTGTTCGGGCGTAGATTTTCGTTTGTGCGATTGATTCGCAGCCAACGCTCTATTAGACTCACGTTCGTGTCATTAGTCTTTTTGAAAAATGCACCAAACCTAACGAGAAAATTCTTGGAAAATTGCATTAGAACAAGGCAATTATTTCAACTGCTTGCGCACGAAATCAGTTTAGAATGTTGCCTAGCTGTGAGATTTATAATTTCATGCAATCGAAATAAATTCCGCTCAGATCCTAATTTTGCACGTTGATTTCTTTCTTCGCTTATACCGAAGATTCTATCAAATACAGATGAATTTCAACACATATCAAATTCCTATTTAGTTTGTTATCCATTTGAAAAATGTTTAGGTTGTTATTAATATTTTATTGGTACTTTGAGAAAGACTGCAGTATGCTCAGCAATCCTGACTTTCGAAAAGTACGAAGTTTATAAAAATAATGGAGAGCATATTTGAAATTACCGAAAAATTCTACATTAAAAGAAAGTTAGTTTTTCGTTAAGAACCACATTTTATGAAGAAACATTTTGTGATTTTAAATCAATTAAATCAATTTCTTCCAAACTTCTTACTGTCCGAGAAAATAAAGAAAGAAGATGCCAAAAGTCCAGTCAGGATAGCCGAGGAAGTTGAAGCTAAACACTTAACTTGTTAACGGCGTTAACAATTAAATACTTTATTCTATTGTTTGTTTTAGTATAAAAATGCCTTCTGATTTTGTTTGCAGATGAGCAGCGCCTGTGCGAGGCATCCACCGAGCGACTATGGCCCGACAGCCTGATCCTGCTCCTGCACATAATCCTTCCGATTGCCATTATAGGCGCGATCATCGGACGCAAGGCGATCTTCTCGCGGTTCTGGCCGCATTTGGACAAATCTTTCGTGGCTGGTGAGCTAATCATGATATTAATTTCAACCAATCGCCGCACATTTCCTCTCAAACTTTAGGTAAAAAAGTACACGAAAACTTATGAAACAATAAAAAGACCATACCGGGACATGGTATTTGTGACTCCAGAGCTTGGAATGCGAAAAATTACTTTCGGTCACCGGACAGGCGCAGAAACTTTTTTAATTTCGCTTCGATTCCGCAAAGCATTGTTCAACCTTTTCGCAGACATTTTATTCAAGTGTCTTCGAAATGAAGCTTAACATTATTATAAAAGTGAAAACAAAGGAACCTCATGTAACACACATAAACTGCAGATATTTTCGTTTCTCTAAACCTAAAAGGGGCAAAGTGCTTTGCTTTTATGTATTTCAATTACACGCTGCAAGTGAATTCAAGGAAGTGCATCCTCGTATTCTCTTATTCAGCCGGCTTTGAATACGAAATTTGAAGAGATTGGTAAATCTCGGCCCGTACACAAAGTCTGAGGATTTCCTGCTTTAGCAGTTATCAACATTTAACGTCTCCGCGCGTTGTGTGTGCGTTGCAAGCTCGGATTTGACTTCCAGCGTCCGCAAGTTATGCAAGCGCAATCTGTGCATGGCTGGAGATGCTGCTATAGTGCAGTTATCCGAAGCGAGCTGAAGCGAGCACGTTTCCTATGGACAGTTTTAAAATTCAGTGCATGCAGTACATAGACGAACAAAATCTCGCTGGCTGGGAAGTTATTTTTCACTGAGTGCCAAGTGAGAGGGTAGCAATTGCGCGTGTATAGGGGCAAAAGGACGGCAACGACAATATTGACGACGACAAAGAACATTGACGTTATTTTGGAGATGTTATGGGCACTGCGACTAAATGACCGTAGCACGTGATGTCTGTTTTAATTTAATTCTGACAGTGGAGAAAAATATGGAAATTTCATTTTGTTAGCTACCGGAGCGAGTACTATGCGCTTTCAACTCTGTCTTGATTGCACAATAAAATTGCATAATAGAAAAAAGTGATATATAATCGCTAACATAATTATAACAGTGTTTCAACGTTCAATTCAATGTATTGCACCTATGCATTCATTTCTTTTTCTTGCAGTCTCAATTCCATTTCCAAACCGAAGATAATAATTCCCTTGGTGCACGTCCTTAATGTGAAACGTGCTTGCCCAAACGCAACCAATCTCTTCAACTCAACTTTCCTTCTATGCTTGCCAAAACAAAACTAGTAAACCCAACTAAACCTTACTATACAACGCAAAACAAAAGTGACTTAAAATAGAAAATACCAGTTATCTAATCTCCCCTAACATGACCACTTGTTCATTTTCAGTCTTCTGTCCGTCCTTCAGCAAACGCGAGAAATTGAAGAAATGGATGACCGATTACCTCCCCAATGTCGACGGCGGCCTGGGAGTAATGTGGAAGGACGGCTCTCTCATGTGCACACTCATCAACTCGGTGGTGCCTGGAGCATGCCCCAACCCACATCGACATTGGCGTAAACCCCCCATTCATGGGCAAGCACTAGCTTACAAGTATCTTGGAGTGACGCCAGTAAGGCCTTAAGCTAATGTAAACTAATTCAAACATAGCAATATTTAAGTGTATTGAAGGTTTTCAGTGAAATGGACTTTCTTACCTTGAAACCGTCATCAGCCCAAGAAAAGCTCCTATTGGACTATGTCTCAAATCTGCAAGCTGCTATTGAAAAAATGTCTCCACAATCAGATCTCATCTTCTCAACTCGTTATATTGCTCGTGGAATGGGGTTAGTTACAGGAGAACAACATCGGAAAACAGTAATCTACATCTATCCAAACTTTAAAGACCAAACTATGGATGATCTTTTAGTCAACATCCGAGGTCCTTTCAACACCTATGGAAGCATCATACTTAAAGCGCATTCTTTCACTCAAGAGAAATCGACAAAACAACCTGATAAAAGACAATCATTTTTGAAGAGTCTTTCCTCTGATTTTTCTAACCTTCTAAAGCCTAAAGAGAGAGGACCTGCCTGCGACATCAAAATTAAAACCGAGATTGAAGCTGATAGAGCTAAGCTAATTTTTGTTCCGAATAATTCTGGAGTTTATGAAGTCTGTTTGACTACAAATGGAGAACATATCGCAGGGTCACCATATAATTTAAGCATAGAAAAAAACAGAAGTGGGATTACTGAGAATTTGAATGATGTTGATGTTAAACCAGTTTTATCGTCTAAAAGAAGTGGCAGACAAAAGGTGACCACAATTTACTATGAGAAACTTAGAAAACTAGCAGATGAAGAAACTGATTCAAGGGATAGCACAAGAAAGATTTCGGAGGTAACTTGTGGTGAGAATGAACAATGCAAAATATTATCCATCGATGATAAATTCAGTGTAACTTTGGAAAATGCAAAAATGGTTGTTCCTGAGAATATTGAAATACAAACTGATAAATTTGGAGAGTACAGCTTTCCAATTTTGGAAACTTTGGAACAACTTAACAACCTGCTAGAAAGTACCAATAGTATTGACGTGCTTGAAGCGGGCAACGAAAAAAACTATGGTCTTAATATAATAGACACCTTAAGGAATATCCCAGAATTGAAGAAAAATAATCCCAATATGAACCAGAATTCTTCCAACTATGAACGAAACAAAGAAATTGATGAAATATCAACAGACAGACAAACTATAACTAAAATAGAAGAATTTGAAATTCAGGACCAACTATTAAATGATTCTAGTATTTGTTTCAAACTCCATTCGAAACCAGAAATTTCTTCTCTAGAAGAATCTAACACCTACGTTAATGACGATTTAGATCCTGACAGTTTATCTTCAAGCGTTGAACTTAGTTATTCAGGTACCTCTGGCAGTGATCTTAATGAAAATGAAGTAAACAACAACGATATTCTTGTTAAAAGTAACGAAGATATCTGTTATCTCATCTTAAATCAGAATACATCTAATCATCATAAAAGAATTTACAGCAAAGATTTCATTAGTTGTAAAGATGAAGAAAGCAAGGATGACCTTTCCAAATCAAATCCTAATCTTCAAGTTGCTTCAACCGCTTCCTCGTTATCTGTAGGTAATGTCCAAGAAGCAAAACCAACCGCGATGTCTTCCAGGATTTTTAACAAACATCCTCAAGAAGAAAGATGCATTGCTACTACTAGAAGTCATAGTTATTCTCATGGGAGTTTAGATATCACAAGTCCCCGAGATGGTAATGAGTTTAAACAGCATTTCTTGATGAGAAAAGCGTTTTGGATGAATATGTCCATGACCAACATGTCCATGACAACTTTAGAAGGAGATAGAAGTGATAGCAGCAGTAGAGAGAAGAGTAGCAGTGCAAGAAGTAGTGGTAAACTAAACGAAGCTGATTCAGGAATAGTTTTGGAACGTATGAATCCAGTCAGAAGTCTGGCAAGGTGCAAAAGTGACAAAAACATAAAGTTTAGGTCCCGGACGTCGGATTACGTACGCCAGCGCAAAAAAGCCGATGATCTCGTGAGGAATGCGGGAAGATTCGGGTCGGTGGACGATTTGAATTTCCCCAGTGTGCGCCATCGCCGCGAGATATACCTCAATGAGCAGCGAACTCAAACGCCCAGCAAATCTCTTGACAGACAAGAACTCTACGCAGTGAAGGGCGAGAAATACAGGTGGTCGATTCACGAAAAGATTAAAAGTAATGGTTTTTATAATTGCATTAATTGCGAAGTAAATAAAATTAATTTTGATTTTACAGGCTTCGAAACGGGTCCAGTATCAGTTACATCTTTGCCCGACAAAAATCAGAAGTTGCAGACTCTACCCGAGAACATTACAATCGCAACAAAAATTAAAGAGAGATTTGAAAAGGCACAGACTTACTTTAAAGATCTCGAAGGTAGAAGCAGGTCATCTTTTGGAGCAAAAAGTGATAAACGACCATATTCCTTAGATGGTGATGGAGAAGGATTTAATTCACTAGATAGTCTACAATCTATGCCAAACCTTCCAACCGACACGGATATTTTAACGCCAGCAGATGATAGTAAGATGAACGTTTATGGCACAATTTCCGATTTCACCCTGAACGGTTTGAATGAGAGAAGTGATGGATCACGCGATATCAACGAACTGCAATTATTATTTTACGCACGGAGGAAACGAAGACACCAACGTTTAACGGCAATTAATGTGTTTAATTAACCTAGAGTTAATCATTTATTTTCAGAGACACGAAATGGAATTTATTTATTGTTGTATTTACTGTTTTTGCAGAGAAATATATTTGTACAATTATGAAATGTACGAAATTTATTTAATTACTTTCTCGCATTCGAACAGCTCTAATAAAATTAACTTAAAACATGTTTTCACATGTTTCAATAAAATTTATTTCCACACACGACGCGATTGCAATGTTAAGACTACTACGATGTCACCTCGTCTGGCTGTGTAGACCTTTTGTTCTTACAAAAAATGCACGTCAGTCTAATAACAACAACAAACCGAGCCCGAAACTATACAAGATGGATAATAAAAATACGCAAACGGAACTGGTGAGACATCTAGGAACTTTAACTGCAAATAAAAAATAAATACAATAAAAATAAAGGCAATATGAAATTAAACTAGAAAAATGTATCAATTAAAAACTATTGAAACTTTTTTTTCAATGCATGAAAACGAGGATATTGCGAAAAGTATTATATGTAAATATTTATTTGTAACGCAATGTGAAATTTTATTAAAAAATATTTGTTACAACCAAGGGAGCTAAATAGAAACAATAGATATAAATATTTATAATATTGTTGAAGCCACATTCTCAAATTTCAGAAAACTAGCACTATCTTTACCTGGGCAAATAAAATTTAGTTTACAAATCTAAGTTAATAACCTTCTAAAACAATTAATTTCTGAAATATTCAGCTTCAAGTTGGAAAATCAAGCGAGAAAATTGTATACACGCATGTAATCTCTTAATTGAAATCACCACTCAAACCTGAATAGATTTCTAGAAAACAAGTAAAATTCTTGCATTGCCACTTTTAATTTACCTTCTTTATAATATATGTCTGTTTGAAAGCTACTAAGATTTATTTATGTAAATCCAGCCTACGTCCACCCTAGAAATTATCCTCAAATAACAAACCGACGATATAAATTTAAATTATAAACAGTCACTCAGTTTAAATCACTTAAATCAAAAACAATGTCCTATAATCTAATGTTAGAATTTAATTCAAAATACATTAATCAGATCCATTGTGCTTTCGTGCAGCATTCACGGTGCCAAACTTTACAATCTACATTTTAAAGAAGACCGTTTTAAGTTTGAAGTCTCTAATAAATTACATATTACACAAATGGTTTATACACATAATCAATTATTATACACTTCTGACTCCGTATCACTTCACATTGTTTCTCATACAAGAATTGGTAGTAGCTTACTTAAAAAATGAATAAAACTTAATACAAGTAGAATTATTGTTCTTTTTAGATTGTCCTGATTGGCTGTATAAAGTCAACAACAACGCACAATCATATAAATCAGCTATATATAAATGGGATCAAAAAATTGTATAAAATTGGAATATATGATCGTAGTACGGATAAATGCGATTGTCTAGGAGTAGAAGGTGAGGACGGAGGTCTGATTGCCTCGGACAAGGAGCATCGGCGGCATATCTTTTGTCAGCAGTTCCAACCATGCTAAATATAATGGGGCGGAGACGATATTCTTTCGGGGCATTGGAAGTGTCATCACGACAAGATTAGCCTCACTGGATTGTTCAAGGAGCAACTCACGGAGGCGCATGTGACGATTAGTCTTATCTTTGACCGCTAATAACTCAGCATCAGAAATAGCCACTAAAAACAATTCACATATTAGTTCTAAGGTATGAAGTCCTTAATTAAAAATCCTACTTGAATCGTAATCTTCTTTACCAGTTGACACTCGAAAACCAGCAATCAATGTCTCAAAGAATTCTTTTGTGGACTCACTAGCCTTTGAAGTGATATCAGGTACAACATTAAGATCGGAATAATCAATACGGAACTTTGCAAGCAAACTCGCCATATTACGATGTTCAAACTCTAATTCGTCTCGTTTGTTGGCTAGAGCAAAGACACGTAGTTTACAGTTGGACCAACTTCTCCTTGTGTTGATAATGTAAGGCAACAGAAGAGTCAAGCCTCCATCATCATACAACCACCAAACATCGATAGTACCACCACGTTTCTGCTTCTTTTGGAATGGCAACATACTATTGATGATTTCTTTTGGAAGATCTCCATTTTCATCAGGAACATTTTCGTCAGAAACTGATGGTAACTTCTTTTTAGTTAGTGACTCTTCTTCGGCATTGGGACTATTGTTGACCGCGCTCTTGTTTTTAGCAACTGGAGTACCAGGTACTGAAATGTCACTACAACTGCTTGTGTGGGATAAGTGACTGTATGATTGGTTTCTGGTAATAGAACCATTTTGTTGCTCATCAGTGATTTGATCACTGATATCAAGACCGTTTTGTAAGCGCAGAATGCCAACACCCATATACATATCTAAAGCTTGACTGTAGACAATGAATATTAGTTTTATGGAATTCAGAAGCATGTTAGCAGTTACTTACTGTAAAACATCAAAGTACGCTTCCAAATCTTCCTTGGCACACTTTTGCCAATCTCCCTTGTGTCCCACCAACAAAATATTAGGTCTTAATTTACCAATACCAGCTGCTTTCATTAAGGCTCTACTTCCATCCTCAAAATTGTATCCATCTATTTGCATGTAGAATGATTTTAGCTTATGTGCCTTCAACCAGTACTGTGCCTGTTGTTGTTGTTCAGCTTGCTGTGCTTGTTTCCTCCATTTTTGTGACGCTCCGCTCTGCAAATCAAACACAAAACTTAACACTGATAGCTTAAGCACCAAGAACAAACCTTACATTAGTTATGTGACCACAAATAAGCATGGAAATATTCTTCGTGATTAAATTCGCAAAGTCCACCAGAGCAGGACGAGTGCTTGGCATTCCAGTCAGGACTAAGATTTGTGGTCTATAATTCTTCACATGCTCTTCAACATTGTTCAACTGATGCACACTCTGCAAAGCATTTTTATAGATTTGTGCCTGTGTAGTAGATCCCCAGTTGACATCCGGTTTTCGGTAAGCCACTATTAAGTAAAGTGCAAGAACACAAGCAAGTGTCAGCAAAGCAGTCACCCAGGAAGTCATAAACATGACCAAGATACATAAAATGGAGCCTAGGAGACTAAGCCACATGTTGTAGTACTTGAATGTAGGCCTCCATCCCACTGGTTTAGCTAATGAAGCATGGAAGGTCGAGAAGTTGATGAGAGTGTATGCAGCAAGGAAGAAGTTTGATATGAGAGGAGCAATCAAATTTAATTCACCTGAAAATAATATCCTATCGTTAAACCACCATATTTTCTCGTAATTCACAAGAAATTGCTTACCAATTAGAATGAAGGCAACAGCAATAACAAAAGTTAAGATGTATCCACGCACTGGTTCATTGTTCTGACCATAACCCTTTGCAAACCATTCAATTTTCGGATATAATTTATCTTTGCACAGAGCTTGGAAGACCTTGGGAGCGGATACTAAGGAAGCAAGTGCAGATGATAATGTTGCGGCAAAACAACCGGCATAGATTACTGGACCAACCCAGGATACAAGTTCAATCACTTGGAAACTGTTTTGAGTTCCAAATTTACAAGCGGCTTCGGCGCAGTCTCTAAAAGTGCCATTGTAGAAGTCCTCCAGATTACCAGTTGCATCCCTGACCACAGTTGCGCCCACAATAATGGCCATAATAATGTAACTAGCTGTTGTAATCAAAATAGCTAGAATTGTTCCTTTAGGAATGGACTTCTGAGGATCTCTCAAATCTCCAGAAATATTAGCCCCAGCTAAGATACCTGTAGCTGCCGGAAAAAAAATGGCAAAGACAGAGAAGAAATTATGTTGCACACCGTTAACATTCCGATAATCCGGTTGAAGATTCTCCATAAATAACGTCGCGTTATATCCAATAAAACCCTTTGCTTTATACTCATCCTTGGGTGTGATCAAACTGCCAACAATAAAATCAATTATGGCGAGCAGTAAAATAACCAAGAGTCCCATTTGTGCCTAATAAAATATAAAAATTAGTAGTGAATTTTACATCTTCATTACTGCGTTACCTTTGCCTCCCACTCCATTCCAACCACCACAATGATCAACAATATCAAAATGGTAACTGATCCAATAATTCTAACATCTTGGACTCCTCCATCAATGATATAAAGACCATAATCATGAAGTAAAGCAATGATGGATTCGCAGAAACCCACAACATACATAGCGCACGCAACTGCGTTGGCTAAGGAGAAGATCAAACCAATGGAACCACCAAATTCAGGTCCCAAACTCCTTGATATCATATAATAAGTGCCACCCCCTTTGATAACTCCGTTTGTACTGATAGCGGACATGGACAGAGCTGTTATAGAGGTGACTGCGGTCGTGGTTAAAATTAATAATACTGCTTGGCCCACGCCCGCTTGTCCCACAACCCAGGAAAGTCGCAGGAAGAGCATCACACCCCAAATATTGAGAAGACATCGCACAAGGACGCCTTGGATCCACCCAAATTTAAGTTGTCCTTCTCCGTTAGCGTCTTTACCATTAAGACCTCTTATGGGAGTTTGTTGAATCTTCAAAAATAAGAGAACAACATAGTAGAAAACAGTAAATACAATTCATGTAAATCTAAATTAAAGCATGACTCATAAAGACAAGTTTTTGTTTTCGATTAACAATCGTTTACAGGCGTGACCGTCGGCAAGCCTATCCAATATTATCTGGATCAATAGGTAATTGCGGCACACGTGAGGTACGTATTGTACAGACAGCAGTGAACTGTAATAAGCCGGTCTTTGCGATTTTTGCAGCGTGGAATAAAACTACATGTCGAGTAATCGAGGTCGACACCTTGGCGAACCTGCATACAAATGCGCAGATCCTTTTTACGAAGCATGTCAAATTGCGTTACGAAATAAATGAATGTGACTGAACACATGGAGTTAAATCAAAATTAGTATGCTGCACGAATATTGTTCTAATGTAGTATGAGCTTCCCGACTCATGAAACTTTTGGATTGTTCGTTGAAATTGAAAACATGCCAAACCACCAATTATATTTTCAGGTAAATGGTATAAATCTATGTAATCTCCTTTTTTAATTTCTGAGAAAATCGTTAAGTTGTTATTTCAAAAAATTCCCCGTTTCCTGAACGCAACAAATCACTCAGTAAACACTCTCTAAGTATAAATATTCAGTACGAGAAAGCACAATCGGCATATTATCCATTATACAGAACACTCTATTTCATTCCAGATTTTTATTCCTCCCTAGAATTATTTCCTCCTTCCGCCAATTGAATACCTGAACGCCTGATTCAATCCTTACTTGAATCCCTCTCAGTCTCTGGTCCTACATAACCATTCGAAATTTGCGAAACCGCAGGCGCAATCGTCGTCGTCGTTTGCGGCTCGTCGTTAGCTTAAGTGAAAAATTGAACGAAAACATTCGACACGGATTGTGTGCTCGCGTAGTGCGCGTTGCATAATCTAGCAAAACCATTAGGACAATTTTTTTCTCGCTTTCTTTTTACACGCGCGGCGGCAAAGAGCACGTAATCATTCCAACCACGAATAGGAAGTGCAGGAATACCAAATAAGACAATCTAAACTCTTGTAGATGAATCACATATTAACTGACGGATTTAAAGATGACTGACACGTGTCACGTTACTAATTGTTGAATTGACCCTCGTGGGTCATTGCCGATGACCTGCGTAGCACGTCGGTTGAGATAATTAAAGACGAGTAGAACATAAGTCAAAGTTACACCTTTTGCATGTTATGGTCGGAGAATTGGATGATGCCATCGGGTGCCATTGAAGCGATGGAGAGTGATTAGTGCAGCGATGTTTAAAGTGAATGGGTTTTTAACGAATCACGTGCGAATTTGATGCCTGCATGTGCATGCGTCGTAAGATGAGAAATTGAATTAACCTCTGACGTGTGAATTTACTGCGTTTACCGAACGGAATTAATGAAGAAAATTCAATTGAAAATAAAGTTGATAAAGGCACAAAAGCTCGTGATGTCTGCCAGTTGAATTGTGTGGACCCCAATACACGAGTCAACATACAGCAGTTAATTAACTCCAAGGAAACAATCGAGGATGATCACAGATGTTTTGCTCTCTTGCTTAAGGCTTTCAAGGAGGTGATATGCAACTCACGCAACTGCAGCAATTAATTGTACATAGTCATTACAGTTAAATTAAATCACAATTGACGCAATAATCGTAAGCATGCGCTATGTTCAAATAAACGGGTACATATGTAATCTCTAATTATTCAGTAAACACGTTTTGTATAAAAAAAAATAAATACAATTGTTCCTTACATCATTGTTTTGCTTGTTTTTCCACGACTTGTAGAATCGTAAATGTATGAAACATTTCATGAATTTTCAAATTTATTGCCTTTAATTCGTTTTATTTTCTTCTATATATTTGTAGGTTTAACGTATAATTTATATGTCGCGAAGGTTACAGTTGGTCCATTGGCGGCAGTAATCTTTAATCCCCTCACAAAGCAGCCCTTTAGATTTTTAAAAAGACTGGGGGAACCGAAACTATGCGCATGGACCTCGATCAAGTAATAGAATATTAAATTTTAGTACAATTGGTTGAGTTAATATAGATTAATAATAAAATAGACATAAACCATAAGCCATTACGCGAAACAGGAACTACCAAAATACGCGCCCGTTGAGCGTCGATATGGTGACACTATAGAATAAAACTAGCGCAATCAAATTGAATAAGATAAGTGCGTGACGGTACGCATCGAGTATTAGCGCTGAGATGAATGAGAACTCGCGCGCCAACCTTGCACGTTGTTGTACATATACTAAATTAGACATAAAAGATGAGAAAGTCAATAGAAGACAAAAAATGTTTGGCCTCTAAAAAGTGATGTTCCAGTTAATAGGCACACTTCTTTTAATGAGGTTTAATTAATGATTATGTATGAGTAGACTCACCTTGTTAGGCAACGTAGCATTGTGTAGTTCATCCAAAGTTGGTCTGTTCGCTGCCTGAAGGGACAAAATATTTCTGTAGTTGTCTAGACGAGGAAGAGCTTCTCGTGTTAAGTGCCTAAAAAGAAAATAGTGTAATGTTTCTTCAGATAACTCAAAGCATATTATACAAGTTAATGGTAGTTGGTTTATGATAACAAATGGATTCCATTACCAAGCATCAGGTTACCATTCTGATAATCTTGCAATTGTCACTTGTTGCTATAAAAAACGTATTTGCAAGTGACAAATTCGCAGACATCATATATTCGAATTGCATCCAGCACATAATAAATTCTGACCGTGATCGATCTAATTAAATCTCAAATTAAATTACAGTTTCAAGTTTGCTATTTGTAAGCATGCAAAAGTTACAACTTCCTAAGAAAACTATAACAAGCAATTGTAATCTATGATGGGCTTAGCTTCATGTGATATTCTAAAGTTTCATTTAACATTTGTTGATTTTTCGTTGAAATGATTAAATGATTATGAAATTTCAAAATGACACTTACTAAAGGTACTGAAGAAGGCAACATGCCGAAAATGTTTTATTGAGCGAACTTTAGTAAGTGTTATAGTTACATATCATCTAGATAATGAATATTAAACACTTCACATTCAACGATACTCAGAATTAAATGAAATTGGGTGAGTTTAGTTCAATCTTACGGTTCCAATTGGACAGACTGGTATAGACAGAAACAGAATTGAAATCGAATAGAAATCAGATTAGAATGATTGAAACCGACGCTGACTGACGCGTTAAATTATTTTTACGATTTGCACTTACATGGCACATGCAAAACGTACTTTACGCTGGTTAATAGAATCATGCAGCTGTCAGTAAACTAGTTTATGTACTTGAAGCAGCATAAAGGTGAAAATAAACTAGTTTATTTTATTTAATCAGATATAGTCATCGTATACGTGATATTTACCTATCAAACACACATGAGTAAAGAATAATTTATTCTTAAAATAAGGATGAAGTGAATCTAGTTATTATTTAATTCCCGACTTTTAATTATATATTCTGATTTTTTGGCAACGTGAAATTTATGGCTTTAATACTGAAATTAAGAGCAAATAGCAATAAAAACGTTGCAAAAGTGAGTTACAATAACCATTTCACAGTAAATTAGTAAAATTTCACATGAGTGAATAACGGTTTAGTTCATTATAAAAGTAACCAAGTTTAAATATGTAGTTTGAAAAGCAACATAATTCTCGAGTTATTTGCAATCAGAATTTGCTGACGATGTATTAACGAAAATAACATGCATTTCTTCTTATTGTGTTCTGCAAATAAGTATGCAATTGCGAATATTTTATGCAACTATGTAGCCTTATCCTCATTATTCGCAGTGCCAACTAGGCATTTGCTTATCAGGCACATTGATACACCATTGTTCTTTTTTGACAGTCTGATAAAGTAAAAACAAAAACATTTTTGAAACAAGGACAATCGCATTCACAACAAAAACTACAGAAGCTAAAGTCAGAAAAAAAAAACGTCTAAATAAACAATGATTATATATTAATGAAACACTATGAATTTAGTACACTCCCAAAAACCTCTTTATAATATAGCCATAAATAAACAGTTTAATAAAATTTAATTGCTGTTCTGCAGTGCAAACTGAAAATTGAAAGTCAGCTATTTTTGACGTGCTAATTTGTTGTATGTTAAAATAGTAGACTTTTATAATGATTAGAAGTTTAAATGTTTCGTCATGGAGTAATTGGACTTTGATATCAATAAATTATGCAATTCCAACACTTGAGACCATAATTTTGATTGAGGAACTTTAAAGCTACAAAAATAAATCCAAAACAAACGATAAAATATCCTACAGAAGGGAAACATGCTAAACCAATCATTAACTGTAGAAATGTAGAAAAAAGGTAGAAAATCTCAATTTAGTTTAATAATCTGTTCACGGTGAAAAGCGATGAGTAATTCAACATAGGCGAGAGATTAATTTAATACGATCATAAATATCTATAAAAACTTTAATCTTTTGATCGTTCTAAATTTCTTAAGAAATATCAAATTAGTCATCATGAACTGGAATAATTCCAGTTGAAGTGTAAATGAACTTGTAAATGCGCAAAAATTTATAGAGTGAATAATCGTGTTCAGTCTATTTATACTTTTTACTGTGCTAAGAGATGATAATTCAGAATATTCAGACGTGGCAGAATATGAAAATAGCACTGGGTTATATTTAAATACTTGTACAAAAAGGTTGAGAATTGAATTAAAGCAAATTAACAGGAAAGTATTAAATGGACATTTTTGGAAAATTCCAATTTGAGAATTTCCTTGGATCTTCTTCGCACTTATCGTAATATCTTATAGTAGAATATCGTTGAGTGTGATTACGAAGATTATTATTGTGTTAACTATACGCTTACTAAAAATATATATAACGTTTACGATTTGTTACCTTCTTCAGTATCTGAAGGATTCTACTATATGATTATATGGATGAAACTTCGGATACTGAAGAAAACAACACGCCCAAAAGCATTTCATATATAATAGTAATTTCTAGTAAGTGTTAAAGTTAAGTTTTATCCCACTAATCCTACAGCAGAATGCATTCTGCTAGTATTTATAAATGAATCAATATTTGATAAAATGAGTACTCATCTCTAATACACATCAAACAATCTAAATATTAAATGAATGACCAACAGTTATAAACTTTAGGAAGCGCCGGCGCCTAGCAACCCAAAGTTTGTGGGAATTAAGCAGCCATGAATTGAACAAATATTACTAGTTATTAGCATTAATGTATCAGTGCCATAGTGTTGGCATTGGCACAAGCACGTTCATTGCAGCATACTGCAATTCATTGACGTGCAGCGAACCGTAATGTAGTTTTGTAATGAGAAAAACACCTTCTCATATTCGAGGAATTGAAGTTGTGTGTCAAGAATGTTGGTAATCAATATAAAGTCAATCATTTTTATGTAAATAAAATGAGAGATAAAACAAGGCAAATTTAGATACACGTAGCGCTTGTTATGTCAATATTATCGCAACAGACGGAAATTGTGATAAACTCTAAATAAATATTTTGCTTAAGTGGAATTTTAAGTAAATGTAGAGATGGAAATTTTAAGTGTGACAACATTTTTAGGAGTAGCAAATAGAAAAAAGAGTAGGTTTTAGGAAAAATGTATTATGATAATTAAAAAAGAGAAAAGATATTAAGTTAATAGTTCAAATCAAACAATTTTAGGTTTAAGAATGAAAATATTACGATTTTGTGTTTCACTGTTTTCTTTGTTTTATATGGTAATCTCCATAAACAGTTTAAATGTTCGTGCAACTGTATCCAATCCAGTGAAATGATAATTTGAATAAAATGACAGTGACATTTACCTAAAACTCTTGGCATATTTCGTATCGTAGATATCAGAACTGAGCCTCGTCCTATCACTGGCACCATGCAACTCATCGTCTTCCTCCTCATCCTCTTCCCGGACATCCACCACAGCATCACCGACGCTCGTCCTCTCCGGCGTTTCATTGCGCACACGATTCACCTGGAAGCGCGTGTGCTTATCATCCCCTATGGCTTCCTTCTCACCCTTCAACGCGTCCATCTCGAGCCCGTCGCGCTCTTGCGCCGCCAGCTTGTGGTACAGCGGCGAAAACTCCTTGGCACATTTCTTCTCTGACATATCGCGACAATTACAACAATTACAACTTGTTCTTATTGTTCATAAATAACGATTGTTCAAGCAGCACAAAACATCACTTAGATCACTTAGAGTTGAGTTTAATTTTATTTATAAGTAATTATTTGGTCACAAAACGCGTGTTTTGTGCGCGCCGCGTTTCGTTGCTGTGTGGCCTGCGGACGGCACGTGTGTGAAAGCATGAAACCGATGGAACCGACTGCGTTCAGCAGGCAGCAGTGAGGTGCAACGGTGCTTGCAGGATGATAAAACTGCTGCTATGGCTGTGTGTGGTGCGCAAACAGTGTTTATTTTCTGCTGTGTATGCTCGTAGTATGGCACCGGCGAGTTTATAAACTTCTAGCATCTGCCTAGACGCAACTAGACAAATCCACACGAGCTACTGAATACCGTGAGATTTATTAAACAACTCAAAGATGGAATGGAAATTATTTCTTAGCTTCCTCTCCTATTTGAATTAGAAACGGGAAGGAAGTCAGTTAGTCAATGCATAATTGTATACTCTACAACTAGCATATGTTTATAGCTTTTCCTTAGTATGCTTTAGTGCTAGTCTTCGCTAATCTTGGTCAGTTGACTGGTTCAACTGTAATCGTAACCCAACCAAATGTTTACGTCATTTGCATACATCCATAAGTCCACTTTATGATCGACCACTTGCTGACTACACCACGATTAGTTATTATTACTACCATACAATTTAATACACACATTAATCAATTACCAGCTTGCAAACACGTGCTCTGCATGTTTCCATGACCCAATAAATATTAGACTAATTAATTCACAGCCCACATTGCAAAAACACACATTCAATATACTTTATCATTATTCAAACAAGACTGGAAAGCACTTTCAAATCTGTAATTGTACCCAGTTCGACATCACTACAATACTGTTTTCGTTGACCTTGCATCCCTTTTTGGTCCCTGTAGTTGTGTATTATGCGCGTGACGTTGAAGACTTCCGGTCCTGCGCATTGAGTGCATACCCTATTCGCTTCCAACCCCAATTCATTCTGGATCGTGAGTCATCGAGATTTTAGTGCATTGCTTACCTCCACCTTCCCCTTTTAACTCGTTTATTGGGTGCAATGAGAAGAGTAGGGAGCAGGGAATGCACTTAAAGAAAAAAATCCATAATATGTAAGCATAAGCGCGCACATGACAACCCCAACTAGTTTCGGAAGAATTCCAGACATTCCTATAGCTACCCAAGATAAGAAAAATGTAACAACTGTGTGATATTAATAAATGATAAAATTCTTTTAGATTGGAAAAGTAATTTCATTGAATTCAGTTTAGTTAAAAGAATCATTAATGTAGAACAGTTTGTTGTACGAATGCATTTTTAGAATGTAAACAGGTTTACGAGCCATTTAAATTTAAGGAATTATAACCGGGCAACCAAACAGCAAATAAAATTTAAATAGAAACAAACTTAATATTCATTATAACTTAACTTCTTTGGAAGAAACCGAAAACGTTTTATAAATAAATATTTAGTATGTGTTAACAAGTTATATCAATACAATGAATTTTAAACACTTCGTGACCACACTCAACAATACTTTTGAAAAAAGATATTCAACTGTTTTTAATATTGCATAATATAAGCCAGCCCATTGTTAAAAACCTGAATGAACATGACTCAGAACATATCAAAATCTCTAAGTAAAACCAACCCAAGTAAGACACTTTCACTTACGCAATACAATGGAATTCCAAATTTAATAACAATTTATGAGCATTAGAAGGGTTTTAAAATAATGCGTCACCGGATCAGATTAACTGGGAACCTTGAACAAGCTTTACACTTAATTCCAATAAAAATTACCACTTCGAATTCGACGATAAATCACAATTACTTAACCTTTCAAGAGGTATTAATGAGTTGGAAGTAATCAAATTATTATTGAATCTGCAAACGGTTTCATGAACATAACACGCAAAAATCGTAGACGTGAGAAAAGCAATTAATTACTTAGTTAATGACTTAATTTATAACAATCATTTGCAAGGTTAACACAACATGTTAATGTTATTTGCACTTTGACACTTACTGTTCTTCTGTATGCTCGAAAATACTCAGACTATTCCGGCTCTTTGTTTCCTCATTATTTCGAAAAGAATAGTGTTAAAAAAAACGATATTCAATTTGAAAGCCCTGGATAATTCTTCTTTGTATATAAGCGGAAATAAACAAACTTGATCGAAAACAAATTTTCAAATAATGTAGCAGTTTATGTAGAACTTTGCAATAATTTAAAATCCGTTCTCATTTCTTTTTCTGGAAGTCCATATTCTTCGAAATATTGTGAAAATATGAAATCAAAAGCAAGTCATAATAGTCTACATAATTTAAACAAAATACACAACCAACATTGTAACTTGAATATTGCTTCTAGTTTATAAACATTTTCATATTTTTTAACTAATGGAATGCGAAAATTACTCTCCAAAAATGATACAACACCCTTATCTCATCTTCATAGTGACTTTACAATGACATAACAGTTTAATAGGTACATAATAAATATTCAGCATGTTCACAGTTTCATTTCTTTGTAATTTTCTAAAAGTGAGAACTTATGAACTTATGAGAACTTATCTGACATCTATCAGTAACAGTAACACCTTCAGAAAACTACACAACTAAGTGAAGATTATCTGTAAATTACACAAAAATCCAAACCAAAAATTATTGATATACTCCATCACTAAATTGTAATATTTAAAAATCATTTATTATTTATAAAATAGAAATGCTTAATTTAATGATTACTTGAACTTCAAGTGAATTAAAATATTGACAATACAAACTTTACCCCAGCAGCAACTTAAATATTATTGTTAATATATTTAACAATATCAATGGAACTGCAATAAACAAAATATTTTTTCATTGGTATAACTTTACCCATACCAAAACTTAAAACTAAATTCACAAAACTTACTTCTTGCAACTGTTCGGATAGAATGAATGAGATTTAATATTTGTGCTTTTGCTGTGGGTTGCTCTCCAAATCCTTGAGTGGGAGATTTGGCACTCCATCCAACTGTAAACCAATATCACTCAGGATTAGTTAATAAAATAATCTGACAGCAGAAATAAATTAGAAAAACAGAACCAAAATTCAGAAGGTTAGGACACGTCAATTCCAACTTACTTTTTACAAGAAAACGCTCTTCATGGAGAATGCAAACTGCATTTAGGCAGAGCAAAGAAGCCTCGAATAAATTCCACAAGGTGAAAGTCATGATAAATGATGATTAAAGTAAACTTAGAATTACTCTCCGATGGCAATGCGGCAGCTGACTTGTGATTTATAACTTAAAAGGATAGAAACATAATTTTATGAAATACGTGGTCTAACTATAGGCAACCAGCAGAACACTTGTACCATTTAAATTTAAAATAATTTAAATTTTAAACAGTTAGAGACATTAACAATGGCTAATAAAGCAAAATTTAGTAAAATAATTTATTATAAATGTAATATTATGTTTAAAAAATGTGATATAGATTTTAACAATAATTCAATTCAATTAGTTATTTTAATTATGAAAATAATAACAAGGAAATTAACTGTTTTGTTAGATATTCTCTGATATGTAGCATTTCACTAAGATGCTTCATGATGGAAAAAGCGTTAATGTACACTGCAACGATGGCTGCATCTTAACACTTATAATGGGCATTCGATAACTTATAATATATAGTTATGTTATATAAATGTAGTCATTTATACATGGCGAGTACTCGTAATACCACGTAATTATAGAAATACTGCAAATGATTTACGCCTGTGCGCAATGTATATATACTCACGCGCATCACGTAACTAATAACTACTAATAATAACATGTTCGACTTTCATTAACTCTTAATCTCAATTACTGATTTTCCTGATTGAGAGAGACTGCATCGCCCACAGAACCAATCCAAACAACAATTGATGAATCAGCTCAATCAGCTGTGTCTATGTTAAATGTCAAATAAATTTGCACTAATATAGTTTGCAGAAGAAAACATTGTGGAACATAATGAACATGATGCTAAAAGAATTGGGTTATTGATGCTACACCACTGCACGCAGAAATCGTAAAACGGAAAAGGCGTCTGTTAGCAGGAAGTAAAGGCAACAATCGTGCAATTGTTTGTTGGTATCGCAGAAAGGATAGTTAGTTGTTCATTGCAATTATGGCAGCGAGTACCTGATGCGTTATCGTGACATGAACGCACAATGTGCACATGGTGTAAATGCAAGCAGGGAAGAAGAACTGAAGTCAAATAAGTGCCAAGCGAAATGAAGCGAGTGAAAGTGCTTCATGTGCATGATGTACACGAAGACGAGCTTCGAAAGAGTAAAGTTTAAGTAGTTTAAGTATGAACTGGACGCTACTGTAGAGGATGAATAAATATAAAATATTTTTTTTGTTTTGCATTCTGTTTACAAGATTAGAATGATTGTTTGGAATGAAATTTGAGAAGAATGTTGAATATAATCTCCATGTTCGAAGAACTATTGTCCTTCAAAATAACAAAATGAACGTGTTGCGTTATAGTTAAATTTTTGTGAGTATTAACTTTATTAATTGGATGTAATTAGTTTATTTTGTATCACTTTCTCGTTTTACATTCTAGTCATAATGAATCAAATTAATGCGAACGATGCGGAAGTGAATTTCAGAATCATGATGATTCTTATATTTCATGGGTAAAGATTTCACAAATTCACGGCTCGCACATCTAGAAAGACTCAATAGATGCGTCCTACATTATTACCTTTCTCTTCATAATTCCCAGCGTGAGAATTACACAAAACATACAGTCTAATTATAGAAATTGCATAGGAATTAATGATGAATGTTGGATGAATGAAAAAGATAGTTTTACGGTGACAAATGTATTTTTTATAAAAATAACCTACAAAAGCTTTATACAAAATAAAATTAATGGTAATGTACACATGAGTGTTGTTGTGTCAGCATCATGGACCCGTGTGTTGCGCCTGCGCTAGATGTCCGCGCGATCGACGTTCATTTTTGTAGCTTTTAGTGCGTACTGATGGTGGTACTGAAGATGGTAATTGCATGGTTAGCCGCTGTGCGCTTAGAAGGGAGCGCCATAGGAGCCAGATGGGCGACTGGGGTATCCGCCGCCGGATGGGCCGCTTGGGTAACCGGCGAAGCCACCTCCAGCTTGCTGCGAAATTTGGTTGTACTGAGCAACCTGGATGGCTTGTTTGATGCCCTCAAGATCGATGCCAACAACGCGGCCGCTGCTGTAGGATGGCACTCCATATTGAGGCGATGGTACGCCGTAGGAGGAGCTCACGCCACCACCGAAACCACCGCCCCCGCCACCGCTTGATTGTCCGCTGTTCTGCTCCTCTTTGAGCAGAATCTGGCGCACCTGCTCCAACAGGGCTTGGTCCACCGAGGCGCCTTCTGACGTCTGGTAACCGGATGATACGGCTGTGTAGCCGCCGCCGCCGCCGCCTGACAGTCCACCGCCGTGTCCGCCGCCAAATCCACCACCAAAGCCGCCGCCACCGCCGCTAGGACGGTTGTAGTTGTAGCCGGATGGAGGCTCGGCGACTACGGCCACGGCCAGTACGAAGGCCGCAAACTGGGGATCAGAAAGCACAGGAGTTAGTGGAAGACGATTGGGGTGATATAAATACGTAATCCATTTTGATAGCACTTGAATTTTTAGTAATCCACACTGTGCGCTAGATGGGCGATGAATGATGGGAGAAATTAAAGTGGCTTACCACGGTGTAAGTGTTCATGATGCTTGTGTTGACGTCGAGTGGTGACTGTACCGTTTCGGGATGATCGCGACGTTTTTATACTGCCGCGGAACACGCAAGAAGAGGGGCCAACTCTTCAGGAGGCAAGGATGGCAGTCAGCACTTTCACAGATCCAGCCGGCATCATCTTTATTTCACATGGCTTCTCGCTTCAACTTTACTTCTTCACGAAGGAAAAGTTGGAAAAAATTTGCATGCGATACCAGTGCATCCAAAACGAAGAAATCAGCAAATTATCAAATTAAACCAAGACTAACTAAATTGCCACATCACTTCTCTATAAACTACATATCAAGATCCTCGATCAAAATCTTACGACACTATAGAAATGTTAAAATTTACTTCAAGGCCATGCGACAAGTTGAAGTACGCAATATTTACAAGTGGTACATGTCATTGTTGAAAACGTTCCAGTTACCACATCTTAATGCACCTTACATTTGCGTGTACTGCATTTTCATCAAACTGATCGCCAAACTTGTTGCTGCGCTAAATGGCAAGCGCACTGGTAACCTAGGCATTTCAATCTTGAGCAATGCATGCGCCTTTGAATGGAAATGTGCTGCCCGGATTAGAAACCTGAATATTTATACCTTTTTTGTTCAACTCTTCAACCACTTAACACTTTTTTGTCTGGTACTGTCAATCATTTAATTGTGAAGAAATTACATCAGGATCAAACTAGTGCTGATGTAATCTGTTTTTCTCTGATATATCATTTTAAATATGTTCTATATCAAATTTAACATGTAGGCATTTGATTTGAAGTATAACACATTAACACCTTGTGCTATTCTCAACGTGATAGAATAGTTCTATTGTAATAAAAAATTTAGACTTTGTAATGTGTGACAAATAGATCTTTGTTGGATTTGTTGTGTGGATCGTTCGCAGACACAAAGAAGTGAAACTTGAGCATATTATATAGTAAGCTACAGTCAGTTAAAGAAGCAGTTTCGATAAAGAAAGAGATGATACTCTTATTGTAGATAATGCAGAGGAAAGTTGCTAAAATACGCTCGAAATTTCGGGCGGCTTTCGGCATCCGCCCAAGTTTTCAGTAGTTGCTGCTTTCCACTGAAGTGAAATCAGGTTTATACTATAATTAATATGGATGACATTTATCAATATAACATTAAATTGAAAGGAGATACTCGTATATAAGAAAATATAAGTGGGTGCTTTAACACAATCAAGAACAAGAAAATTACATTAAAAAACCTTTCATCAATTAGCAAATTGAATTGTTGTCATCAACAATGCAACATAAAGCATTAAACACGTTTAATTGAATTTACTTCCTAAATATCAATAAATCATCATTGAGAGTTCCAACAATATTCAATTGCCCATTGTTCTGCCAACATTAACTAAATTGATTGATACCAATCAAAAGTCATGATTGATTCTTAATAGTATATTAAATTAAATTAGTTATGTCATCGAGAAATACCTAAAACATCGGACATCTCATAACATGCATCATAATAAAAGAAGCTACTCCTTGAAATCAAGAGAAACTGCGATTATTCTGTGCAAGGTATTGCTTCGTCTTGATGATTTAACGTCAAACGGAAACAATTACATGATTTTGCATTAATATAATCTATATTAACATGCACTAACGTCATTAAAAATTGTAGTAAAATGTCTTAATTCTTTCAGTGTTTAAACATTTATAAATTAGGTGTAAAAGACCGGATGTTGCATCATGGACATTGTATAGTATTAAAAGAAAATTTGTTCACAATAATTTTAGCAATAAAAAATATTACATGTCTTAATTCATATCCTGCAAGTTGTAACAAAAAAAATGTGAATCAAAAATTATGTTATGATGTAAGATATTTGACAAATTAATTTAATAATCTGTTTCTTAAAAAATAACATTGCAAAAAGCACAACAAATTATGTTCCTTTCAAAATTGAGTAAAAGTAAACTTGTTTGTTAACATTAGATTTGTTTTTATTCAATATGATATTTTTTTTTCTTATGATGAACACTGAGAGAGCAATTCACTTTTAATTTCAAACTCGCTTTTAACACATTTCTTTTCCTATAGCAACAGTTACTTTTTCTTTTCCAGCGTGTACCTCAACTTTTTTAATCTCTCTGACATGATTTTTTTCCTTTTATGTCAGCATAAACTAATACCACTACAAAAAAACTTAATTTTCATTTAAAATAGATTTAAGTCTGTAATATTGAACTAGAAAATAACCAAAACAAAGTCTTAAACAACACAAATCAAAGACAGTGAATAAAAGCTCTTAGTTTTCATTGTTCCACTTCTTTTACTGGATGTCACTTGACCCGTTGGTTCTAGTTGCGTGGAGAAGATATTTCTCTGCACGAGAAAACCACGTGAAAAATGCGATATAATCATCCGAATCCGATTATGATCCACTGTACTTTCATTTAAAGTATGTATCATCAACTACGCTACGCTTGAACGACGAGTTTTGTCGTGTTGCTGTAAAGTCCAACAAAGCGTAAAATAATCTAAAAAATTCTAGTAGATGAAAACCATTATCCAAGTACATTGATATTCAATTGTTTGCAATAACATTTGACATTTAAGAATTTTACATAATCCTTGAATGGAAATGCTTCGATTTGGCAAAAATCAGTTTTGTGTTAATGATTAATTGACTTGGAGTGAACAAAGTGTGGCAATGGATAATTATACATTTTCATTCTAAGGATGAGGATGAAGATGCTGATGGCGATGGAATTTAATTAATACCTGCCTGAAAATTATTTTGTGAGGTTGAAAACAAGTGGTAGTCATGTGTTGGCTATCTCTGGCTTGTTGCAATTAGTACCTTCTAGTGGGAAAATGTTTAACTTTCTACGAAATTTAATTACAAAAAATGTTTTTTAATGCCAAATTGTAGTCGTATGTAATTTTACTTTATTGAAGTAGTAATTAAGACATAATTTATATTTAAATTAATTCAGTGTTGAAAATATTGATGAGATGCAAATTTAAAAGATTTTTTTGCTTTATAATACTAAAAGAAAGCAATTTATTCTTTTCAAAAGACCAGTTGGTGTTAATGACTTTGTTAGGGCACATACACAGGGCACTTCTGCGGTGTTTTGTGTTGTTAAACATACCAAACGCAAATAATCCCATTAGGTTTAATTGGACTCTTTATAACGCAAAAAAATTATTTTCAAAGAAAAAAATAAAATTACTAAAATATTCTTCAATAATTCCTTATATTGTTTGATGATTTACAATTAGTACTTTTTAGTATCAAATTTAGTAAAACAAAAAAACTATTCATTACTAAATTGTGTTTACAACTAAATGTACTTGATTGAAGAACATAAAACACACTAAACAGTGCTAGAAAGTATGATTACAATGACGTATATTGTTAATTATCTTCCTGCTGAGTGACCTCTTGACCCCAAATTCTGAACGGGATGCCTTTGAGCCGAGGTATCTTCCAAACAGATGAACAAAACTTTCAATTTTTTTGTGCGTTTTAATCGTGCAATATTTAAGTTATTAACATAATTTTTAATCAATGGATCATTTGTGCATATACCTTGTACAATAAGTTACCATCAGTGATGGTATTATTGCTAAATACTAACTACAACATAAATATTAAATATATAAACGAGAAAGAAATTTTGATACCAAATTATTGAGAACAAGTTATTACTAAATATAAATATAATTAGTGTTAGTATCTCTGCCATCACCTTTCGGTTTCATTTATGTCTGTTTCGACGACACTAACTTAAATTGAGAAACAAATCACTCGTGCATTAGAATGATCCTTGAGAGTTGATTGTGCTTTAGGCACATTTCTCTTCAGCATCTAGTAATAACTTCCAGTCAGAAGAAAAGAAAGAAGAAAATTCCAAGCTGCCGTCAACTAAAAATAAAAAATAGTAATTTAAAGCGGAGCATCAATTATGTATCGATAAACGATACACGATTATTGGAGCCACATAAAGGAAAGCAATAAAAGAAATCAATTGCGTAAGAATAATGTCTTTAACGCATCGTGCACGCTAGATATGCTCATATATTTAATGAACATCAATGGCCGTAAACAGCTACAATATTATTTGTTTCTATTTTAGGTGGACTAGCGCAACAGAAACAAAATTCTCTGTTGCTCATTCTTTGTGTGTTACCCACGTAATGTATATTGCACTAGAGGTAAATGTATAGTATTGTCCGAATGACCGCGTCCAATTGGAAACATTGCCCTGGGTGTCCTTTCACCAACCGGTATCATCACCAAACTCCACACTCCCAAGAGTCTCGATCGCACATGCTTACAAAGAATATTCTCACTTGTAATTGTAAACTAATCCGATTCTAAAATATCAATTATGTAAATAAAAGTTATCTTCCAATCTAAACTAATCTGTAACTAATTAAATTTTAATATCCCAAGAAGTGTACTAAAACTAAATGTAACTAAAACTCATAAAATTATTAAAACCTCGCATTATTAGGGTCCGGCGTGTTCTTAATCTTCTTAATGTTGCATTCAAATAAAGTTACAGAACATTATAAAGCTAGCGTCTCGTTGGATGAGTTATCACATATTCATACTTACGATGAGGTTTATTACGAAACATAAATTAGACGCGGCTTCCGAATGATGAAAGAATAAAACATAAAAGAAAAAAGGGAATGCTACTCCGCTACTTTTTTGTCTTCTAAAACTAAAACTACATTTATAAAACTAATTGTACATAATGGTTCGCACCTGGTTGTTTTAACGATAGGGAAGCATACACTTTCATCATGTATCAAACCTGTTTTCGAAAAAGAGACTTAAATTAAGGAAGAGGCATAAAAATTAACTTCTTCTTGTTTAACATGTTAAAAACGATTACTTCTGACAATTTTATATCTTTCTGTCTTTCACCATTTAAGTCTCATCAATCATTTATATCAGATTTTGTTTAAATTTTTCTCTTTTAGAATTCAAAATTTTGTTCCTTCTCTCAAATTTTAAGTATTTATACATGAATTTACTTTCAATGTTTTCAAGTCACTAGATAATGATTTATTTCATAATTTCATAAATTCTAGATCCAAGATTTCAAGATCAAAGTCGAGATTAAATAGATTCAAAGCAAGTGCACCAAGAGCACAGTAAAACTGGCTCAGTGACTTAAATATGGAATTTCCGTTTTCTCTAATGTTGTACAACTTCTTAACTAAAACAGCAATGTCATCATTAAAAAATACCAATCATTACCAATGTGTTATTAATTAATAATTTTATTGACTAATTTATAGCTATTAGCTTCTTTTTCTGATAACGACTTGAATCTTTTTCTATTAAATTGATTATTAAAAACATTAAAAGGTGTCGGAGTAAGAAGTTATCAAAAACAATTTATTTGAATTTGTACGCTTGGAGAAAGTTAAGAATTTCCTTCCGAATGTGCGCGGGCACCGTGCAGGTAAAGCACGCCGTCGAATTTCTATTAAATTTGCGGGTCTTTGACTCAAAGTCTTCAGCTGCGGGTTAAGACTGCTAAGGCTGAAGGTGAGCAGCAACAAAACGGGCAGAATAACTCGATGAATGTTCAGATTGAGCAGCGAGTGTTCTTGGACGTAACGTAATTGCGAGTGCGCGTATGCAACGCGAGTATAAATCACTTTCACCTTTATTGGCGGCGAAAACAAAAAACACAAAATGCAACAAAAGAACTTCACAACAACATGATGATGTAATACAAATTCAGTGACTTCAATCTAAACCAAATTAAGCCATGTTGCTCAAGTGCAATCGCAATTAACGTGTTTTAATTACGCGCGTTTCACTTGTCATCGCACATTATCAATCCGTGCGCGCACATCAATAAAATGTCTTCCAACAAGTATTCTTCATCAACTCCATCAGTTGGACGTCGGCGATACTTTCGCACCGGCTTTCTCATAGAGCACACAAACGTACTTCACACACGTCGCCTGATTCCATCACTTTTCAAACGTTGCAAACTTTGCGAATCTATGGCAGAAGCACAATAGCTGCATGCAAAGTGATCGTACGTTTTCACAGACACTGTGCATCAAAACGAACAATTAAACTCCACTTTGACAAGTGAATTTCTTGACTCATGCCTAGCACAATGGTACTTATAAGCAACGTGAAAATCGATTTAAACAGTACATTGGTAAATAAAAGTCGAATAATTCGTTAGTTTTTCTTAGATGGTAAAAATAAATGTGAAAGCGGCATCATGCTAAAAGCACTAAAAACCATCACTAATAATTTATGAAATACAAATTGTCAATGACGTAATTATTTTATTATTTAAACACAATTATTATTTATTAAGTTTTATAATATTTTTTCTCTTCACTTGTCACATGAAAATTAACACCTGGCAATCTACAATTCACTTTCTTCTTGCTCAGTGCTTAGTCTTTGGAGTAGCAATGGAGAGGTCTTGTGCAATCTAATAGCTAAGATGCTCCTGAAGTCTCAGAAGTAGTAAAATTACTTTCCTTGATCCGCATCAAGTTCCAAGGAGCATCAACGTAGTCGGTAGTCTTTTATAACACATTGTTTCAATTCTTCATTTACCAACAGACCAACACCAGAAATCCAAGAAAGGATTTCATCA
Source organism: Diploeciton nevermanni (assembly GCA_027575565.1). Lineage (NCBI taxonomy): Eukaryota > Metazoa > Arthropoda > Insecta > Coleoptera > Staphylinidae > Diploeciton > Diploeciton nevermanni. The sequence continues at coordinate 30,995 of JAODIE010000003.1, read as the reverse complement.
TGTTAAGTAATAATTATACGCGGAATTAAAAACCTAAGAAAATGTTACATATTTAAAAGAAATATTGAAGTTGATAGTACAATCCTGATGTTTATCACTTTCTTATGTTTCAATAAATGTTATCAACATTACATCTATTTTTTACCTTCATTCGCGCATCACTTACATAATAATTCAATACCAATCGTTAATCGATAGATATCCAAACATTCTCTTACATCTCAACATTCCAACTTTTCTAATATTAACTTATCACTCATCATTAGACACAAAATTAAGCAAACTATTTAATTTAGTACATAAGAAGCAATAGTCTCAAAAAGACTGTCACCCTGATTTTGGATGTTTTAATGTAGTTTAATATCCTTGCGAGCCGTGAGAGAGAACCATAAAATAATTTAAGGATTTGTGTTAAACATTTCAATCATATGCAAATTTGTAAATTGTAACCTGCGCCACGCACGGCAAGCTTAACGCACATTGAATAAATATTGCGACTACAAACAGCCGAAGAACTAGTTGTGCACGTTAGCCTACATGCAAATTGGCATACAAATAATGCGCTTTATTTGTAAGTTTTTAGTACTATGTGGTATTTAGTACAGTGGTTTTCTTTTCTTTGGGTACACTTGTTGATTGATGCTTCCGAAATGTGTGTAATCCGCACGCGTCTTTATCGTTTTACCATCATTGTTTAGTGAAACGAATTTTAAATTGAGAGACTTATATAATTTCAAGTATATTGCAAGTGAATGGGTTTCACCTGCGTGTAAACATTACCAAATTACTAAACAATCTAGAAAAGTAGTACAAGTATAGAGTAGATAAAAAACATAATTACAAAGATCATAAAAAAACTGTTTAAATGAAATTCGTTCAATAATTTATAATATAGAATTTAGTTAATTGTAGTAATTATAGTAAATTGATCAAAGATTTACCGAGATATTTAAATATTTAATTGAAACAGTTGCTTTTTGTTCGAATTTAATTGAACTCATGAAATCCACGGGGGCACACGATAATTCACGACCTTCGCGCTACCGACACGAGCGCCACAAAGACACCGAGGTGTAATGGCTACGAATCCTGGAAATCTGAGCACAGTCGAGAATCTTCGTCAGATCAGACAACAAATTGCTCTTCTCAATTTACAATCTACACCTAGTCTAACAACACAACTTCCATAAGCAGCTAGAGAAATCAAGTATCCATAGAACTCACGTCAAAGAAACAACATTACATTTTCCATATAAAGCTTAAGATTAACTTCCTAACGTAACGAATACACCGTACTTTATACAACTTACAATTTCGCAATTTACTTATTTACGCAATATCTAATCGCGCATTATTCGGTTTATATTTAAGATAATGACATACAATTTGTTTAGTTCCGTTTATTCGCATGTTAAAAGTTAAAAGCAATTGTAATCTCCTCTCAACCTTGCCTAATCTCTTACTAATGCGCTCTTGCTACCGGAACTATGTGTTAAGGGCCATATAAAGTAATGAAATAAACCAAAGAAATAAATTAAAATAAGTATGAATAAACAATAATTGAAGAGGATGAAATTGAAATAAGTTGAGTTTAGATTAATAATAATTGAAATATATAACAGTTTTTATAACAATAATTATTAGAATTAGATTAGATTAGAACAATTAGAACATTGGGCACAAACAAATTTAGAAGAAATAAAAATATGTCTAACAAACAGAAATAAAGGTGAAAAGCGTAATAAAGTGCAAAGAAGAACGCATTGTAGTGAATTCTCATAATGCGTAATTCCACACTTTTGTTTTCTCGTATAGCTGAGGTCTGCATCCATTAATTTTGCATTCAATTGCGTATATTGCGGGAACTGTATGTGTAATAATGATAAATATATGTAATTACAATAACTAAGAAAATATGATGAGAATGTGAATGAAAATTTTCATGCAATTTTTAAAATGTGCAATTAATTCTTCATAAAAATTGAAAAAAAAAACTGCTTCAGTTCATCTTAGCAAAATATCTCTGAATATTTAATTCAGAACTTAGGTTTCAAACTAAATATGAAATTCCCAAGATCTTCTAAAAAGATTTTCCATTTCTGCCATGTTTTCTTCTTTGGCCCAAATGCCAATCTCACAACAGTCATCCATCACCTCATGCAAATCCATACATGTCCATATGCTCTCTCTTCAGATCATCGTCTTTAAGACATTTGATATATTACTAACTCCCATTCGTCTTCATTACATGCACATGATACGATGAATTACTTCAATCCACCATATGCCCGCATCGTAGTGTTGGGAAATTCTTAGAACAACAAAACTCAATTCGTCGCTATATAATACAATAACAAGTAAACAAATTCACCGCTGCTAGCATTTTATTGCATGTTGCTAGAGTTTCAACTTGTTTCGACGCGAAGCAGAAGTCGAAGAAATGTGTCGATGGTAGGAAGATGAAGAGGAAGTCACTGTGATCTTCTGCTTTGGTGTGTAATTTGTGGCACAATCTGCGTTACCCAAGCTGAGGTGAAAGGATCCGAATTAGCAGACAAAACAAGTGATTTACGTTAACAAACGCCAACAAATGAACACCAATGTTCCTGAAAAACAGATGAAAACAGTTTCAGTTAATTTGGATTTTTATATTCCTAACTCTAGTAAAGTGACTCTGGTGATATAAACCGAATTTGTTTATGTAATTGACAACGATGAAACAGAAGAATAACTAGGTAGTCTGATAGTTTCGTAGGAGACTGACGCATCTCATTTAGTTTTAGCTAGAATGAGATTTATAATCCAAGGTTTTGCACATTTTCAACTTGTTCTTATATCTTTTAGCGTCGTTTGCATGCATTACAAGTATTTTAAGCACTTGCAAGTCACGTTTGCGACAATCAAGGAGAAAGCGCGACTCTGATGGAAGCAGATGGTGTCAGATATTCATGATTTGTAGGAGAAGAGAGAATGTATCAAAAACTATGAAGGTGTATTCTTTTTTCAAATGTTTAATGTAAAAAGTGAACAAAACATTATCATGCCTTAGAGGTATGCAAAATATTTGTATTGTTCGTTAATAATCTAACGTTACTGCTTGAATTTTATAACTAACATGGAATGCAAAACATTAAAGTAAAGATAAATTTCGAAATTTCTACATAAAGTTATTTTAAGTGGTACTAATCATCGATAGAAATGATGTATTCTCTGCAATAAATTGTACCTTGTAGTTCTTGCAATAAAATAAGTAAATTCGCTTGTTTACTTCTTGTGTGATAAATTACCATAATTACTTGCATAAATAGGCAGTAAAATTCGTTGTGTATAGAATGAGTTTTATAACACGCTTTATTTAATCGAAGTTTCAACAGATTGTTGGAAGAAGTAACACCTTGTTCGAAAGAGTATAATTGATTTATGCGATCTGCGGGCTTTAAAATTACAACATAATTTGCCAATAACTAACAATGTAAGTAAACCAAGCAAAATTTTATCACATTGTAACTTCTTACCACGTAATTCAGCGTAAAATAATAAATATAATCTGCAATGCAAGAAATTTAATTTAGTTAACAGTGGTATATGCAACTAAACAAACTCCAAACTTTGAATTGAAATGCACGTGTATATGCATAACCTGGTTATTTAGAAAATTAGTTTATTTGGTTTACATCGTCTAAACTAATAAATAACAACATATTCTATAATAAATAATTCAACAATATGGTAGAATTAAAAGGATTTGACGATCCCAATTTATCTCCTAACGAAAACGAAGAAGTTCAGAAGAAAAGTACAAAGAAAAGTGGTGGATTCCAATCAATGGGTCTTAGTTTCAATATTTTGAAAGGAATTACAAAAAGGGGGTACAAAATACCAACACCTATTCAAAGAAAAGTATATATAACAACAACTGAATGTGCTAATAAAAATTTAATTACTTTTTACTGTGTTTTAAAGGCAATTCCACTTGTGCTTGAAGGAAGGGATGTGGTTGCTATGGCTCGAACTGGTAGTGGAAAAACAGCTTGCTTCTTAATTCCAATGTTTGAAAGGTTGAAAATACGTTCGGTCAAAACAGGAGCAAGAGCTTTAATATTATCACCAACAAGAGAATTGGCTTTACAGGTAATTAAAACACATATTTCTGTGTGTTGCAAGGTATATTCTAATAATTTGTTATATTTTTGCAGACATTGAAGTTTATCAAAGAAATTGGGCGTTTTTCTGACTTAAAAGCCTCTGTAATTCTAGGAGGAGATTCAATGGAAGATCAATTCTCAGCCATACATGGAAATCCAGATATTATAGTAGCAACACCAGGTCGATTCTTGCATGTGTGCATTGAAATGGACCTCAAATTGAAGAGTATAGAATATATTGTATTTGATGAAGCTGATAGATTATTTGAAATGGGTTTTGGTGAACAACTCAATGAGATTGTTAACCGTTTGCCAGATTCAAGACAGACTGTGTTGTTTTCTGCAACTTTACCAAAAGTTTTGGTAGAATTTGCTAAAGCAGGGCTTAATGACCCTGTTTTGATAAGGTAAATCATTTATATTTGATTCAGTATGCTCACATTAATATTGTTTAAATTGTTTTCAATTAGATTGGATGTTGAGAGTAAACTCCCAACTGGTCTACAACTATGGTTCGTTACTTGTCGTCCTGAAGAAAAATTAGCAGCATTAATTGTTCTTTTAAAGACACATATTGATTCAGAACAACAAACTGTCGTTTTTGCTGCTACAAAATATCATGTTGAATATGTTCACATGATCTTAGACCATTTTGGAATAAGCAATACTTATATCTACTCAAATTTAGACCCAGCAGCGAGAAAAATTAACACAGCCAAGTTTTCGCAAGGAAAATGCAAAGTTTTAGTTGTGACAGATGTAGCAGCGCGAGGTATCGATATTCCGCAGTTGAATAATGTAATCAATTATAATTTTCCGGCCAAATCAAAGTTGTTTTTGCATCGAGTCGGTATGTGAAAGATATTGAATCAACATTTACTTCAAATAATTAATGGTTTTTTTGTGTTCTAGGTCGTTGTGCTCGTGCTGGTCGTTCAGGTACAGCATATTCTATTGTGGCACCTGATGAACACGCATATCTCCTCGACTTACATCTCTTCTTAGACCGTGAATTATCTTTAAGTTTACCCGGAAGTAAAGAAGGTACGATTGGGAGAATGCCGCAGAGTTTGATTGAGGAGCAACACAGCGCTCTGTTGACTCTTCATGAAACTCGCCTGGATATTCAAAGTATGAAGAAAGTAACTGAGAATGCTTATGAGCAATATTTAAGATCAAGGCCAGCTGCCTCTGCTGATAGCAATAAACGCGTTAAGGAATTGCCGTTGAATTCAGTTGCGGTGCATTCAATCTTCAGGAATGCAGATGGGAACGAAGAGGAGAACGACAGGGAGAATATTCTAGATAGAATGAAGGCGTATAGACCACAAGGGGTAAGAAAGCAATTACCATGGTTCCTTGGTTGTTTCATCTTTTAAGTGGATTTTTAGACTATATTTGAAATATGTGGTAAAAATAAATCGCAAGACTATCGAGTTATGAAGGAAAAACGCGCTTTTCACAAAGAAAAAATCGAAAGTCATCATCAGAAATGTGACTTAAAGCAGTCTTCACTGATTAAACCTGAGACTACACTGCAAGGAAGCAATAAAGAGCAAATTGAAGACACATTCGCCACTATTGTCGTTCCGAAGAAGAGGAAAATAGATGACTTGTACAAGCAGAAAACCAAAAAGCCGCGGCAAGAAGTCAAGAAAGATGAGAATTATATTTCATATCAGCCTGCTGATAGACATACCGAAGAAGGGTAAGTAACTTCATCTAAATTAAAGAAGTTGATGATATTTATCCTTCATTGACCAATCAGATTATCTGTTAACTTCCATCAAGAAGCCTCCAAAGCGCAACTTGATTTGACCGCGGATTCATCAGAAGCAATGCGTCGCGCAAATCAAACAAAGGTCTGGGATAGAAAGAAGAAAAAGTTTGTCTCCAATCAATCAACATCTAAAGTGGGCAAGATTAGAACAGAATCAGGAGTTTGGATTCCTGCTACTTACAAAAGCAACAGGTATTCACAGTGGAAGGACAAAACAAAGCAAGGAGATGATCATGATGATGATGATGGCGGTAACGAAGAGGAACAAATTAGAAGGCCTAAAGGTAAGAATTTGTTTTAATACCCATCTAATGTTGCCTAACAGCGTTATTTGTTTTTAGACTTTTTGAAGGGAAGACCAAATACACAATGGGCCCGCCATAACGAAAAAATCGCATTAAAACAGAAACATTGCGGATTAAAGTCAACAGACCAAATCCTCAAAGCGCGTCAACTAGCCGAGAAGAAGAAAGCCCGGCAGAGTGGCAAAAAGGGCAAAAAAGGGAAAGGTAAATCCGGCGGCGGAGGTGGCAGAAGAAGAAAGTAAACCACATCTTATTCTCTTGTTAGAAACGTATGAAGTACATACACATCTTTATTAAATTATCTAATTATATTGTACATATGCGCAACGCGCACCAAACCTTCCTCTCCCTTGTTTTCCGCAGCTGCATTTACTAATTTCTTTGTTATGCACAGATTGTTTATCAATTCTATGATAAAATGTTTGTTCATCTTCGTAATAGAGACACATGTGAGACACTTTATTGGTTCGCAATTAGACAAATTACGCGTTTATATTGTTCATATAGACCTAAAGCATTCCAAATCCTTTGGAATAGTTGATTGCTTTGAGCAGGCGGTCTTTCAGTTTCTGCTTGGTGAGGTATTCGGGCAAAAGGAGGACGTTAAAACAAGTATGCGCTGTGGGTAATCGATCTGAGTCCGGACCGTTACGGGCAATCACAAGTTTCAACTTGCTAAGACCCCCAATTGGAACTCTATCGCTACCAGTTGTAAATTGGAGTAACTTACGCTTATCTTCGATTGAGAAGGCATGGACAATCTGCCAAAAATTGCGGATTATCATTGTAAATCTAGTGTAGCCGCCGTCATATTCAGTTGCGTCTTCTAACTCATCAAAATTGAAATTCTGAAATGAAAACAATTAATAAAAGTTCAAGTCGACACTAATTATGCGTACTTTGCTTCCACAAATTAATAATTCAACTTCTTCGGGCCTGAAAAAAAGTTCCAAAGGAGATTCACCAGTCACCATCTGGAAACCATTGTAAAACGCTTGAAATTGCTTCTCGACTGACTTATTTAACAGATAGTCTGCATATAATCGAACAAATTCATATTTGTTCTCAATCGTCACCATCGTCGCGTCGCCATTTTCAATCAAATCATGATGTAGCACATTACCAAAAACATCTTGATAACTCACACGGAAAGTCTGCATGAACACATCCTCTAGATCGGGGTCAGAATATTCTGACAATTGTTTAAGACTATTGTACAAAGTCTGCAACAAACAAAACAACTTATAATGATGGCAAACAATTTCTTCTCGTTACCCCATTGAAAGCAACCTATAACGACGTTAAACTCACAGGATTCCAGTCTTGTAAATCTTCAAACGACCCAGAGATGCCCATCAATTTCCGATAAAGCACCAGCGGAAAGTTGACAGCTAGGATAACATTATTATAAATGGCCAACCCCAGCACAATTCCAATAAGACTAAATTGTGCCTCAGTCTCAAAACTCATGGGATTGAACCACATTGTTTGTGACTCGTTCTGTGTGACAAACATGCCATAATCCGGATTGAAAATCTCCTCGATGACTAGCTGAAAGAACTCTTTAGAAACGCCGCCTTCATCGATACCCTGCTCGCCTTCAAACTCGACCACCAGTTGTTTTTTTAGGTCTACCGGATTATCCACCGAAATCATTTCTAGTTCCACGAGAGCGTCCTCAATGATGTGATCACGCCGAACGCGCAGTTTAAGATAAGGATTGCTGGGATTGCCCGAGACACTTTGTAGGAAACTGAAGCGACGTTCGGAGAACATCCGGACTCTGTTATCGTAATAAAGGCCTAAGGCTTTTGTGGCGGGTGTTAGAATATACGGATAGTGCAGAAAGCTGAATCTGCTGGGAGAAGCTGCTTTGTAGTTGGAGAAGTCTTTATCCATCTGAACTGTGTCGCTGAGAGGTTCGTTGTAGAACTCACTAAGTGGTATCAGGGGTTTACGACAGTCTAGAGCGTTTATTCCCAGTTGAGTCGCTGTATAAATATAAATACATATGAATATTCATCTATACGAATGAAATTCTATCTTGTACCTAGTTCATCCTCAGGATCAGGCCATGGAAACTTGATTTCTGTGGGTTTGTGGCGTAAACTTGAAGATTCCATCACACCAGCTAAAAGATTCGCATAATACACTACCTAGAACAAAGTATTTTCTATTATAAGCAGTTACAGCTCGCAAATGACATAATTTAAGAAATTATTATTATTACCTTCATAAGTTTTGTAGCTGCTGTAATAACATTTTCCTCCTGCACAAAAAAATCCGAGTGAAATGGCGTCAGAATCACTCTCAACGTCACCAACTGCTGCAGATTTTCCAAAAACAAACTCAATGATGATGCACCTCTGCTCGTTGACCACATAGTCGCCAATTTCGCCTGCACTTCAATATTAATCCACGTTGTTGCTCTGCAAAGAGCTGGAAACGCTGTCTCCAAGAAATCCCCGCTACCGAGAACGGGAATCTCATAAATAATTGCCAGAACGTGTACAATATCGTCATTTGAGTACAGTTTTATGTTGCGATTCTGCAATTCCATCTGCAGATACCCGGCGAGTGTCACTAATGCATTGACCATCGCGCTTTCTGTAATATTACTAGGAAGTCTGTCCATAAGTGCGGTGTAGGCTCTCCTGAGACCAGCATAGTCTAAAGGAAGTCGTTGGTTTTCTAATTCTGCAGAAGAAGCTACTACACAGCTGTCTTCATCTTTGTCTTTTTCACCTTCAAGAGACCTCACATCTTCTTTCTTGAGTTGTGCAAGATCTCCCGCGGCTTTGTCTAGAATGGCGTCGATTGGAGAACTAACGTGAGCCTGTCGGAAACTGCGCACCAGAGAGTCAATACTGCTGAAGACTTCACCTAACGTTCGTATCAGCTTAGCATAGTTTCCATTTGATTCACATTCCACAATTATTTCATAGAGTGAGTCTTCAGTCAGATAGGGTATGACCTCAGCTACAATTTAATGGCATTAGTGTTGGTTTATTTCAGGAAGCTTAAAGAAAGACGTACCCATAATTACATCTTGTTTATTAAAACAATTACTTGATGATTCTTTGTTTTTGTTTATTGGTGCAGCCATGTCATTGCAAGGCATTGGTTCCACCCTTCCTAAGTCATCATGTATCACACTGGAGTTGTCCCCGGCAGCGAGAAAGTTTGTCCGGGGCATCTTGTTACGATGAGGCTCACACAAACGCGCCTCCTGCGAGAAAAGCTGAATTGCCCTGGCAGCCGCCTCATTGGGCGAGAGAGTGGTCACCTTGAACAACAATACAATGAAGCCAATGTTTTGTGCAAATCATCGCCAGCGACTTGGGGCTGTATAAGGTCCAAATGGGGCACATGCAGGAGACTCACTTGGCCGCTCGAGGCACAGTGCTTGTTGTCGCAGGCCGGATTGCCGCAGCCGTCCGTCAGCTGATAGAAGTAGCGCTCAATGAGCGTCTTCGCCGTGGCGCGCTTCATCTCGTCTTCGCGGGCGTCGCTTGATGAGGCCGCCGGATCACCGCTACGTTCGCAGAGATCCATCGCAGCGTTCACGCATCAAAACTGCCGCCTGCAGATCAACATCCTGCTGCGCGAAGCCGAACACTTCGTGCAAGGATGACATTCAAATTTGACATTAAAAATGCACATAACCTCGGCGAGCTAAATTTGGATCTTTTTGATCGAGAACACGAGCGTTTAGAGCTTTTTTGATGCGGAACACTACGAGCAAGCGAGTGCGATACCTTCGATGCACCGTGGGTTTAGTACCTCTCAAAATAACGGGTTTATTTATGTGAAAACCATGGAAATGAAGGAAATCTACGGAGTGCAAACTTCCTTCCCAGCACACAACACGCAACCCCCCTATCGGAGCAATAAAAGAAACGCAAAGAAATGTCATGAAGATGTTTCCAAGACATTTAGGGAACCTTATTTTAAAATTTCTTAATAGTAAACGCCAAAAGTTTTCCTCGGTATAATTTATGTTGTATATTACATTTTCCTCCATTGCCTTCAAGCCATGTAAGGACAATATAAAAATAAACAACGTAAAGAAAAATTTTTACATTTGAATTATTTCCATGTTTTTGATTTAATAGTTATAAACATTTCAGATAAATTAGAAAGAGAGGCTAACATGGTAAAAGTATGAAAATACATGCTGTACGTGCATATATTCTAAATAGATTGTAATTTATCTATTTTAAACATTTCAGCAGCAAATTATATTAAATCTCTCAAGGTTCTTATTCATGCTGAATAATCTTTTTTTTGTATAAATTAAACAAAATTACGTTTATTTTAAAACATTCCCTGCATGGGATTACCGTACTTCGTAATCTGTTCGTAGCAATATAATTATCACCATACTCTCGGCGGATGGTTAGTCATCGATTGCACTTATTCGCGAACTGTTCGTGGAAATTGAGTGCATCTGCATAGAATTATTAATAATTTGACAAACGAGAAATATTTAAATCAACGATACCAATAAACGTGAATCATCAATCATGGTCCTACTCCTATTATTTTTCATCAGTTTGGCTTTTATTATAACACGCTTTTACAAACATTTCAACTATTGGAATAGATTCAACATAAATCAAAGCGATGAAACCACTATTCGCAGATTATGGGCCAGTTGCACCCACTGGCGTTTGTCCCACCATATGATGCAATGGCACAAAATGTGTCGCAACGGGAAAAACAACGCCCCAAACAAAGAAAAGTCGGAAGGATCTGGTGAGAAATGGTCGCACATGGGTGCTTTCCTTTTCAAACGCCCAATCCTATTTGTTGCGTGCCCAAAACTTATCAAAGAAATAGCATTCACCCAAGGCAACTTTTGCAACCGTGGGAGTTATCACAACAACGAAAGCAATGCTGATTTGAATTTATTCAATATGAAAGGTGAATTATGGTGCAAGTGGCACGGAATTATATCAAAATTATTAACTCCAATGAAATTAAAACAATATATGAAGGTAATGAACAGTGCAATGGAGAACAACTTGCAAAAATTGGGGAAAATTCCCGATGTACCCAATTGCAACAATAATGTACAAGTTCAATCAATAGATTTCTTCAAGTTTGCTAACGAATTTGCTATTGTTATTGCGGAATATTTATTTCTGGGAACTGATGTTGCAAATGAAAAGTCTAAAGTGAATTGTGATACTTTAAGCGCGATTTTCCAGCCCAGTAGGTGGAATAAATTGAGCGATATTTTGAGCTATCCATTTCCAGGCCTCTTAAGACTCTTTAATGTTTCCGAATTTCCTCGTAAAACGCATGAGCATGTCAAGTCTATTCTAAAGAGTGCATTGCAAGAAAATTTAAAGAAACAAAGGACTGATAAGGAGGTAATGGACCTGAATGATAATTCGATTTTCAACCAATTGGTGAATCGTATGATGAATGACGATTCTATAGAAGAAGATTATATTATTGGAGTTCTTAGTGCTCTATTTCTGGGGGGATTAAAATCGACGACGCCATTTTTAACTTACGCTTGTTATGAACTAGCAAGAGCACCACATATTCAAGAAAAGTTACGTGAAGAAATAAACACTTTAGGGGAGTTGACTCATGAAAATATTAACACAAATATGCCATATATGACTTGCTTTCTTAATGGTAAGTTTTATTCATGCATATGTTCAATGCAGTGTTTTGTTACTGCAACAACTGACTTCTTTCCTGATTTTCTCAAAAAGTTTTAACTTTAAAAATTCACTGAAAACGGATTTAAAATTCCACATAAGATAAACGACTTAACTTAAAAATTTATTTTTGGTTGAAAATCGCAAAATCCGACTACGTTAGACCGTTTTGTCGTCAAATCATTGCTTTTCGGGAAAAGGGGACTGCACTTTGAGCAATCGGCTTGTTATTTCCCCATTTTCGCAAAAAGTATGGGGAAAGTTAAGGGAAAGTCAATAAGTCGACAATCTTTAAAGAAAAAATAATTTTTTAAGATTATTAACCTTATTTTATGTTTATTGAATGTATATTTTTTTCTGAATTCCTTACTTTCCAAGATAACTAAAGAATAAACTCAAAATCTCAGATCATTAACACGTTCGATCCGTGTGACCCACCGTGAACCACCTCAACCATAGTTTACGCGACGGCATATCTCTCTCTCATACCCGACAACGCGATTCTGGGCTGGGCGCGGCTTGAGTTATATGATGCCTTCTAGTTGATTCTAGTTGATTGTTTACAAAAGATAACTAATAACGGACTCATTTTCGACCTTCTGAGACGCACGACACATCCACGCATTATTGCAATGATGTGCAACGCACGCAAATTGCGAATAAATTGTGTTGTTTAGATTCGAATGAGAATTTACAAAACTGAAACTAATGAGGATTCTGAAAAACACTTATTTTTAACACAAACATAATAAACATTATAACAATTCAACTCAAGAGCGGCAAGAAATATCAAAAGCCAATCCAATTCTATTTCTATCTCAATTATTCTCTTCTGTATAATTCGTTGAAACATTTTAAGCAAAGTGTTGGCTGGCCATGGCAATGCTCACAATATATCCTAACTTTTTTAGAATGGCAAACGGCATAGTCTCTGCCATTCACCTTGCACAAATTTTTCTAGCATTCATACGATCGAAGAACATGTTCTGGTAATGTCAAATTATCCGTATTATCTGGCCGAAAATATGTCCGTCATCATATTTGAAAATAAACAAGCGCGAGTTTCAAATCTTGCCCACACGCGTAGTGCTACTCCGTAGAGATGGAAAACCATAAAATGTTTATGATACATTATTATATTAATATGATGCTATCAGTAATTGTTTTTAGGAATATACGTTACATTATAGGTGTTGTAAATTATAATTCAAAAATAAATACTAAAATACATTTATTTCTTTTATTTGCGCGCGTTGCACTTCAAGGCTATAATGCGCGGATGTGTCCTGCGTGGAATGCAATGCAATGCGAATTGCATCTGATTTTCTACCGTCTCACAAGGCCGAAAATGAGTCCGTTACTTATCTTTTGTAAACAAGCAGAAAGAACTAGACTGAAATCCATCCACGGCTGAAAGGATGCACACGGCTAGAAAATTCACACTTTTTATTCTTCACATGTAATTTACAGAGGTGCTAAGGCATCACAATGGTGGCCCATTATTCATCCGGGAATGCAATCAGACATGCAAAATCAAATCTATTGATTTAACTGTGGAAAAAGGCATTTTAGTGATGGCTTCCTTAAGGGGTATTTTAATGGATCCCGAGTATTTTAAGGATCCCGAGGTGTTTGATCCAGATCGTTTTCTTTCTAAGAAATTGCCGCAAGAATTTCTCCCATTTGGAATTGGACGTCATATGTGTATTGGTAAAACTATTTAATTTATACGTTGTGACTATTGTTTACTTATTTCTTTGTACACAGGAAATATATTGGCTTTACTTCAAGCAAAAATTTTCCTTACTATACTGCTCTCAAAGTATTACATTGGGTTGGATGCGAGGACCACTTTTTGTGATAAAGAAGTTCGTCTTTCCGCTGATTCCATTTATTTATCTATTACGCCTATTTTGTGTACTTAAAAATTAGTTTTAATTTTTGTTGTTCTTTTACTATGTTGTAAGTTATGAGAAAATTTGCTTTTGTAGCCATTATACTTTCTTTAAGCAATTATTATTTGTTCAAATATTAAATATTAATCAAAAAATTTGTTATTTAGTTTTTAGTTTTAAACTTTGAGATCGAAAATATGCAACCTGCTATTCACTAATGCTGTTTTTGGAAGATGCTGGAAGTACTTCTCAATTTTCCTGCATAACCAAAATAAATGATTCAAATAATGGAAGTGTATTAATCCGTTTATCCATTATTATAAGTTTATGACTTGATTATAAGACAATCATCATTAAAATGTCTCAAATGGGGAGGCGTAAACAGCCCCATAGCCATCATGATCCTTATAACAAAACATTTACCTTTGTAAACCACAATGAATGGCAACTACCAGAAACTTGTTTCTCTTCAAATCGTTGGGAAATACCATATTTTCAAGCACTTAAACATCGGCTCAATGAAACCAAAGAAAAACTAAGTAATTACGACCTGAAGACTTGGTCCTTATACACGAAGAACAGAGATATCAGCACCCAAATATTCAACTTAATAAGAAAACAATACAACCCCGAATTGTTGACACAAGCCTGGTGTAAATTTTATGAATGCCTGTCAAGGTATGAACTCATTCAAACTCATCCTAACAGGCCTGGGAAATTATACAGTTTGCACTTATGTGAAGCCCCTGGTGGATTTATTTCTGCTTTAAATCATTTCTTAAGAGGTGGAAGTGAAGAAGACCTCTTGCTAGAGGTAAATTAACTTATAATTGTTTAAAACTGTATTGTATTTCTGGGCATTTAATTTTAGTTTGAGTGGTATGCAACAACACTGAATCCAAACTATGAAGGTAATCCTACAAGTCGAATGATACCTGATGATAGACTTATTGCATTCACAAGAGGAAATTGGTTGTTTGGTGATGATAATACTGGAGATTTACTGAAATATTATAACTATCAGGCAATAACAAAGGAATTAATAACAAAGTGTCCAGAGAAGGTACAATTTTTAAAGAGTGCAATTTTGTGTGAACCTGATTTTTAGCTCTATTTATAGATAGATTTAATAACTGCAGATGGAAGTATAGACTGTATGAGTGATCCAGGCAACCAGGAAAGATTTGTGGAGCATTTGCATTTTTGTGAGGTGATAACAGCTTTAACATCATTAAGAACAGGTATTTAATACAATCCTTAGCTTAGTTTCTTTGAAAATTGATTTTATATTTTAGGAGGAAATTTTGTTCTAAAACTCTTTACAACCTTTGAAGACTCAACAATTTCTCTACTTTACCTCCTGAACTGCATTTTCAAACAAGTTTCAATAATAAAGCCAATCATGTCCAAGGCTGGAAATTCAGAAACCTATGTAATATGTCAAAGCTTTAAGGGACTGAATATCATTCAGAATCAACTTTCAACACTTTTAGACCATTATGAACACCCTGAAAATTGCGATGGTAAAGCTCTCTTTTCTCAAGAAGACATTCCATACGAGTTTCTTACACAACTCGAAGAATGTGCGAGGTATTTCATGTTGCTTCAAATCGAAACAATTGAAGCAAATATTGCCAGTTTTGATTTTTATCCAATGCACATATCTCTTAAGCACAAAACTCAGAAACATAATTATAAAGTGGCGAAGAAATTCTTCGATTTGTATGAGATATTTCCGCTTAGAGAAGAAAATCGTCTGGTACGCCATAAAGAATTAAAATTTCCGATTGTTAAATTACCTTGTAGGACAAACACTTCTTGGTTAACATACAATACAGAAAATACTATTAAGTTGAATATTGCAACAGGAAAAGCGATAAACCGAATTCTGTATACTAAATACGCAGAAGTTAAGAGAATCAATAAGCACTTAAAAGTTAATATATTCAAAGATGGATCTCTTTTCAAATTGTGCAAAGGGAAATTGCATAGAGTAGGAATGATTGATTGTAGTGATTTCTCCCTTTTGCCAACAAATCAATCAGTTGTAAATAGAAAGATCTTTAGTAGGGTTTATAATATTCTCTCAAGTAATTCAAAATATAGAGAGCTATTGTTTGTTAATTTAGGTTTGCTCAGTAATTTTCTAATTGGACTCGTTTTTGTGCTGTCAGAAGAATTTACAATCCATTTCTGTAAATATGGTGTACTTTACCTAACTAGAAAGCTGTTTTCTCTGTGCAATCATGCAGAAAATTGTCAAAATAATTTGCTACAAATCAATGAATCACTTATAAACATCACTCCATATCAACAATTTGATCATGACATCCTAGAACTTGTAGATTATGCAGACTATGATGAAAATTTCAAGAAATTTGTATATTTTTATAATTACTACCTATGTAAATAAGGATTTAAACACATGTAATTATCTTGAATCAGGCTGCTTCATTCATTTACCATCCTGTTACCATCCACTTAACCATCTCAACCTAGATTGTCTTCGTAATGTATCTCCATCTAACTTCTTAACATCTTTCTGAAACTCTTCTGTAGCTTTTAGTTGAACTGCTTGATGTTCTAAAAGGTCAACTTTATGTGCCACTATCATTTCCCCATTTTCTTTCAAATAAGTTCCACTTGTATCTTTGGGAAAACCATGTGGAAATGTGATTGGAGTGATTCTGATAAGGTGTTTAATGCGCCAAAGACGTGCGTTGTCCTCTGGGATATTTTTTACAATTGCAACATCACTTTGCTAAAAAATAATAAGGAATATTATTGATTCTATATTGCAATATTGGTTTGTACCTTTCCCACAAGTCCATACTGTTTCAGAATATTTCTCTCCCAGTATGGTGTTCCTTTTACAGGTTTTATTCTTTGAATTTGAAATAATTTGGTTGGTTCATAAGGAGGGTCCTTAAAGTCTGGGTGCCTAAACAAAATTGAATTAGGTGATAATTGACAATGTGTGGTAGAGAATTTGTATTTACCTTGGATAATAAGTAAAGCCAGGATATTTAATCCCACCTTCATAATTAAATGGCTTACGACCTCTATTCCGACCAATACCTCTTGTGATTATAATTTTGAGTGAATTTGGTGTTAGAAAACTCATTTTTCCGGTTTTATTTATCGTTGTCGGAAATCTTTCCTTGTAGGTTACAAGTATATAAAGTTGACTACTGCTTTACTCCACGTGATATTTTGTAAGGCTTCTCAAATTTCTCTTACTGCCTGACATATGTCAAGCACAGAATCATTATACGCTTTTCGAAAGTCACACGTATTAGTTGTATTTTCCAAAAATGTCGAAAAAGAAAGGTAATAAGAAGAACAGGAACCATGACGATGATTGGGAAGATCCTCCAGTCAGCGTTCCCGGAAAACAAGAAAAAGCTGAGGTAACCTCTAACGTCCCAAACCCTGGCAGCAATAAAGCTGGCAAAAAGGGAAAAGGTAAGAAAAAGGAGGACGACTGGAGTGACGAAGGAGATATTGAAGCAAACCACAGGCTGCCACAAGTATCTGATGATGAGGCAGTACTTGCTCTAGTATCCAAAAAGAATCAAAAGAAAAGTATGTAACACTTGTCCTAATATTTAAAAAATATATATTTTTATAACTATTATAGATAAGAAAAAAAATAATGACAATGAAGCAGATGAGGAAGCAGAACATTCTGATAATTCAAGTAGTACTGTATCCAAAACAACAGGCAAAAAGAAAGCAGGGAAATCCAGCAGGAAAGGAAAAGATGACTGGAGTGATAATGAAGATGAAGCCAAGTTTGAATTAAAAATTGAATCTGATGATGAACCCCAACCAATTAAGAAAAGCAATAAGAAAAATAAGAAGAGTAAAAAGAAGGAACCAGAACTGGAGGAGGATGGAATTGATGACGAAGAAGATTTACAGGAAATAGAAGAACAAATTATTGAGGAAATCAAAAAGGAAAGTAAAAAGAAGAAAGCTGACAAGGAGGAAGAGAGAGTGGAAAATGTTGAGGAAGAAGATGCAGATGAAGATGATATCATTTCTGAATTGACTAATAAAGTGAGTGATATTAAGGTAGAAGGAAAAAAACTAACGCATAAAGAAAAGAAGAAGCTGAAAAAGCAGCAGGAGTTTGATAAACAAATGGAGACCCTCCTAAAGAAGGGAGGACAAGGACATTCAGATCTTGATAGTAACTTTACAGTATCCCAATCACAAAAATCAGCCAATCAAATGGCAGCCCTAGAGAATGCAGTTGATATTAAGGTGGAAAACTTTACAATATCAGCAAAAGGAAATGATTTGTTTGTCAATGCTAATTTATTAATTGCTAATGGAAGGCATTATGGTTTAGTTGGACCAAATGGGTAAAAAATCATTTTATTTTCAGCAAAAAGTCAAGATTGAATGTTTTATTTTATGTTGCAGCCATGGAAAAACAACACTTCTTCGTCATATCGCTCAGCGCGCCTTTGCGATTCCTCCAAATATCGATATTTTGTACTGTGAGCAAGAAGTTGTCGCAGATGATTACACAGCAGTGGACACTGTTCTTCGCGCCGATGTAAAACGCACTTCCTTACTCGAAGAAGCCAAGAAATTAGAAGATAAAACAGATACAGAGTCGCAAGACCGCCTGAATGAAGTTTATGAGGAGTTGAAAGCAATTGGGGCTGATTCAGCTGAACCTAAAGCGAGGAGAATTTTAGCTGGTTTGGGTTTTAATAGGGACATGCAGAATAGGGCTACTAAGAATTTCTCTGGTGGTTGGAGAATGCGTGTTTCTCTCGCGCGAGCTCTATACATGGAACCTACTCTATTGTTGTTGGATGAACCGACTAATCATTTAGATTTGAATGCTGTTATTTGGTTAGACAAGTAAGTGGTTCACACACTATATGTTTCGATCTTAATTGATTTGTGTTTTAGTTACCTCCAAACATGGAAGAAAACACTTCTAATTGTTTCCCACGACCAGTCATTCTTGGACAACGTCTGTAATGAAATCATCCATTTGGATCAACAAAAACTGTATTATTACAAGGGTAACTACTCAATGTTTAAGAAGATGTATGTGCAGAAGAGGAAAGAAATGATCAAGGAGTATGAGAAGCAAGAAAAGAGAATTAAGGATATGAAAGCTCATGGCACTTCAAAGAAAGCAGCTGTAAGTTAATTTAAAGTGGCTTAAAACACTTAATTCAGCAAGATTGATATTATGCAGGAAAAGAAGCAGAAGGAAGCTTTAACTCGCAAACAGGAAAAAAATCGAAGCAAGATCCAGAAACAGGAAGAAGAGCCACAGATGACTGAGCTTCTTCAAAGACCTAGAGAGTATATTGTTAAATTTTCATTCCCAGAACCACCACCTTTGCAACCCCCAATCCTTGGGTTGCACAGTAAGTTGAGTTAATTAAATTCGTAGATATTTATAATATGAAGTGATTTTCAGATGTTAACTTCGCATACGAAGGTCAGAAACCGTTGTTTCTTCAAACTGATTTCGGTATTGACTTAAGCAGTCGTGTTGCGATTGTTGGTCCAAATGGTGTTGGAAAATCAACTTTCTTGAAGCTTCTAGTTGGAGATATTCAACCCACACAAGGAGAAGTTAGGAAAAATTATAGATTGGTAAGCAATTCATTTCATTTAAGCATTTGCTTATTTACGCTGGTTTAATTATTCTTGTAGCGTATTGGAAGATTTGACCAACACTCCGGTGAACACCTTACCGCCGAAGAAACGCCTTCTGAATACCTAATGCGCCTCTTCGACCTTCCGTACGAGAAAGCAAGAAAACAACTAGGCACATTTGGGCTTTCGAGCCATGCTCATACTATCCGCATGAAGGATTTATCCGGTGGCCAGAAAGCTCGCGTTGCGCTCGCCGAATTGTGCCTTATGGCCCCCGACGTAGTTATTCTTGATGAACCCACCAACAATCTTGATATCGAATCAATTGACGCTCTTGCCGATGCCATCAATGGATACCAAGGCGGCGTCATCATTGTCTCCCACGACGAGCGCCTCATCCGAGATACTGATTGCTCACTATATGTTATCGAAGATCAGACCATTAATGAACTTGACGGAGACTTTGACGACTACAGAAAGGAGCTGCTCGATAGTTTGGGAGAAGTTATTAACAATCCTAGTATAGCTGCAAATGCCGCTATACTACAATAATATAATACATGTCTTATACATAACAATGGAGTGAATTTGTTGAATTATACGTATGGTCTTATGTTTATTACATTTTTAAGCGCTAAATTATAATTATTCCTTTCTTACTGCGGGCCCATTCCCATACTCATCCCCATTGGCATATTGACGGAGTATCCTCCAGGTCCTTGCACCATTTGCATTGCAGGGGATTGTATCTGCGACATTGGCGCTGTATTGGATTGTTGGCCCTCGGAAGGTAACGTGAGATTCGTCAGCAAATCGCGCACTGCAGGGTAAAGACTGCATTCATTGTGACAGTTTTGATATTGTGCGAACTGTTTAAGCATGTTGCTGACAGCATTCATCGCTGGTGTAGGACCAGTGTCGCGCTTCTCTGCAAGTTGTGTTATGTTAGTACTTATATCGTAAACTAATGGCAGGACCATTGATATTGGTTCGTTTTTTTCTTGATAATTGCGCGTTATTTGTAGCTGAAATTAGAGAAATACATTAAAATGCATGTTTTCCACTCCGTAAATTATATCATGTTCAACGACTTACGAAAAATAGAATTTTTGTTTTATATACCAAGATGCTGGCCATTCCAATAGGAACAATCGGCGTTGCTGACGGTGGAATTCGCAGAGTCCACGACACTCCCCATTTCATGCCCGCCCCAAGACCTGGCATCAAATCCAATCGTAAGATTTGCATGAAGTCCTTGAGCACATTGACAGGCACGTTCAACATCGAACAAAAAGCAAACATTGCGTTGGGCTTATAGGGTGGCGCTGAAGCTCTCGTATCAAAGAACTTTTCCAAAATTGTCAATTCATCCATAGACCAAATATCTTTATGATCGCCAATTGGTGTTATCTTCATATGAAGACATTGCAAATGATTGGGATTCAGAAATACCCGACAATGTAAACTCTCTCCAACTTTGAAATGAATTGTGCCGGGTTCGTTAGTGTTAATAGCAGTCAACTGTAAACAAAGCACCTAAATGATGTCATAATTTTATATTATTTGAATTCACTTACGAATGCTTCGCTAGCCACATATCGTTGCAAATGCCTTCGCATATAAATGCAGCCCAGGAACCTCTCCAACGGTGGTAATTCCGGTCCATTAAACCCTTGCGGATGTGATACAGGGCAACACAAAGTCTCTAAAGCCTCATGAGTTATTACAGTTGGCACAGCACCAGCCCACGACCGTTGCGGTAGAACTCGTGGAACATGCGCCCCTATTTTATGATCTGCCTGTGGACTGTGCATAATTGGTCCGCCTGGAGATTGGCCAGGACGCGCAGGTGATGGTCTTGGCATACTTGGTGACCCAGGCCAATTTGATACTGCTGGCGATGCCATACTCTGCGAGCTAGGGAAGGGACTACCATCTGTGTGACCGCCCATAAAGCTAGAACCTGGTGAATGACCAGGTAGATTTGTTACAGGACCTGGAGAAGGATTAGAAAGCAAACCACCAGGACTGGGTACATGTGGATTGAGTGGAGAATTAGCTACAATACCACCTGGACTGGGATGAGGCATATGTGGACTTGGATTCACATTTGTTTGTAGAGACGTTGGGCTAAAGGAAGTTGCTGGTGAGGATCCAAAATTGGCATGCGCTGATTGGCCTCCCATGTGAGGTGAGGCTGGTGTATGCGGATTGGAGCCTGGTGGAGGTGTCAAAGGATGATTGAAACGAAGACCAGGTTCACGCCCGCCTGCAGGTGATTGTGGACCACGGTGATGCCCTAAAAAGCCGCCACCATCAACTTCCATGGAGATTGGCGATGGTGGGTTATCATCTTCACTCTGGGAGCGTCGTCTAATGACAGCAGACTCGTCAACGTACTTCGAGAGGAAGGTTTTGAGCCCCTGCGTTGGAGTAAATTCGTCCACCACGTTACTTCGATCAAAACGACTGTAGGCTCCATCGCGGAGGGAAACCAATCCACCGCCATGAATTCTGAGTTCCATGCAGTACATGCCTTGATATGCTACCCTGATCAGATAACAACTCTGCGGGATGATTATAAATGTTTGCATTGGAACTGATGGACGCTGTAAGATCAATAGAATTAAATATTACGCTTAGATACATTGCAAATAACATACACTATGTTGGACACCAAGTTGCGGCAAGGACGACAGCTTACTAATTGAAATCAACGGCTCATAAGTCTCATACAAAAGCTGAATCAGTTGCGCTATATTCTTGCTCACATTCAGATGCGACTCCAGCTGCGTCCTAATCAGAGAATGCGCATTCAGTGCACTAGTCGCAGCAAATATTAACTTGTACTGCTGACTTGGAGAATGCCACGTAATTGACATCAATGCTCCCTTTTCGGGTCCATAGGAAATAACCAACTTGTTGTACGTAAACGATTTCACATTGTACATGCTGGCAATATTATACTTCTCAACCTCGATGTACTCACTGAGATTGTGCGCCAACGTATAAATATGAACAATTTGCGCCCAATCATTCAATAACTTATTTACCACAGTACTGATCTGATCAGCTGTGCCCATATCATAGTGGAAGAAAACAAGCCTCCTAGACCCTTGTTCCTTCGGATGCATACTAGGTATAGGAGTAGAAAAGAAGATAAATTCACACAACCAACTTCTCACAATTCCTTTCGTCTGAACACGAAATGAAATCGAGAGTATACGTTTCAGCAGCGAGAACCACGCTGATGTCCGACCAATCTCAGGGGTTGGCGGAGGAAGCTGAATCAGTTTAAGAATAAGCGAGGAAGCATTAGCTTCCACTTGCAGACCCTGATGCAAAATATTTCGTCGTTCAAGCTCATTCCCCAAGACAACAAATGGCAGACGTTCGTCGCACATTGCAACAATATATGCAAGTTCAGGAAGGAAATAAGCTGGTTGTTTTGCCTTGCGACTGTTTTCCCTCCCACTAAGAGATGGAAGCTTACGTTTTCCTGGTTCAAATAGGTCGAATTCGTCAACACTGGTATGAACTCCATGTGTGGCTACAAAACTATCAAGTTCAAAGAGGCTTTGAACTTTGAGGTATACTTTCGGTGTATCTGTCTCGATCGACTCATCATTCGGATTATCTTCAATACTAGAATTCTTTACAACCACAATATAATAACGGCATTCAATCTCGCAGTGATTCACTTCTTTCTCTTTGAATTCAGCCAGCAAGACCACATTTGCATGTCGATGCAATTTTATATACATCCTATGCCTGCTCAGCTTGTTCATCGGATGGTCTAGATTGCAAAGCAACGGGAGTTTGTCATGAGCAGTAGCTGGAAGATGTTGCAATGACTTTTCGCATCTTCTCTGTGTAATCCAATACCTCAACTCGCTTAACAATCCTGGCAAACGCGAACGTTCACCGTTTAATACATTTTCCAATTCAGACATAAGGGGAATTTCATATTGTGGGACGTGGCAGTGTATCATACCACTATGCGTGTCTACAGTAATCAGAAGTTGTTCAGCTCGTAAACACGGCTGTAAAACAGCCACAGACAATATGGCTGGTGATCCTTGTACAGTAGTCTCGATATCTTTAAATAAACCATGTAACTCTGCCTTTAGTTCATGCAGTCGATTCTTTGAGCGGACGTATATTGAGTGAACTAGAAGACGTTCCATTGAGAGAAACTCTGAACGTATTGCACGGTCTGCGATCTCAATTTCTTTGTTTCCCAATGACGGGACATGTATCACTGATAAGGGGCGAGTGAGATCAACAGAATCGAGTTGAATTGTGAGGCGGTACCCAAGTTCGGAACGGGCATCTTTTGATGTTGAGTCTTTATTCTTACTAGTTAGTTCACTTGAAAAGAATGCGAATAAATTGAGATCATAATTTGCAAATCACTAACTTACCACCAATAGGAAATTGTAATAGACTTCCCCGGAATATACTCATCCACATGTATATGTCTATCCAATCTGTCTCGTATCAATCTCAACGTTTGAGAGTACAATACCTCAAGTTGTAAGGACAAACAAAAGAAGTGAAGTGTGTTGTAGACTTCTGTTAGAGGTATGGGATTGTCAACCAGTCTACTCTGTATAAGTTGATGAATATATTGCGCTTGTAAAGCGTGCACCAGGGCTTTACCATCCCCTGTCTCTTTGTCTTCAACAAGGATGTCAATGTCAAGAAGACGCCAAGGAATATTTGGTCCTTCACCCATTACAGTCAATGAGACTTCAAATTCGTTCTCAACGTGAAATGTAACACGACCATTCTCTATCTGTAAACCAGCAAAACATTTTAACATATGTTATTGAATATAATCTCACATACGTAATTCACTAGCTTAACAACTGGTTAACAAATAGGAACAATTTGACGTACTTTCAAGTTTTTCATTTGAGGAAGTAAATTTCCAGTGACCAGACGATGTTGAATAACTTGATTAAGCCTCAGTAATGTTTGTCTTTTCTCTATTGTTGTTATAGGATCGGGTGGTACAATTTTCTCTCTAATGCATGATGGTAACTTGCTATATGTTCCCGTTGTCAAGACTTCCACAGCGGCAGGAATGTGGAAGTTAGGTAATCTTGCTTGTACCAATGTTTCACGTGCCATTCTCGCCAGCATATCCGCGGTGTCAACAAATAATAGTGACTGTTTATCCAAAAATGCCATAATTCTCTAAAATAACAATACTTTTAAATAAGAATACCTTTATGATTGCAATATTGAACATACTGCAGATTTTTCCACTTTAGATGCACTGTTAGCCCATTTTACAAGTGCAAGAAGTCTCACAAATAGCTGTCTTGTCCTCAATGCAAAATTATAGATTTCTATCTTTCTCTCCATGTCTGTTTTCCTTGGAAGACTATTTTAATGCCATAAGTAAATAAGAAATTAGTCTCAATTTAAAGATATATTAACTGTTTACTTACAGTTCAGCTAACACAGTTAATTCATGATATGTCCTTTGAACAATAAAGTCAATAAGCATTGCAAGTGAAATCATTCCTCCTCGATTTCCCTCCTGTGGACCACCCATTCCTCCTTGTATCATAGTGTTTGCAACAGGAGTTTGGATGCCTTCCAGTGGTAGTGGGGCCATTTTTGTAGTATTTAAATCAACTTGCCTTTGAAAATAAGCAATAAATGGAAAAATATATCACTATTTTAAAGGAAACTGAGTAAAATAAAGTGAAACTAAAAATTACAATAACAAATAATTAGAGGTTATGAATCAGTTTGTTATATTTATGTGATATGCAATGTTTATGGATACTCACATTTGATATAAATGTCCGTAATTAGGCGTTGATACTGCTACATTATAGTCATTGGTACTTTGTAAAATACTTGCAGTTGTTGACAAAATTATTGACGAACTTGAATCCAGTACAAGAAGACTCCGTGTCGTCGGGCAACTAAAGATAAATGTATGCAACCAGCTGTAAACTGCGTAGCGTCAAGTTACCCCGTTGGTGTTGGAGAAGTGCAGAAATCAAATCTCAAGACACCTCAGGTTCATCATTTGTTATGTTGTTGTTGAGTGTACCGCTTTGGTTATTACTCGTGGTTTTGATTCCGCATAAATCCAATAAAAATCCTTGTTAATCACGGAGCTCAGAACATATTGCTCCAGACTAAATTAATTAAGTACAAACCTAACTCAAAAATTATCTTCTACAAATCCACGCAGAAATACAACACAAAATCAGATCAAGTGTTTTTCTCTTGAGAAATTTTTATTATTCCCAAGTGCATATTATGTTTTATACAATAACATCCTTTACTTATTTCTCCTCGGGCTTGGAGAAAACTAGGGTGTATCCGCACTTGCCGCAGTAGTGACGGTCTTCCATAGCAGCCATGAAGACACCAGCGCCGCACTGCTTGCCAGGGCACTCCCTCCTCAATCGGTGAATCTTTCCATTCTCATCAACCTATGGACAGATCCAAATTACAATGCTGCCCTCGACTAAATGCATGTTACAACTTACACGGTAGAATTTAAGCACAGCCAGCTTGACCTTCTTCTTCTTGTGCTTGATTTTCTTGGGGGTGGAGTAATTCTTCTTCTTGCGCTTCTTGGCACCACCACGAAGGCGGAGTACCAAGTGCAAAGTGGATTCCTTCTGAATATTGTAGTCGGACAGGGTACGACCATCTTCAAGCTGCTTACCAGCGAAGATCAGACGTTGCTGATCTGGGGGGATGCCCTCCTTGTCCTGAATCTTAGCCTTTACATTTTCGATAGTATCGGACGGCTCGACCTCAAGAGTGATGGTCTTACCAGTAAGAGTTTTGACGAAGATCTGCATTTTGACGGGTCAACTAAAACAAAGTCATTCAATTAGAAAATAATCACATTAAATAATCAAAGTGAGTTCAGTTAAATCCACAACAAAGAAATAAGAAGACAATTAATTTATTAAATGTTATAATGTACCAAGTTACACAAATTACACTAATAGTACAGCATTGATGCACCCGTCATTCTCTGGATTGTTTGTCACCTGTGCGTATTTACCCCAAACAACTTTGCCCGCTTGTGTAACTAAACCTAATTCGGAAATATTGACTTCAATCACAGTACCCTTAGTGATAACACCCAAACTAGTAAACATTGGTGAGCTGGGATTCTTTTTGACCCCAATAATAGGCAGACAGAATGTTGCCTTAAGTTCAGGGTGTGAAACATGTGCCTTCTTGAAACGAAGTGCCATTGGTCGAATAAATCTTTCAAACTTTGGCGGTTTACGCGTGAAACCTTCACCCACAAATGTGACTTTAGTGACCATTCTCTTCCACGCTTTCCTCTTGGTTTTTCCGGATTTGACAACTTTGAAGACTTCTCCATCAGCCTGTGCGCGGACTTTCGGAATAGGCACATCCCATTTTCCTGCCTTCTCCTTTCGTTTCTGTTTTATCATATTGGAGAGGACTTTGGAGCGTGATTGGACATCACGATCCAGCAGGTACACGGGCAAGGCACCCTCAGCCACCTTCTCAGTAGTTTTCTTGACTTTCTTCTCCTCATGTGCCTTTATCTTCTTTTTCATTTGAATCTTCTCATTGCGACGCTCTTTGTTGTAGATTTTAGCCTTGATACCTCGCAGAGAGCGTGCCACTTGGGCACGTTTATGCGGCTCACGAGCTTCCTTCTTGCGCTTACGTTCTTCATAATCTAGCCGCCGCCCGTGCAGCTTCTGATGGCGTTCGATATACTCGTTCTGTGGCATGTTGACTGATGTGAATTAGTGCCTTCTGTAACAAAGGGCGCATTATCAACTTTAACTAGGTGTAAATAGCCAGATTCAATAGTGAAATACCTCCTTGAATACGACTATTACACTTGTCATAAAAGCATATCACTTACCTTCGTTCTAGTTCTTGACCATAATAGTCATATTCATTGAGACAAAAACAAAACATAACCAAAAATGCAAGAATGTTTCGTAATAAAAACCGCTCTATATGGACATGGAACCGCACAATAAAAACATTGACTACTTAATGGAAGCAATTACAGAAACTCTTAACGTAGTGATTGCGAATACTCTTTACATATGATTCATTTAACATCACAATATACAGCAAACCATGCGGTAGCTCACCTTGTGACAAACATCCAGTTTTTCCAACAATATTAAGAAATCGCGACGCGTAGAAGCACTAAATTAATTGTTAGAAAGTGCAATAACCACTCACAAATTCAAACATCAAATATTTATCACCTTAAACTATTATAAAGCCAAGAAAACTGCACATAATTATTACATACCTTCTATTCCACCATGACACGCCGAGAAAAGAACCTCGCAAATGGCCGTCGTATAGGAAGATCCGCCACCGAGTGGAAACGAGTTTCCCCTCTTGCTCACGAAGCGTACCGAGAGTTTGAGGAAATTTAAAAAGCAAAAAGTACGCAACCAAATCTTACATTTATCACAAATATAAGATGTGGTACAGACAAAAATAATTAATCAAATAAAAAATAATTCATACCAAAAGATAAAACATTGTTTATGTACCCAAAGGATCAATTTTATTGACAACACCAATCTCAGTTACTTTGTTCATTCAAAAACTGTTGTAACAAATTATTTGCAATGGAAATAACTAAATACTCTGCACCATCTGCAGACCTTTTGAGTTTCACCATTTTATGATCAACAAATTCAGTTAATTGTGCTCTTAAAGCTAAGTCAGAACTAACCAAGAATGCTTCTCTGCAAGCAGTGTACAAATCTTTAAATAACAAACCTTGGTAATAGGGATTCGTATTGTGTTCCAATTGATATTTCATGATAATAGTATAAATTCCCTTAGAGTTGGAAGTTAACGACAAGAAAACATTGCGTAAAGACGACAAGGCTAGATTCCCAGTGCGTTGAACCATCATTGAATTTTCAAATGACGTTTCATCAGTGTATGGCAGGAAAGATGTAACATCAAACCAAACAAAATTAAATTTGCTTAGTTTGTTATGATCCCAAACTAAAAGTGAACAAAATATTAGGCTATACTCTGTTAAAAATAAGTAACAATAAATACTTACTTAAAGGTGCATTAATATGATCAATGGAAGCAATCAAATGCACTTTGGAAATAGCTGAAAGTTGACTGAGAATATTCTGGCACTTGGCATTTCTCAACATATCACCTTCTATGTTATGTATTATAAGATAAAGATGTGTGTCAATTGTTTGCATCTGCTTTGCAATTACTTCAACGGTTTCGTAAATATTAGAAGTGTTCTCGTTCAAGCCTAACAAATCATTTGCAATAGCATCCAAGATATCTTTCAAAGTAAGACTTGGAAAAAAACCATTGATTACAATAACAGGAGAATCACACAAGAACTCCACATGAAAATCATTGAGCAGATTTTTCTTTGATCCTAAACCATAAAGCAAAATGTTGAAGTTCTCATGAAGTATATACATCCATTTGCTGAAATTATCCTTGTTAGATTTTGTCAACTTTAAAATTGCTTTCTGATGAACTTTTGATAGTGTGAGCTGAGAGAGTAACTTTTGAAGTTGATCTTGACTCAGTCTTGGAGTTTTCAACTTATCTAAAGTATGATTAGATGTTGTTGCTTTACCTCCAGAGTTTTCAAAGTACTGCTCTGTGTGCATAATGTACTTATTTTTGGTGCATTTATTTGCTGTACTCCCTGCTGATTTTAGTTTTGTATTGATTGCAACTGATCTTCTAGTAGAATATCCACTTTCTTGCTGTTCCTCTTCACTATCAGATATACTCTGAGAGATATCATTTGCTTCATCTGTTTCATCTTCACTTCCTTCTGAGTTGCTTGGAGTATAATCACTAGCACTTTCAGCAAATGGTTCTTCATCACTAGATAGATTTTGCATAGTTAATTTAATTCCTTTTCCCAACTTCTTCCGCAGATGATGGGGTGTTTTTGGCACACATGGTTTACACCTTACTCCTTTTTGTGGAGTACACAGTAATCGATCATGTTTTTTGACTTTATTAAAGCTGTATATTTCCTTGCCAGAAATTTGCGTATTTGTTGACACTAAAATAAGACAAGAAAATAAGAGCTATGTTACAATGTTTTGTAAAAAGAGTACCGGTATCTGTAGGTTGGTTTTCAACACTAGAATATGCCGTAGAATCATTTTCCGATTCAGACGAACTTTCTTTATAGGACTTCCTCGGAGATCTGTACGAATTTAACCGTTCAAAATCAAGTGCTTTGGCAGTGCTTCTTCGCACCCGAGTACTCTTTCGCCTCTCAGGATGTTCACGACTGTTAAGATTCATGATTAATTTCAATATGAAATATATGACATAAATACTATGCAAAACAATTAGGTACGAAATACTGTTTGTGTTCCAAAATGAACCTAAATCGAAATTTTAGACTGGATTAACCTATATCAATTTTCGCGGTAAAATGAAAACATAAATATAAAAGCTAGGCTATTTAATATAACACCATCTTAAGCACGAGCACGGCGCGCTCTTTCAGTCGGCCCTTCTTCGTAGTTAGATTACAGTTTAATCAAGGACTAATTTTTTATATTTGTGAGCAGTAATTATGAAGAGTTAACCTAAAAAAATTGCACAGTGCAATTGTTGCAAATGTTTTCTAAAATAAACATAGGTTCAAATCTTTGCAAAAATGGATATATATTTTTTAATTTGACCTTGTTTTTTTATTCATTTTATGAAAAATAAATTGGGCATGGTACTTTAAGCAATTTATCGTAACCTGATTTGAAGGATTTAAGAGAATAGGTAGGATAATAAGTTGCAAATTACAGGGATCAAATTCAGGAAAAAAAATTACGAATTAACATTTAAACTTTTTTAATATTTTTAATTTTATTTTATTTTGATCATTTACTTTACATTGCTGAAAATAATCATTGCCTCAATTCCCATTTAATCAGATTTTTGCTAATATCCCCGGAACGTAATTCACTAAAAAATGTTTCTCACCATATTATTCCTTCTTCCACCCAAATATACCTGAGGTAAATATGATCCTGGTTACGTAATCACAAAATGTAGGCTTCGCTCTTTAATAGAGAGCTGGGAGCATCTGCGCACTAAACCGCTTCCTTTTATTTCATCCTATATCCTATTTAAAAGCACAAAATAAATGCAAAAAATCGCTGAAACCTAAAATTTCAGAAATGCTGTGAATAAAAGACACAAATATGTTGTTGAAAAAGCATAAAAGTTGAATGGTACCCAAAATAAATACATTGTATATGCCCACCACCACATTTACTATTACTACACATATATGCATGCCACATATAAATAACCAAAACCAGAATAAAGAGTAATATTCTTACCATTAAATGGTTTCCACTAAATGTTGCTCCTTCGTTGTCACCTGGGCCTCTTGGTGGTGGGCGGCCTGCTGGACGGAAACTCCTTCGGTCTGGTCAAATCTAAAACATTAAACAGAATTGTATAGTATTATTGTCAGCGTAACCTCACCATTGCATGCATCCCGCGGCGGTTGTGGTCGGCTGTGCTGTGGA
>JAODIE010000002.1:3165740-3182769 GCA_027575565.1 Diploeciton nevermanni | reverse complement strand
AGAGGAGCGAAGGAGTGAAGACGAGTGTTACAGGGAAAAGGGTGTGAGAGGTTAAGGTGGAGAAGTGTATTGTAAGGAAGTAAGAACGTGGATGTAGATTGAGGGTAGAAAAGTTGACTGAGTATTGATAGAAATAAAGTTGACAACACTGCATACCGCGCATTTTTGCCAATTTTTTAAAGAATAACTTGATATTTACATTAATAACCCATGTTAATTGCCATCATAAATCTCAACCCTTTTGTGTGCCTTGTAAGCGTACTGCAACCACATCGACCATAGACCGACGCCCAGTAGTTGCACCGTTTTCCCGCTCGGTAGGATGCAGACTTTCAAGCTTGGTTTTAAACTAGAACGTTGTGAAGGACAGAGTTGTTAGCGAGAATTAAGGCCGCGAGCGACTGACGCGTAAACCAGCGCGCATTAATCGCATTAAAAAGTTAAAATATATCTTAACACGTTGGAGTGGATTTTTTCAGCCGTGCTCTTTCCCACACAACAGCGCGGCATGAACAATATGATGCGCCACACTCATAGACTCATTTTCGGCCTTGTGAGACGGCAAAACTGATAATGTTGCGTGTATTCCTAAAAACCTCTAAGGAGTAGCACTGGTACTACTATTGGGGAAATTTTAATCTCTAGCCTAGGCAAGCAACCCGCGACCTCCCGACTCTCTCCCAGCCGACTAATTCACCTTTTCAACTGCGCGCGGCTTGTTTGTTTTCAAATGATGAGTTATTTACGGCCAAATAATACAGTAGAGGATCAGATGCAGATGCTCAGAGGATTTGTGAATTGCGTTCCACGCGCGACACATTCGTCTAATATTTTACTTCTGCGCTAGAAAAGAATGTTCGATTTGAAGTTTATGCCCTTATAAATATAGATAACATGGCGGTAGCAAGGCCGCGAAACATTTCTTCTTCTTTAGACGTGGTTTCTGTTGTAAGTAGTGGGGACACCTCTTCCATTAGTGATGAAGAATGGCAGAAAGAACAGTACCAAACGAATATTCGAAGAAAGAATATTTGCATGATAACGTTGACTGTGGTGACCCGTTTGCTTTCTACACACTGTTCTTCAAAGATTACATATTAGAGAAGACAGATATCGAAACCAATAATTATGCTGAACCAAGAAACTTGGCAGTTTGTTGTTAGTTTTTATTATGGGAGTAGTACCATTGCCATGGCCAGCCAACACGTTGCTTAAAATGTTTTGACGAATTACGCAGAACAGAATAATTGAGTTAGGTTTTGATATTTTTTGCCGTTTTTGACTTGAATTATAAGTTATAACTAACTAACAAATGTTAGTTGAATTATTATGTTTGTATTAAAAATAAATGCTCCTCTAGCCTTTCAACTTAGGCGAACACGTTATGCGTGTAAATTCGCCACAATGTAGATTACAAACGTGTATTTTTACCCATTAAATTACTTTATTCGGTAAACATTAGATAGTACGGTTAAGCAACAAAAAGTGTCGACACATTTTATATCACAAATTAAATTAGTGTTGCATAAACTAAAACTGGATGCAGGTGTCTTTGGCTTGCATATGAACCAGTGTATGTCGTTCATTTAACAGCGATCTTCCTCAATAAACTTAAAGCTGCCTTTCATCAATCAAGAACAGTTGTCCCTGTTGTACTGCTCGATGCAGGAAAGTACTGGTAGTAAGATAAGTACCCAAGCCATGTACCAATCAATCCCCCACAGACAACATCTACAACAATAAGTAAGTCATCACAACCAACTCAAACATCTAAATTAGAAATAGCTCTGTTCGTTTGTTTACCTTGCCAGTGATGATGATAATCGCAGGTGCGACTAACTGCGATCAGTGTGGCGATACCAAGTGGAATACCAGTTAATATTAGACGCCACGCCTGTCCTCGATTCCTCTCAAATGTATCCAATCTACCAGCTAAATACAAACTTAGAAATGTCATGCTTGCAAAGGAAAAGCTGGAATGGCCACTAGGAAAACTTTTCCTTCCCTCAATGATGCTTTTCCTCTCCCCAGTGCAATTAGATAAGAGATTGTCGGTGCCGTCTGGCCAGCAACGATAGTAGTAATCAGGACGAGGGCGTCCAACAACTATTTTTAACAACACTGTGACAAATCCATTCAATCCTAGCAATAAAGTCAGTGACAACATGCCTTTTTTAAAGTGACTTTTAACAATTAAGTAGTCAAGAAGCATGATTACAACTGGGACAACCACAGATATTATCCAGAGATGACTGGCAGAGACATATTGGAAGCCAGTATGGGGATATTTATACAAATGCATTTCTTCTGGTTGAATTACCCGGATGAATGGTGAGATCATTTCTAAGCATC
The DNA here is from genome assembly GCA_027575565.1 of Diploeciton nevermanni. Lineage (NCBI taxonomy): Eukaryota > Metazoa > Arthropoda > Insecta > Coleoptera > Staphylinidae > Diploeciton > Diploeciton nevermanni. The sequence goes on along the minus strand of JAODIE010000002.1, from coordinate 3,180,417 downwards.
TAAAAAATGATTCAAAATAGATATATTTATTTTTGGTATTATACAATTAATTATTATTAGGAATTCTTAGTATACTTACATAAAAAAAGACCAAAGTACAATTCTCACAATTACTTCACTCATCATTGACGAGTCGTTTAAATAAATGACTGGTTTCTTGGAACTCATTTCCACGTCAATGCCTAGTATTGCACTAATTATACTGTTTAAATAACAAGGTTGAGCCTTTTTTATCGCTTCGAAGTTCCGTTGGGGGCCAAATGGCTCACAAGCTCAGAACTTGAAAACCAAATTTTAGGTTGTAGCACATCGGTCGGTAAAGGTCGATTCAGATCGACAGCGCAAATTGGGTCAAAAATTTGAATTTTTCTGGTATTATAAAAAACAAAATTTGAGACACCTAAAATTGAGTTGATCCATACTATATTAGTTTGAATTGTATAAGCATTAAATAAATACGTAAACTTTTCTACCAAGTTAGATTAGGTACATGTGGCGGTCTCTAGTATTTATTTCTTTACAACAGAGCTACATCAGCGTCACGCTAGGATTTTCTAGTTGACTGTAACATTAACCTTAAATAGTTTAATACACCATAATTATTTTCGGTGCATTTTGCTCATTTACGATAATATCTGCATAATTCCACAGTAAATAATAATAACTGTAAGTATTCTTATGGCCTTTATTTCTATAACCTGTGTTATGATGATTTACTCCCTCAGCCCGATAATTAGTATTGATGAGCACTATTTAGTTTGTTTTTATCAATTTTTAAATTAAAAACAAGATTATCATTGATTGATTGTTTGTTAATAGCAATTATGCTGGAAATAACTTGCAATGATCGCTTAGGGAAGAAAGTCCGCGTCAAGTGCAATCCAGATGATACAGTGGCTGATTTGAAAAAATTGATTGCAGCACAAACAGGCACAAAGTGGGATAAAATCATTCTGAAAAAATGGTACACAACTTTCAAGGATCACATTCAGCTACAAGACTGTATCCTTTTTGATAATTCTCATGATTTGTTGTTATTTTTAATTTTCCTTGACTACATTTTTCAGATGAAATACATGATGGCATGAATCTGGAGCTTTACTATCAATAATTTATAAACTGCTTAAGAAAATCCATATTTAATTTTTAATTTCAATAAAATATAAATAAAAATTAATTTAACATCTTGTTGAAGTTGGCTTTTTCTGTGGTTGCGTGTGCGCAGTCATTTCTTTTTATTGGTTGATTTTAACTCTTCCAGAACCATCGATAATATTCTGGAGTGAATGATATTCTAGAACCTTAATAGCGTTGCGCTCCATCCCAATCGTTCGTACATTTGTTTGGTTTGTTTGTGGTTGGTGTCTAACCTAGCTGCCGTCATATTACTATCGTTGAAAAATTACTTTTTGCGACGTAATTACGCCTAAAATTTACAGTTGTAGATTTACAATATACCACATTACACACCCGCAAGTAAAACAATGTGCGATTTGAAAAATAAGTGATATTTGTTGCGGTCACTTCTTCAAAGAGTCCTTTTATCCTGATTCTAATCAAACATGAAGCAATTGCATCACACTCTGAAATCGAATTAAAACAAATCATTGCTTTTAACGCAAACATTTTATATGAGCAAAGAGTGAGTAATAAATAAAAATATAAATATGTTTGCTTGGGGTTCAACAGTCAATGGTGAATTGGGTCTGGGTGGAATTGAAGAGGAGATAATAAATACCCCAGTTGCTCTTGGTTTTGCTGAAGCTGATTCAGTTGTTAATGTTGCTTGTGGAAACACACATACCTTGCTGCTTACTTCCAAAGGGAAAGTGTTTTCTTGTGGAAGTAATGACTATGGACAACTTGGACATGACAAACCACGAAAACGTCCACGTACGTCTATCTTTAGTATGTGCTTTACTTCACTTTAGTTTCATTGGCAAATTGTGGTCTTACAAGCTGCTTTTTTAGATGTTAACTAAAACTTTTCTTTCTTATAGAACCTGTAAGCAAACTTGATGATCATGAAATCGTTAATGTTGCTTGTGGGAATTCACATTCTATGGCCCAGGACAGTTGGGGCCAGGTTTACACTTGGGGGTCCAACACTTTTGGGCAATTGGGTATTCCAGGCAGTAGCATGTTGGACAAGCCTAAACTGGTGAAAGGACTAACACAGTATCATATTGTACAAATTGCAAGTGGACAGAGACATTGCATAGCCTTAACAAGCAGTAAGTTGAAAACAATTTATCAATATGCTCAAATCTATTCAGTATGGATGTTTTAAATAGGTGGTGAGTTACTATCTTGGGGTGTTAATGCTGATGGGCAACTTGGAATTGGTGCCACTTCTCAATTCGAAACAAATCCAACTATAATTTCATCATTGTATGGCATACCAATTGCATTCATTGCTTGTGGTGGTAACCACACATTTGCCGTCACGAAATCAGGTGCCGTATTCGGCTGGGGTAAGAATACAAATGGTCAACTGGGTATCAATGACATCGAATCAAAAATGTATCCTTGTCAACTTCGCACTCTTCGTAATACTCGAGTGCGGTACATATCTTGCGGAGAAGACTTCTCCACGTTTCTTACAATGGACGGCGGTGTTTTCACATGTGGACTTGGGAGTTGTGGACAGTTGGGTCATGGCAGCACATCAAGTGAGATACTTCCAAGGAAAGTCTCTGAACTTATGGGGAGTACAATAACTCAAATTCAATGTGGACGTCAGCACACGCTTGCTTTTATTCCCTCTAGAGGAAGATTGTATAGTTTTGGTCTTGGCGGAGCCGGACAACTCGGACGTAATCGAATTGGAAATGCGTCTACGCCACAAATTGTATTTGGACCATGGGTAACTGCCTCGCAGACTTCCTTGGCAGTTAATTCAGTACCACCGGAAGTAAGGGTGCATCGCGTTTTTGCTGGTGGAGATCATTGCTTTACAAGAGTGAACCCAATTAATAGGTATTTATTAATTGTGATTATTTTCTCTTTTGCTTATGTTGGTGATTATTTACTTACAGCACAGTGCCACCATTCGACAATCGTGATTTTCAGGATTCCACTCAGATTCTATCACTGCGATCTGAGAAAATTGCAGCGTGTTTGAAGATGGCGCCGGAGAGTAAAGTAGATCAGGATTTGATCAGTTACCTTGAGACTGTGTTCAAGAGTTTGGCTTGTATGAATTCTTCATTCTTGAAAGCGAATAACGAGCATTATTGCTGTAATAGTAAACATCATGGTGTTCAGTTAGATCAAGCTGAAGAAGTATTTAATATGATTGGGAAGATGGAAAATGAAAGTATTAAGAACATAGTAAGTATCTTTTGTTGACAAAATCACTCTTTATTAAGATTTTGTTATGGTAGATTTTTGCTTCAATAACCGAAAGCTTAATTCCGAAACTGGCACCATCACCGCCAGATGTGGAGGTCCTCAGGATATATTTACTTCTCCCCTTTTATCACGAGTTTAACAATCCTAAACGACATGTAAAACTACAACGTCCATTTGCCCATTCTGTCCTACGATTAAAAGAGCAAGCAAAACGTGTAGTATCAAGTTGGTGGGCGAATGCCTCTAGTGATTACTTCGAAAAAATTGTGAATATGTTTAAAAGTGTAGCGATGTATTTGATCATGTCGCAAAATGTTCCTCCAAATGGGGTAAGTACTACAGCTTCACTAAGCTCACCATTAATATTAACTCTGCATTATTATTTCTAGTTGATTTCGTATGATGAAAGTCTCGCTGCAATTCTAAGACTTCTCGAATTCATGAACGAATTGAATCATACTATGGATGGGTTGAAAGTGCCTTACGATACGTTCCACATCAATGAATTGTTGGACTTTGTCGATATTAGAATTGACTATGTATCTTGGTTGACTGATGCATCTGTGAGAGTCTATTGGTCGTCAGTTGTATTCGGTAAATCAATGATTATTTTGTTTGTAGAATCGTTTCTATTTGTGTAACTATCCATTTATATTCGACGCTCAGGCGAAAACTCGTCTTCTGCAGACAGATCAAGCCATGCAAATGGAGTCTGCAATGCAGGAGTCTGCGCAGCGTACTGTGATGACGTTGTTGAGTGCGAATTTCTTCCAGTTGAACAATTTGAATACCTATTTAATGTTGGAGGTGAGTCGTGATAGGCTCGTGGATGATGCGTTGTGTCAATTGAGAATGGCGAGTACTTTGGATCTAAAGAAACCTTTAAAGGTAAATCATTAAATTTACATTTCTATTATGCAGTAGTCATTACAAATATCGTTGCCAATAATGTTGTATTACATGCTTGTTTATTAAATTAGTGGTTGTTCATTTCGGTTAGGTCAAATTTAAGAACGAAGAAGCAGAAGACGCGGGTGGTGTTCGCAAGGAATTCTTCCTTCTCCTTCTTCGAGATATCCTTGATCCGAAGTACGGCATGTTTAAAGAGTATGAAGAAACACGCTCAATATGGTTCTCTCAAGATTCTCTCGAAGATGCTGCGATGTATGAATTCATCGGCCAACTTTGCGGTCTTGCAATCTATAATTTCACCATTATTGATATTCCGTTCCCATTAGCTCTATATAAAAAGTTATTAAAGGAACCAGTAGGTTTGGTGGATGTCAAAGGACTGTCGCCTACAATTTACAACTCTCTGCAGTCACTTTTGGATTATGATGAGTCTGACGTGGGTGATGTTTTTGCACTTAATTTTGAAGTGACCAGGGAGGCTTTCGGAGAGGTGAAAAGCATTCCTCTTAAAACAAATGGAGAGAACATTCTAGTCACACAGGAAAATAAGTAAGTTATCATTGCATAGTATTTTTTGTACTGTTATTAGCTTCCTCTTTATTTAGGCAAGAATATGTCAATTTATACGTCGACTATTTATTCAATACATCAGTCAGCTCGCAGTTTGAATCTTTCCACGCTGGTTTTATGAAGGTCTGTGGAGGTCGTGTATTAATATTGTTTCACTCTCATGAATTGATGGCAGTTCTTACTGGGAACGAGAATTATGACTGGGACGTTCTGGAGGAGAATGCTCAGTACAAAAACGGGTACAGATCATCAGATCAAGTGATTCGATGGTTTTGGGAAGTTTTGCACGACATGCCCGATAGTGAAAAGAAGAAGTTTTTACTTTTCTTGACTGGAAGTGATAGAATTCCGATTCAAGGAATGAAAGAAATTAAAGTGCGTTTATTATTTCATGTTTCTTATATAATATGTGAGTCTTTTTCAGATCTTTATTCAACCAACACTTGATGAGAAATACCTCCCGGTAGCCCACACCTGCTTTAATTTGCTAGATCTCCCACGATATAAGACCAAAGAAAGGCTGAAATACAAACTTCAACAAGCAATCCAACAAACGCAAGGGTTTTCTCTGGTGTAACTAAAAAGCATCGTCGAATAAGTAGTGAAAACATGCATTTACCTATTGTTTTTGTCTAGTATACAACTTTATATTACCCAAATAAGGAACGGTTTTATTGTTTAGCAAAGATATTAACGTTTGTTGGGTTGTGGTAGAATTATGTCTGGATCATCACTTAATTTATTTTTTTCTTTGCAAACGCTGAAATTTGGAATGGACATTCATTCATTTTTATGATAGATATTTCTTGGAGGATGTTTAAAGATACATTCACTAAATTAGATTGTTTTTATATAGTATACGAGATAAACAATTAGAATTTGTGATAAAAATTTGTAATGGTGTAATGAGTTACACTATTTATGAATTACACTAAAATGTTGAATAACTTTGGTATAGATTATTCAAAGCATGGTTTAATAATATTGCTAATATAGTTAAATTTTAAGAGGTTCTCATTTCTTTCGTTTCTCTTCGGCTTCGTGAAAAGAACTTCTATTCCTTGATTGGTTGACCATACACGCATGCGCATTATCTACTTTTATTTAAGAGCAAATATTTTTGAAATTATATTTCTATAATTCTTATAAGCATTTGATAATTACTACGCAAAGTAATATTATATAAATGTATTATAATATTCTAGTGTGTATAATTGTGTTTATTTTATTTTATTTACGATTACTCCCACTTCTTTAATCACGAAGGTTCAAAATCAGCCGTTACAGAACTAGCCAACTGGCAGTGGGCATCTTCCAGTTCTTTACTTATTCTTTGTGCTTAGAAGGATTTGTTGGAGGAAATCAAGAGTCAAAAACGTGTTATTGATCATTAGATTCGTTTTATTTGTAATTTGTAGAATCGTATTGATAGCTGTTTCATAATTGTGCAAAATGACTTCTGCTTCTGCTGTGTGGAAGATGTTTTTGGATGTCCAGTTAGAAGCACATGATCTTCTAGTTCAAGGCTTTAAGGAACTCAATCTTGATGTGGGTATATTAGCAATTCAATTAATATGAAAATTTAATTGTCTGCTTGTAGATCTCTTCTTTGAACTCTAAATATTTGTCATGCCATGAAGAAACAAACTTGGCAAGTAGAATACAAGGTATTGAGGAATTGCTGAAAGATCTCAGGATTAAAAATCATGATGGGAAGAGGAAGATCTCTAATAAGGAGAATATCAGTAGTAAGTGAAAACAGTGTAAAAGCGAAATATTTAAACTAATATTAACTGATATTTATTGCAACAGACTCTGAAAATTCATTGGCAAGTACCATAGATAGAGATGACTCTCGCAGGCCACGCCGTAAAGCAGCAGCCGATGCCAGCGATCGAGCCAGCGTCCAGGTCAATGCATCTCTTAAAGGCAAACTACGACAGGAAAAGTCAACCATTAGGATTAAACAAGAGAGAGTCAGTGAAGTGCATCCTAATGATAATGCTGTGGAGGAGGCTGAGAAGTCTGCTCAGGAGATGCCACCTCCAGCAGCACTACCTAAACGCGCCGGTCGCAAGAAGAAAGAAGAAACGATCAAGGTAGAGAAAACACGATTCACTCGTGCGTGTAAAAACAAAAATCAAGATGCTAAAATTGAGAAATCAGATGATGAGTCTGATGTGGTTTTAATTCCACAACCGGTACCAACGGTGAATGTCGAGGACGATACTGAAAATGAACAGCGGACGAACGAAACTGAATCTGAAGAGGAGGTTTACGAAAAGTCGATAAAGACAATGAAAAAGGAAGCCTCGAAACGAACAAGAAGTCCATCATCAGAAGCTAAGAAACAAACTGGCCCGAAACGATCGAAGATGAAGGAAACAACACCAGCTAAGAGGCCTTCATCGCACTATGAAGATGCAGTTAGTATTAAAGATTTTCAGGATGTCGAAACTGAACAAGCGGAAGTCTTCAATACACCTCCAGATAGGATGTCAAAGGCCACTAATGACATTGTTGTGCAACTTCCAACTGTTGTCGTGAATAGGATGAGCAAGGAATTAATGGCTACAGCTGCAAATTCAACGATCACTATTTCCAAAGCTGAAACTGTGGTCATCTCAAAACCAAATGCAAACTCCACTGTTGTACTGGACAAACGTCGAGTGTTGAATGAAACTGTAACGTTGACTAAACCAATCGAATCTGTCAAAGAATCAGATATCATGACTGATGATGAATCTGAAGAGGAACAACGGCTAATTAAGCCGAACAAACAATTATTCAATCCCTTTGAGCATAGTCCCTTAAAGAAGAAAGTGGAGGCATTTGAGAAGTTGGGAAAAGCAGCTGAAGCAGCAGCCACAAGGGTCACCAGGACTAAATCGAAGCAGAAAGCAAAGGCAGCAGAGACAGCTGCAGAAGAAACTAATATGAAAGAAACGGCGAAAAAATCTGAGGTGTTATTATCTCCACTTCTCAAGAAGCCAACCTATACTACACCAGTCAATTCAAATCGTTATACTCCAGTGTCATCAGTTGCCAAGTCTCAACTCTCCTTCAGTGCCCAGAAGGCTTTGAACGCTATCAAGTTCTCCAGCCAACAGTTCCGCAAACATGAACAATTGCGCAAGGAGAAAGAAGCTGCTGCACTACAAAACAAGAACAGATATCTATCCGAAGAGACAGAAGAAAAGCGTCGTCGTCGAGAGGAGAAAGAACTCAAGTTGAAACAACACCGCGCTGCCATCGAGGAAGAAAAACAACGAGCCTTGGAACTCCAAAAGGCCAAGGAAGAAAAGAGCAAACGTGTTCTGCAGAACAAACAACGTGAGGAAGCCGAACGCAGACTGCTGGCTAAGCAGAAATATGATGAGTTTATGCGCACTAAGGAACAACGACTCAAGAAGAAACAGGAAGAGGAAGAAAAACGTAAACAGGAGATAGAAGCAAAGCAGCGTAAGGCAGAAGAGGAAGCAAGGCAACGTAAAGGAGAGGAAGAAGTTAAACTACAGGCTTTGAAAGTTCGCCAAAAACAGAAGGAAGCGGAGTTGGCGAAGAGGGTTGAACAGCCGATCTACATGACCCAAACGATGCCACAGTTGCCAACGCCAGATTGTTATGACTCGGATGAGGAGAACCCCAAGCCTGTAGTGTTGCCACCTTGGAACACCAAGGAAGCAGTTCGTCAGCGAATGAAAGCAATGGCATACATTCAGACCAGAGTTTATAACACGCTGTATTGTGTTAAGGCGCAGACGCCTAATCCTCAGGAGTTATTTCCCGCGGTTGATCCTAGAAAATTGAGGCGGAATTCTAGTGCTATTTGGAAGCAGGCACCAAGGTTCACCATGGTAGCACCTATTGCTGATGATTTTTAGTTCACTCATACGGAGTGAGTTATTCACTCCACTTTTACGATTGAAACAGTAATTAATTCTAACCCTTCATGGCTGAATATAAATATTATGGTAGACAAACGAAAATTAAGGAATAGGATCAAGTCTGACAAAGGAACTTGTGTTTTATTTAGCAAGAACGAGAACATGTGACGAATGATCTAGAGGAGCATTAAGTTTATTACTCTATTCACTACCTTTAAAAGCTACATTTTGACAAATAAAATATAATCATATATGTCCTTCACATATTATTTTACCGAGTATAGTTCGTATAGTTGAGTATCTTCATATTCTTTAAGGTAAAGAATAATTTTATTACAGCAATGCAATTAATACATTTAGTCAACTGATAAACACAATTTAAAATGGTACTTCCACATAATACGATAATTAATTTTTCATTCAATTTAATCATGATAGAAAATAATGGCTTAAATGTCTGAATTAGTCTTTTAATAGGGAGCGTATCGTCTGGAGGGCGAAGATCCCCGCATGCCGGGTCTGTTCCCAAATAAAAACAACGATTAATGTTGAAGTGATTTTTCAAAAAAAAAATATGAATATTTCACCTTCTGTTGTCAAATGAATCTCGACTAAAATCCTCGTACATGCGTCCCATTCGTGAACCTTGCATCCCACTGGGCGGTGGTGAACGCCGGCTGTACATACCGTAATCGCCGCCACTAGCGAATCCTGAATCACGCATACCACCACTCATGCCAGAGGGTGGTCCACGCAGACCTATGGAAGGCATAGGTGGTAAAGGTTCCCGCCTGGGCGGCATCGGCGGCGGAATGCCCGAATACCGCCTTTCGTACATGTCCCTTGAGTCATCAAATCGTCGGTCATAGTAACTGTCATACCCATCCTAGACATGCATAACAATGATTAGAGCGAGGATAGACTTGGAATGAGCTGAGCAGAGTAACAAAAACGCAGAAATCCGTCGAGGCGGCGCGACTCGTGGAGATTCGCGTGTCAGACATCGTGGGACGGGACGGGAAATGAAAGTTGCAAGAGATACAGATATAGAAACAGTAAGAATTAAAAAGTGGTGATCGCGTACCCCAAAGCGGCCCATCATCCGGTCGCGCAGGAAAGGCGGGGGCGGCGGCGGTGGGTAGGGATCGTGGCCGAACATGCGGTCGCGGAAGCGGTCCGGGCCCATACCCTTAGGGCACTCCTTGGACCAGTGACCGCCACGGCCGCAGCGGTAGCACTGCTCCGGGTCGCCCATGCCCGGCCGCTGGCGTACGCGGCTTGTCGACACCTGCACCTTCATCGGCTGGCCGTCAACCAGCGCGCCGTTGAGTTCTTTGATCGCTTCATTCACGTCACCGGTCGAGTCGAGATGCACGAACCCGTAGTTGCGGACGATGTCGCACTCCACCACGTCGCCGTACTTTTTGAACAGCTCGCGAATTTCCGGCGCTTTGGTGTTGTCGGTGAGGTTCCCGACGAAGATCTTCGTCGTCGGCGTCGACGGTTGCTTCCGGCTCTTGGACGCCTCGCACTTCATCGGCTGCCCATTAAGCATATAGCCGTTCAAATTTTGAATCGCTTCGCGTCCTTCCGCCTCGTTCTCCATGTGGACGAACCCGTAATTCTTGACGACATCACATTCGACGACTTTGCCGTACTTCTCGAACAGCGGCTTGATATCCGTGATCGACGTAAGCTCCGTCAGGTTCCCGACAAAGATTTTGAACGTGCCCGGCGTATTAAAACCCGGCATGGCGGCGGCGTCTGAAACTCGCATTTATCACACATTTGAACACGATGACTGCTCATCCGCGACACGGCCGACATTCGTTTTGCGCAGCAAAAGACAAGAGCGGCAACGGCGGCGGCGGATGCGCGATATTTTTATGCTCAGCATTGTGCAAAAACACTAGCTGCGCATTGATATTACATGGTGCTGAAACGACGCCCCTTTTGATACGGAACGCCATTTTTATTTGCATCAAAACAAGACATACGGATGATGTCGCATCGAGATTGTATCAAGATTAATAGGAATTTGGGATAGACTAGAGGTTCTCACTTACCGCTCTTGTCGTTCTCACTAATGATGACTGCTTTCTGGGCCGTTGGACCCTGCTGGATGATGAAACTTCGTCCACGCGACCAGCCAAAGGACGCCTCTAATGGCTTCTGCGATGCTTCTTTGTAAAATGACAAGTCGCCAGGTTAGTTTAATTTAGTTGTCAAAGTTGACCGCAAGGGTAGTATTAACATTAATTTGAATGCCGTTTTTGTAATCAATCATACATTTCTAATATTAAAGTAAAAGAAATTATACTGGTTTTTAGAATAATTTATATATAATGAGCTTATTATCTTGTTTAATGGCGTGTCACAAAACAACAAATTACAAAGCATAATTTATGTTTTGTTACAACGTTGCCAGATTCTCATATTGATTTAAATTTGTTTGAAAGTACGCTGTAGATTAACTACATATTTTATCAAAGCTTTTCTAATCATATATATGTAAATAGTTCAAAAGTAAAAAATAAATTCATATAAATGAAGTGGAGTAGGCAATAAAATCATAACACTTTTGTAAAATATAATACACTACCTTGTAGCTTTTTGTGATGAAAAATAAGTGCCAAATATCATTGAAAAATCTTCTTCTTATAATAATATTTTCTATTTGTTGTGTTTGTTCAATCGCAATGCCCAAATGGTGCTCAACAGTATGGTAAGGCTACCTATAGCGTCTAAACAAACCCAAACTATTTAAATTTATTTTAGCATGGGGAATTAGTGATGCAGGTAGGAAAATTATTAGACAACAACACAACAATTATCGTGAAATGTTAGCAAATGGCCAGATTCCCGGACAAGCCAGAGGAAAGAATATTAATCGGTTAGTTTATGATAATAATTTGGAAAACGAAGCCGCCAAAGTATCGCGAAAATGTAAGATGAATCATATTATAGGATCTGACAGTAAGTTTCTTGATATTCTAAACTAGAGTCTAGTTTATCAACTGTTTATTACGTTCAGAGCGTTGGAGATATGTTGGTCAAAATTTGTACATTCAATGGTCATCCAAATACAACAGTTACCAAAACTGGACAGCAGCTGCAAACTATTGGTACCACGAGTACAGCAATTATAAATATAACTTTGGATCCATAAATGGCAAAAAAGTTGGTCATTACACACAGGTATTGCAACCTTGTCACAGCTGCAAAAACGCAGAACTCATTCTCCAAGTTTCAACATTTTGTTGGTAGCTGATTTGGGCAAAATCTACGCACTTGGGATGCCATTTTGTTGCCTATTTCGACAGAGCAAGAAAGATGTGCGCCAGGCTTTACACTTGCAACTATGGTCCGGGGTATTTTGCTTAACATTGTAATATTAACAAGTATTAAATGTTATTTCATCTTTTAGACAATATTCTAACCAGCCGCCATATGAATTGGCTTAAAACACTGGCTTGCTATGGATGATTTGAACATATCTTTACTATTGATGATATAACAATTCGAATTTATTAAATATATGTATCAAATGATACAATAAACAAACAGCAGTTATGCATGTATAAAACATTTGTGGCTAGTTACTATGATTCTCTAACTTGTTATACACTAGCAGATTTTTTACAAAAGTGAATACGCCCACAATTTGCATCCAAAAAATGTGCTACAAGTATTCACACTTCTACCTAATATAAAATTAAGAATCACAACTTTGTCCTTAAAGTGCCTAATGAATTATCTTAGTAAAACTTTTAAAACTCCATCAGAACAATATGCTAATTAACCGAATAAGCCCGAAAGCATTGAAATATTTTGATGAAAATGATTCATGTCTATAACGGACATGTATTCAACTCATCCATAACAAAAATAAATTATGATGCACAAAATTGCACGTGAAAATAGAGATAAAATAATATTGACTCTGTTATATTAATGGCAGTCTTCTAAAATCCGGATAGTTACACCGAACTCCCAATTGTATACAAAAATAGATCAGAATTTGTCAACTAGTCTTCGACCTACACTATAAAACAGTTAGTTATAGCGCCGGCTAGGACCAGCCCTAGCGGGGTTACCGACAATCGTCCTGGGGCCGTGATTAGCGAAGTATCTATTTTGGGCTGGGATGTAATCGTAGATAGACATGCAGAGTCGTTGACCAATAATACCACCCAATTCGTAGAGATCTTCTTGGAAGTGGACTTTTTCATGAACAAATGATCTAAATCAACACGAAAAATCATTAGAAAACACCCGTTTAATAACGTAAAAGCTTCAATCACTAAGCAATAGGCCATTACATCATCGCTGACTGTAGTAGATCTCCGTGAAAGAAAATCGTATTTTAGCAGAACCGTTTCACTTTAATCAATAGGATATGCGCGGTCAATCTTTATAAAATTTTTGCGAAACTTTCACTTTGACTTGACGATAGAATGGCCTATTGATGTTATTTAAGTGTTTGAGATTAATGATTTATTGTTGACAGCAACACTCCTCTTGAAGAAGACGAAACTTGGATCAAAACCAAATCGACAAGGAATTGTTGTTACGTTATAAACTTATATTAACTCACCTTGCTCTGAATACCGGCATCCTATTTATTGTAATCCACTCAACATTACTTGGACTATTAGGAGAAAAGTGGTTAGAATCTAGTAATCTGGCCACTCCATAAAACTCCGGCGATTTTCTTGCATGGAAAATTAAAAACACCGTTTTTCCTTCATTAATATATCCAAATAACGTATTCGAAGTCGAAGGGGGAAAGCTCCACATTTTCTCCCTCATTCCAAAAGTGATATTTCGCTCTTCCCAAGGTTGAATCAGGAAATAAATCGCATCCAGAGGAAATATTTTGCTTGTCTCTCTATCACCACCACGTCTGCCATCGTTTTTAAAGCTGTCTTGTCCATTTCCACGCTGTTGCTGATTGGTCTCATAAAAGTTTCCTCTATTACCAAAATTTCTCTGAAATTGCTGACTATTTGACCGAGTTTTGATCGATACATCAATAATTTTAGGGCGTTTTCCGATTCCATCCGGCGCTTGGAATCCGAAACTATCCTCCTCCGAACAAATCACTCTCGCTAGAGTCCTCATCGTCTCCAATTCTTCCGGAGCCAATTTAATATGCGGTGCGGAAATCTTTTTGTAAATAATATTATGCACATTATTCCTCAGTGTAATCACACGTGGATTATCAACAATAAACGCGTAGGAATTGTCCAATAATAAGCATTGGTCTTCAACTTGCGTATTCTGACCACAAAGCAAAGCAACTGTAATTGGACTGATTACAGTCCCGGATTTGATCGTTGTGCGCATTCTAGGCTTCGAGACTTCATCGAAAAACAACCATGCTTTCTTAATGTAAGAGCTACCTCGGCCATCAAAGATAGAGCCTTTTAAACAAGACTGTCCGCTGATAAAAACACTGTCAATTTTAGTATGCAGACTGCGATTGTTGTAGATCGCCGTGTTCGGATAGAGTCCAGCTGCCAAACAACCTTTTATTATGGCCCAATCATTCGAGTGAATGTTTAAGTCGTTGATTGATTCCTTAGCAGCTTGGACAAAGCCCATTGCTCTCAGTTGACTCAAAAGTTGTGATCTGGTTAACATGATCAACTCCATCACGGCCAGACTGATGAAATATTGATTGCAGAATTGATATCCGCGGTTTTGGACTTTGTGGTCTTGCCATTTCTGGAAGGCGCGGATGAGGATCATATGATCGCTGAGAGAATCATCAGCCATGGACTTCCTCCTTTCGACAGCTTGTTGTTTGAGATGAAGTTGAGAAGGTAAGATAAAAGGATCTCTAGAAGAAATACATACAAAATATGATATTAGAAATTAGAAACAATTGTAAAGAGAAACTTACTTTTGTGCCATTGATGCAACAATAGTTAAAACAGGGTCAATACATT
>JAODIE010000002.1:3080523-3165640 GCA_027575565.1 Diploeciton nevermanni | reverse complement strand
AAATTAGAAACAATTGTAAAGAGAAACTTACTTTTGTGCCATTGATGCAACAATAGTTAAAACAGGGTCAATACATTTCAGGATAACTCCATAAATCAATATTTTTCCAAGTCTCGGCTCAATAGAGAACTGCACCAAGTGTTCTCCCAACTCTGTAAGAGTCTCAAACTCATCCAGTGCACCAAGACATTGCAATGTAGTTATAGCTTCCTGAACAGCAATCTTTTCTGGAGGGTCAATCGCCAAATTCAAGAACTCGGAGATTGACATAGCTGCAGGTGCTAATAATTTCGTCTGTAGACATAGTTCATACAAAGGGGTTCTTAAAATCTCAGGAATAGGGTTAACATAGAATGATTCATAACGAGCAGTCGAATATAAATGAAAGCAGTATCCATTTTGTGTTCTTCCAGCACGACCTGCACGTTGCTTCGCATTCGCCATCGAGATCCACTCACTTTTCAATGATGAAATCCCAGTCCTTGCGTCATATGTCTTAATTTTCGCTTTACCACAATCAACAACATACCGTATATCATCAATGGTAATGCTTGTCTCTGCAATATTTGTTGCCAAGATAATTTTCTGCTTCCCGTTGTACTTTTCGAATACATCATGCTGATGTTGAACCTGCATACTTCCATGCAACATAAATGTTCTATAATCACTGGGGGACATGCATGAAGCGCTGATTCTATCATGACAAGCGAGAATGTCTTCATATCCTGGGAGGAAGACCAGAATCGATCCCATTTTATCAATTTGGAAATGAATGTATACGATTAACTCAAGAATGAGCTCGTAGTCAATATATTCATCATTCACAGTACGGTCGTAATCAGCCAAGATGCCACTCTCCGATGAAATCGTCTCTTGTCCGGGGTTCGATTGCTGATATAACGCTAACATATTCACCACGTCCATGTTATTCGCCTGTTGAGCCCATCCAGAGGCAGTAATACCTTCAGCCGAAGACAGGAACATATCGGCGTCCATGTTTAACAACTGTTCGATGACTTGAAAGTTCCCGTGCTTCGAAGCAGCCATCAGGGCAGTCTTCCCATACCAATCCTGGTAATTTGGATTCACATTTTCGTTCAGATATATCTGCATTAACTCGTCAAAGTCCGCCCTTAGGCCTTTGTCAAAACACCTAGCAAGGATTTCATTGATTTCCATCTTGCACTCATCTTCTAATTCAGCATAAGCTGCTTTTGGCTTGGCTTTAGTGACCGCTCTACCAGGAGCTCCATTTCGTTCACGTAATTCGCGCAACTCCCTCATCCTGCCATTCTCATAATTGATGTACCTTAAGACATCTTCTAAGAACCATGAGCAGCAGGTGAAAGCTCTGCCTTCAACTGTTATAATGAACGCTTTGTTGTCAAAATATTCGACAAACCGGTCCATGTCCATTGTAGCTGACATGAGAATCACACGTAGATGCGGGTGCTTTTTAATGTTCTCTCTGAGGATAATCATAAGAAAATCGGTGAATTTGTCACGTTCGTGGATTTCATCAACGACGATATGTGTTACCCTCTGGAGACAGTCTTCGCCACTCATTAATGTTCTAAGTAGGATACCGTTGGTGCAATAGATGACGGCGGTTTCTACGCCGAGTTTCTGTTCGAGTTTAATTTGATATCCAATTGTATTACCGACCTTTTCACCTCTAGAGCGCACAAAACAATTACTAACTTGTGTTGTGGAATTTAACAATTTTCTTACCTCTCAGCTGCTACACGTTCAGCTACAGCAACAGTACTCAATCGCCTCGGTTGTGTACAGATTACCCGGACTTCCTGCTTCTTCTCTAAAGCATCTTCTATGATATATTGTGGAATCTGTGTAGTCTTCCCTGACCCTGTTTCAGCACTAATGATAACAATTTGATTGTTTCGAATGCTTTCCAGTAAATATCTTCTCTTCCTATATATAGGCAATGAGTGTCGAAATTCGGTGAAAGGACTGTTATGCACTGGCGGCACACAAGTAGTGGACGTTTGATGAATTCTACTGATGCTATCACAATGCACCTTGATTCTTTTGTAATCTACATGACGTTTTGCCTTCATAGACTGTACAGAAGACAATAATTGATGTGTTTCACTAGCCAAATGCAAAGGAACTTCCTCGGCTGTATTAGCAATGCCTTTCTTTAAGATAGACAAAATTCTATTTGGTTCCTTGCCATTTGATTTGCTCTTAATGCCCAACTTCTGGCATTTATCGTGGATGTACGCGCGCATTGCCTTTGAGTAATCCGCGGGGAAATCATGCTGAGTTCTTTCTGGATCACTGACAAACTCTCGAATGATCTCATCAAGATATATTCGAAAGTTTTCATTAGCACCACCATGTTTAGTGTGATCGGGACGTGCATATTTGTGTCTTCTAAACATCTGACAAAATAGACAAACAATCAATACTGAGAATGTGCTACGTTTGGTATAATCAAAAAAGTGAGTTTTATGCATTTTAAACCATTTTAGCTGGGTTTAGACCTCAAATGATGTACTAACCTTAAATAATTTCTAGGCCTTTAAAACAATTTTTTTCAGATGTGCGTGAGCAATTCGTGGAGTTATCCACACCTCAATTGATAGTGATTGCAGACGGTCACGGCTTAATTTAGTGTTTTGAGGAGGTAATGAAATGACGCTATTGTTTAACGGTTTTCGTGCGAATCAAGCATCACCTTACTCCTTGCATGAGGAAGTACGTCCGACACTCACGAGGACACCGCGTCGAATGCGGCATATTGGTGGAATGGGGCGCGTGCAGTAAGTTGGTAACTTTTATCATAAATCTACCAGTTAAACTCCAATAAATGCAACAAGAGTTATTGGAAAGCTAGTTGCTTAATATTCAATCACTCTGGTAATTACAATACAACAATGGTGTATTACTTGTTTAGAAGTTTGTTACTGCTAGGTTCTTATCTCAAGTAAAATGTTTTTAAAATACAGTCAATAATTTTCTTAGCAACACAGGAGTCATAATTATTAACTGCAGCAAATTCTACCATTAGTGTGGTCATAAAAAAACCGTTTCAATACCAGAATTCAAATTAAAAGTTTTCCATTGAATTTATTAAATTTACAATTGCTAATGAAACAATTTGGTAATAAAAACATTACAGTTATATAAATTAATCTTATCATATTACGTTAATTTAGTTTGCTTCATTGGTGTTGCCTCATCTTTATCTGCTACCTTATCATCATGTTTTCTTTTTCCTGAATCCATTTCTTGTATGCCATGCTTAATAAACCTCTGAGCTACTGGAACATTAACTGTTTTCCTTATTGTATGCCTATCAATTGCCTAAAAATACAATGAAGTAAAGATTTAGTTTATGATTAATGCATTTTTTATTTACTTCTTTTGCACTGAGCATATATTTTTTTACTCTGGCAATCTCCTCCTTTACTTTATTTGTATTAGGATCCAGACCTTTTGACCTCAAATAGCACCAATATAAAGTATTCAACATGTATGCCACAAACAAATCATAATTCAGTTGGTCGATCAGGCTTAAGTCTTTTTTTAGATCTTCATTTAAGAAGAAATCTAGTGTTGATTCCATTTTATTAATGCTATCATGGAATGATAATAGTTTTTTCTTTGTAGCGGGATCACTTTCTAATCCTTGAAGATCTATTTGCTCCATTTTATTTTGAGCCAAAGTATCAGAAACAACTTCGAGCATGCCAAATGTACCAAACACTTTAACCTAAAAGAGAAAGCAAGGGAAAAGCAACATAGGCAAAAAAAGTACGTTGCTAAAAAAGTAAAGCTTTTGCTACACTGTAATTAAATTAATAGAGCCATCCAATTTCAATCTATTTTATTTTCAGTTTTTATTAAATAAATTCACATGTATTAACTTCTTTACATTCAAAATAACGCCTAGAATGTGGGTGATTTTCATACATATTGTTATTTTTAATGAAGGCCCCACGTCCGCCTTGAAAGAACCGAACGGAGTAGGTCGTTAAAGATTCAATACAGTTTGTGCTTATTCCTCTTTAATTCAAACTTAAAGCACATACAAAAAAATTAACACTAATTAAACATATTCATTTTCTATGTCCTAAAAATACCTTAATACAAATACACGAAATGGTGTAAGAACACACCTCGCGCAATCGAAACAGTTTTTTTGTCCGCCTCCACATTTCACCTTAAGATAAAATAGTTGTACCATCATTGCGATGCTGTTGTCTTTGTCGCGCGAGTGTGCTACTCCTGCGCGATAGTCACAGTCTTCTTTGTGACACTAAGCACCTGCGTGCTCTCTTGATGAGCTTGCAACACAGCAATTGCCTCCTCCACCTTCGCCCGAAGCGACTCCTGATCCTCAATCATATGAATCAATTCCGAGGTGTCTATCTCCAGCAGCATGCCCGTTATCTTGCCAGCCATCTCCGGGTACATCTTCTCAACATGCGGGAATAGCTTGGCGCCCAAGATTTGCTTCTGGTCCTCCGGGGTCGCCGAAGCCAGCGTGCTGGCATTCAGCGGACCAATGTCGCCGCCATTTCCTAAAGAAACCGTGATAGGTCTGATTATATGGTTATTGGAGGCGGTATACTTGCTGTTTGGGCGCGAGTGTATCGTCTGGTTAACACCACCACATCCACCACCACCACCACCACCACCACCACCACCACCAAGTGCCCGCTGACTGTGATTAACCAGCCCGCTGCGGTTTGCGGGTGCCGCGGCCGCCGAGGGGCGCGACGACACTCGCACCAGGTTGTTCGCCAAGGTCGGGTAAGTTCCATTTGGTCGCATTGCAGTAGACGCCAACCAACGCGGCGTAGAACGGATGTGGTTCATGTTGTAATACCGCGGTCCCTGGGCCACCGCCGGCATAATAAACTGTGGGGTAGTGGGATACAAATTGGGTTGAATTCGAATTCGCTGCAAATGCGATGCGATAAACGCCTTGCGGTCTTCTTTACGTTGGGCCAAAGCAACATAGATGGGTTTCGATCCAATCATCTTGCCATGCATCTCCATCAATGCCTTGGTAGCTTCTTCGGGCGTTGAAAAACAAACAAAACCAAATCCCTTTGATCGACTATCTTCAAACATAACCTTGGCGGATGTAATGGTCCCATACTGGGCAAACTCCTTCCGCAAACGTTGATCGTCAATGGTATCATCTAGGTTCTTCAAGAAGAGATTAACCCCATGCATGCGGTTGTAGCGCTCTGTCTTGACATCATCGTAACGTCTCTTAAGCTCCATTTGTCGCTCGGCCTTTTTCTGAGCCTTGGCCACGTACATCTTCTGGCCGTCCACCTCCTTCTCGTGTAATTGCTCAACAGCCGTCTCGGCAGATGCGTGGTTGTCAAAGGCGACGAAACCAAATCCCTTCGAGGACCCATCTGCATTGCGCATAACGACGCAGCTGGTAATCTTTCCAAACGGATTGAATAATTCATACAACTTGCCCTCGGTCATTTCAACCAAATTCTTGATGTAAACGTTGGTGAAAACCTTGGGCTTCACCATCAACTGCTTGCACCGCTCCTTGTGCGGAATGAACTTACCAACGTAGACCTTCTTCTGATTCAGCAGCATGCCATTGACTTTCTCAATCGCCCGCTTTGCCGCATCCTCAGTCTCAAAGTGAATAAAGCCATACCCCTTGCTGATGCCATTCTCGTCCAGCATCACCTTACAGCTCAGGATGTTCCCGAAGGCGGAAAATGTGTCGTACATACTCTTGTTGTCGATGTTCTTGTCCAGATTCTTGATAAATAGATTGCCGATGCCGGATTTACGGAGCGATGGATCACGCTGCGACCACATAATGCGGATGGGTTTGCCCTTGATGAGGTCAAAGTTCATAGTATCCAGCGCCGATTCGGCATCTCCGGGCTGCTGGTAGTTGACGTAGGCGTAGCCGAGGCTGCGGCGTGAGATGGCATCTCGACATACCCGCAGGGAGAGGACAGGCCCAACCGCGGAGAACTTCTCGTAGAGTGTGGCCTCGGTCACGTCCGGATGCAGGTCTCCCACATATAACGCTGCCATGTGGAAGCACCAACTCATTCTTTCACGCCAGCCAGGTGATTAAATCGGCATTGGCCAATTCGACGTACGGGGGGTTCTTCCTTATCGTCGATCTCGACAAAACCATGAATTCGCCGTCACGCCGGATTTCGCGCAGCTCAGAGAGAGCTCCGGCTTTGTTTGGATGTCGTCGTCTGGGTTGATGCTGCGCTTTTGTTCGATTCATGATTACTATGATGAGGATCGTAAGATTACTTGATTTCGGATGCTTAGTAACTGTAAACAAATGCAAATAAATAGGCAACGCAAATCGGGAAAGTGAAACAAGCGAACGCCAAGAATGCAGGGTTGTCATGATGTGAGACGGTTTGTGGACGGTGAAACAAAAAATGCCCTAGTTACTGCCAGTTTGGTAGTATCCTGATGAATGGTAAGTCAATAAATATTTAAGTTTCATTATGTTGATAAACCTTCACTATATCGTTTTACCAACTGAATATTAGTAAGTGTTTTAGTGAAGTTTTATCAACATAATGAACACTTCGTAACCACGCTCAACAATACTCTGAAATATGCGCATGCGTAATAACTGTAGCAAGGCTAATCAGGCCGAAGTAGACCTTATTGGTGATACAATATTGCTTTCCGATGGCTAGGATTTCATGATAGGAAATCATGCCGCATTAAAAACAAATGTTTTTATTGCAATGTTCAATTGTAGTTGACTTTAATTGCAATGTGTTTAAAATAATTTTACAACTATAAGCTTTATGATTTCTCCATTACATTACTTATCGTTTGCATAGGAAATGAACATAATGGAAGATTATATTCAGAAATGAAAAATTATATGCAGTTTCTATATTAACATGAATTTATGCTAAAGAGTACTATAGGTACTTGCTATTCAATTTTCACTGATTACCTACCCTCTTTGAAAAATGACTGAAGACCAAAGCAAGGACTGGATTGATCTTTAATTCAACAGCAAAGTTTTCTGTCCAAACTTGCGGGCCTTTTTTCCACATTTAATAAAAAAAAAAGCGTAAATTTGGAACAAATACAATCATACATTATTGCCCCGCTCCGTAGCGCAGTCGGTAAGCCGTCTGATTGTAGCAGTGACAGCGAGGTGCATATTGGGGGGGGGACACGGGTTTAAATCCTGCTGGGGGTATATATTCAATATAAGATATACTTTCACCAAATTCACTCCCAATAACTGCTAATAACCCTGGTAGTTGATGCAGTATAATGAAGTAGAGGAGGTCAAGTACGGTGTCAGTAATAGGCATGGTTGTAGTACGCTCCAAAAATTAATAAATAAATAAATAAATTCTACATTATTGTGGAATATATGTTTTTTTAAAGAATATGACACAATACCAAGTAATATACCTAACAAGATGCAATTGTTACAACTCTATATATATATATATATATATATATATATATAAATTTATCGGTTTTTACAACGTAACTTGACGATTTCCGATTAGTGCCTTCCATTCATATCTCTGTTGTATGCAGTTTTGTATGCATAGGTGCCTTTAGTTCACGCTACAGCCACGACCACGTCTACATCGCTACACTGGCTTCTGCTCTCCCCCTTCTCCGCCTTTAACCCCTGAATCTGCTTTAACTTAAAACTAACTTAAATCTACATTATGTTGATTATGAAGTTTATAATTATACAATTACTAATTTTTTTGCAAGTAGATTTGTTTTATATTATAAGTTAATATATCGAATTGGCCTCTATGCCATCTATGGGAAATTGATTGCGAAAAGGGGTAATTTCTCTTGCAAGTAGTATTTCTCATAGAGTAATTACAAGTTTGAAACTATCTCCCAGTAAGTTTTATGTACTATTAGTCTGCAAGAGTATAGAGAAGGAAAATAGCTTGGGTTCTCCTCTTTGCAATGAGGAAACCAACATCCACAACATGCGTATGAAAACGTCCTCTAATCTAAAAGAAATACGGGATGGGATATAATAACGTTGGCTATATCCGGCATGTGGAGAGTATTTGTACTGAAGGAAAACCGGGAAACCCCATCTCTGGCAAACTCAAGCGGTCTTCTTCAATCCAAGTGGCACCCGCACGACCGACGTTGCTTAACTGCGGTGATTGGTTCATTTTTCATTTTAAAACTCTTTTTTTTCAATTGCGCCACAATATTATATATATATATACTTCCGGTACTTATAAATTACATACGTGTTGTATCCTACCCATAAACAATTCTAAGTAGAGTATTTATAGCTAGTTTCCTACACGTGCGTGTTTACACCAACCATTTTGAAATTGTGCAATTTACATTTGCTGTAAAAGAGTTTGCTAAGGTTGACAGTAGTTTTATTATTAATCTAGGAAAATAGAATGATGAAAACCGATGATCGGTCGAAATCGGTTCAAGTATAAATCTACAAAAATGGCATGTTTTTATGGAAGGTTAGAACAGAAAACACATGTGGAAGAGATTTGCTGAATTCACTGGAACTTTCATTTAAAAACAATAGAAAATAACTAATTCTAAGTAGTAAGTAGTTCGCCTACGAATCCCCCAAACGAAGTTAAGTGATCAGCATGGGTAAGAAACGCAAAGTTCAAGACGATAAAGATGATTGCGAGTACGATCCAGTGCCCAAACACTTGGTAACAGCTCATGTGAAGAATCAGGAAAAGCGTCTTATTATTATCTTGGAGGGAGCCCATCTTGAAAGTGTAAAAGTAAGTACAACATAATACTAAATTAGAGCAAAAACAAGCAACAAAATATTTATACTGTTTTTTAAGGTTGGTAATTTATTTCAATTGCTAAATTGTGATGACCATCTTAATATATTAAGAAAGAACAATAGAGAACCTGGTGAAGTGCGGCCGGACATTACCCATCAATGTCTTCTCATGCTTCTGGACAGTCCTCTCAATAGAGCTGGACTTTTGCAAGTGTATATTCACACCAAGAATAATGTTCTTATTGAAATAAATCCACAGACAAGAATTCCAAGAACTTTTAAAAGATTTGCTGGACTAATGGGTAATGTTTTTTTAATGATTTCTGTGAAATTGTGTTTCTAAATGTTTAACTTGTATTCGCAGTACAATTATTACATAAATTTGCTGTGCGAGCAAATGATGGCCCGATGAAACTTCTGAAAGTAATCAAAAACCCAATTACTTTACATCTACCAGTAGGCGCTAGAAAGATTGCCATGTCTTTTTCATCCAAGAAGGTACTCAATTGTAGAGAATTGGTTCCTAAGACTGAGGATCCAATTGTTTTTGTTGTTGGTGCAATGGCTCATGGACATTTGGATGTGGACTACACTGAAGATACAATTTCTATTAGTAACTATCCTTTAAGTGCAGCGTTAACTTGTACAAAGTTATGTAGTGCATTTGAGGAGGTTTGGAATGTTCTATAATTATAGTTATAGGAGTATTAATTAATACAATACAAATTAATTTGAAAATATCGGTCAAAGTGATCTGTCGTCATTATTACAGTCGCTAGTGTCGCCACATTGGTGTCGTGGCGCTGCCGATTGGCACTTTGAATGTCAATTGTAAACCATTAGGGGGCGCAGTTGTCGTTTTTGCGTGAAAAATAGAAAACGGGTTTTTAAATTTTAGAGGAAAATATGGATGGCAATTGTGTTCTAGTGGACGATACAGAATTCTCTTTGTAAAATATGATTTCCGCGCTAGTTTTCAACCAATCTTGGTTTATATTTTATTTGACAATTTTGCGCGGGAAAATGAAAATGCTATTTTTGGCAGATTGATGACAAAAATGCAATGAAAGCTTAATTAATGTGAAATCTGTGTCATTTCCTGAAGTGATTTCACAATATTTCATTGTTTAGAACTCACACATTCACGCATGTGACGGTGTTGCAATCGCCACGCGTTTGATTTACGTAACGAGCGTTCTTCCCTGGCGTATTTTCAATTTAACAAATTCAGCACGTTTCTTCTGGATTAAGAAAAGAACATTGCGAGACAGGGTAAAAAGTGGCGAAAAAATAATCTGCTTCCAGCCGCAGTAGAACAGTGCGAGTGGCATAATTTGATGTTAGGTTGGCGCTTCTGTTGGCCATTTGCATGACCTTAGCACGCGCTAGGCGGCGGATCCATATCGGCTAGCGACGAAATCTGCGTGCATCCCAACGGAAAATCGTCCATCCGAGGGCGGCGCGGTGGGAAAGACATTCATAGGGCATCGCGGTGGTCATTTTCCGTGGCATCGCTGCGAAAACCGACGCCGATCGTCGTAATGCGGCCGCCGCGCGTGCCGAGGTGACGCCAAGTGGGTGTATACGCGGCGGCCATCATGGCAGTATGCGTCAAGCTTGGTAAGCGGGCCCGTAGTAAGTGCAGTGCGTGCCGTGTCGCTCTGGATTTTTCGCGATTTTTTACTGGATAACTCGCCGAGATGTGCAGGTAATTAGCAAAGGTGGTGAACGGGGTTGCCAGGCGTCCGTTACGATATGCGAAATGCGACGGGCGGGCGGCGAGAGAGCGCCGCGAGCGAAAATGCGCGCCGACGCTGGTCCGTGCGAGCATTGCGCGCTGTCGCCATGTTTGTGTATCGCCGCTGGAAGGAGACGCGCGGCGGCAATTGAGTGCCGGTGAGGCTACGTCGTCTTCGGTGGCCTCCCGAAGGACCGGTGCGGAAAATCCGTATTCCCAGCTGACGCGGGGCGAAATCGCTTGGCGGCAAGTGTTTTCCCGCCGTGTCGCAGACGGATTGTAGCTGGCGTCCGACGTCTCAGGCGGACGCCGTTGTCTCGCGCGCAGCGTCTCATCAAAACTCATCGGGCGCGAGAAAGTGCACCTCAGCCGCGGGTTGCATCGAAATCTGAAAAAACAATGTGCTAATCGCTGGAATACATTTATAAGTGCATTTATCGTCCCCGGACTGTTCATCATTGAGTGCAAGTGTGTGTTTGTGTGTGAATCTGCGTGCTTACACTACGATTTCGTGTCGTCAGCGTGCGTTCTTCCACGCGGGAAGAAGGTCTAGGTTCGCATCAAGGTTGTTGGAACGTTGTGAACGAACGAAAACGAACGCTCCACCTGCTCGTAACGCGCTAAAAATATCGACAAATGGTATACGCGACCACCAAAATCAAGGAGAAAAGCCTATTAATTATCTAATTCCATGCGTCAAGTGCAAACATTCAATTCAAAAATGTGTTCTTCAACTGGTCGGAAATTCTATACGAAATATCGCATTTGTTTCGGCTAGTGACCTAAATTTGTGAAATTTATGTCTTGAATAGGCTTGAAAGAAGGCAATCTAGGTTAGATAAATATGTACTTGATGTTCATAGAAAATTGTCTTGCTTTGACAAAACATTGAACAAAGGTTGTTGTATTTGTGTTTTTGTGATAATAATTTGGTTGGTGTTTATGTGTTGTAGGTTAACCATGGAGTTATAGGACTGTAATTGAAAAGAATATAATGTTTACCGAGGGATGCATGGAGCAGCCATTCTGCATAAATACCAGCTGACTGACAAGCTCAGGTTGTCTCCTAATATCTTCTGTTTGCTGCAGTACAGTAGGTGAGTGTATAATAGTCCATGCTTAGTCTTAGGAATTTATCTCCATTTGCATACATTAGGGATGTGATTAGTGCAAACATTAGCATTGTGCTGTGTGTTGATGGTATCTTAATAGCAACTCTTTTTCAGAGGCTAATTCAGCGTCGAAATGCAACAAGTTGAAGCGCCGACTCAAAACAGTACGGTGAGTACGCTGACCCATATTTTGTTTGTACTTTATCTGGCTGGTTGTGTGTGTGCATTTTTAACGTGGCTTTCTGTTCAGCAGAACGGTGGTAAGATGGGTGACGCAATGAAGGACAAGGAGCCGCCGCCGCGGATAGACGAGCCGGTGGAGCCGGTGAACGGCGTGGTACAGCCGAAGGTAGTGCCGCCGGCGGCGCGGCCCGGTCGCGTGACCAACCAGTTGCAGTTCCTGCAGAAGACGGTGCTGAAGGCAGTTTGGAAGCATCACTTTGCGTGGCCCTTCCACCTGCCCGTCGACGCCAAGAAGCTCAACCTGCCTGACTATCACAAGATCATCAAACAGCCCATGGACCTCGGTACCATCAAAAAGCGCCTGGAGAACAACTACTACTGGTCGGGACGCGAGTGCATTCAAGACTTCAACACGATGTTTACTAACTGCTACGTGTACAACAAGCCCGGTGAGGATGTGGTTGTGATGGCACAGACGCTGGAGAAGGTATTTCTGACGAAAGTGGCGGAGATGCCTAAGGAGGAGTTTCCTGTGGACCCTCCAACGAAAGGCGGCAAACCGGGTAAGAAACGATCTTTACCGGGTGTACCAGGGGGGCCGTTAGGAGCTGGAGGTGGTGCAGGGCGAGGACGACCAGCGACTGTTTCCTCCACCGTCACGACGCCGGTTAATAGCGCCGGACTCCCGCTCGGCACGCAAGCGCCGATTACGGTGCCCGGCAGCACCGCGACGACGACGATCGCCCCTCAACCAGCACCGGCACCACCTCCACAACCACAACCCACACAGCAGATGCCTCCGCATGCCGCTCTTCCACAACAACTAGCACCAACTGGCTATCATCTAGGCCAACCGATGGCGGCAGCGGCGGCGGCTGCTGCGCTTGAACAAGCGGGTATGTCTGTTCCAGGCGCGATGGGCGGAGCTGTGTTGCCGCCAGCGCCGCCCGCCAAGGTGAAAAAAGGCGTGAAGAGAAAGGCTGACACGACGACTCCGGGTGCATCTGTTTTTGACTATAATGCCTCGCTGGAGAACAAGTCGGCGAAGATCTCGACGCGACGAGAGTCCGGTAGACAGATTAAGAAACCACTGCGGCCTGAATTGGACGGAATGGTGCCGTACAATCAGCCGAATATTTCCCCCTTGATGGTCGGTATGCCAGGTGCGATGCACCCTGCGGGAGCGCACAAGAACAAGGATAAGCTCACTGAAGCGCTGAAAAGTTGCAATGAGATCCTCAAGGAGCTCTTTTCCAAAAAGCACTCTAGTTATGCGTGGCCATTTTATAAACCCGTAGACGCTGAGCTTCTAGGTCTGCACGACTATCACGATATTATCAAGAAACCCATGGATCTTGGCACTGTCAAGCAGAAGATGGACGCGCGGGAGTATCGTACCACTCAAGAGTTTGCCGGTGATGTGCGGTTGATCTTTACGAACTGCTATAAGTACAATCCCTCGGATCATGACGTTGTGGCGATGGCCCGGAAGTTACAGGATGTCTTCGAAATGAAATACGCGAAGATTCCTGATGAACCAAATCGAATGGGAGCATTGGTGCGGTCTGATTCCTCCTCCTCCGGCAGCAGTAGTGAATCGTCAAGTGACAGTGAGGATTCTGAAGAGGAGCGCCGTAAGCAGCTTAAGTTACTTGAAAAGGAGGTAAGTCTTTCTCTCTGTATTTTAGTCTATCGAAAGGAAGTATCATTTGCGGACATTGAACTAATTCGGTGTTGTCTTGCGCGCAGCTGATTGCCATGCAGGAAAAAATGCGCAAGCTGGTAGAAGAGTCAGGCAAAAAGAAGAAAGAAAAGAAACCTAAGGCGAAAGACAAAGCTGGTAAGAAGATGGTCGCAAACAGTAACTCTGCAGCGACTGCAGCAGGTGCGGGACCGGGTGGAGCGGCAGGTACTGGCAGCGGTTTGGGTAAGCCCGGTGTGCAAGGGGCGCATGCCAAATCCCACCACTCGCATTTCACCGACAGCGTTGACGACAGCATCGCCAGCGTGGTGTCTGGTGCCGATCTCAGGATGATGGGCGGTGTCGACGCGCTTCACCACGCCGCTGGCAAGTACCACCACACGATGGCGGCTGCCGGCAACGCTGCAGCGAAAACCCTCAAGAGTAAAGGTAAGATCACACCGATGCATAGTAGTTGCATTCTGCCTACTATAAGTTGGTGTTGGTTTTACGATTTGCTTTTACCTGGTATCCAACAACAACGATCCGATCATTTCTCCTTCCCCAGCAACGCAAATATCTTATCTTATGCGTTTCTCGTCCTCGCTTATTCCTAGTTTGTCTTCTCGCATTGTCTCGTTTGTTGATGCACCAAATATCTGCACATATCTTTCCGAATCTCTTTCCACAAGGTCTCCTCTAGTCGATGGTTCATCCAGGTCGACACAAGCACTTCCTCAATTGGCACGCCCCGGTTTATATGCGCTCTTTTACTGATTGGTCGATTTCGTGTGTTAAAACATGTTTTGTACGACTTGCTCTGATTGTCAATTGCGTGTCCTTAACGCAACACCTTGTGTGTCTTGTTCGACTACAGGCGTTCGAGGTCCAAAACCTGGTGCAGTACAAGCTGGCGCACCCAATTCGGTAGCAAAGCGGCCAAAGGCGAATAACAAAACTGGTGCTGGACGTAAAAAATCAGCGGCGGTTGTGCCCGCCATGGCGTTTGACTCGGAGGACGAGGACAATGCGCGTCCTATGTCCTACGATGAAAAGCGACAGCTTTCGTTGGATATCAACAAACTACCTGGTGAGTAGGTCCTCCTGCTCCTCGATCCTCACGATTATCCCGTGCGTCTGTTTCGGACGTATTGTTATCTCTGCGATATGCTGTTTTAGGCGACAAATTGGGTAGGGTGGTACACATCATACAATCTCGCGAGCCCTCGTTACGCGATTCCAATCCGGATGAGATTGAAATCGACTTCGAAACACTTAAACCATCCACACTGCGTGAACTGGAATCTTATGTCGCGTCCTGCCTGCGTAAAAAGCCACGTAAGCCCTACTGTAAGTTCCGTTACTCTCGTTACGTACTTCGGAGGCGCGCTGACACGCTCACCAGACCACCGAGGGTAGCACACTTTGAATCACATTGTAGCGCTTTGCATTTCAATGGCGTGATTGTAAAAGTGTGCTACGTGGCGTATGTAATTGGAACTATACACATTATTTCAATCTGGAAAGCAAACGCATGGTAGAAAGTGCTATGTTGGTCTCATTGCTTAATTTGATTGGTGTAGGGTTAATTCAGTGAATTTGATTAAATTTGCTATTTTAATTGGGTACAAATGCACGTTGGACGGGCTTTGTCCGGTGATTGAGCATTGAACAAATTATTTGATTCGAAAGCATGTCTACCAATTTTTGATAGTCAAGTTACTTTATCATTGAAATGGGTGTAATTCTGATTCAGTTATTGTTGGTTATCTGGTGGAGGTTGTATCTTGCCTTGGTGTGGAACTCTCCTATTGGTGGACACCTAGCTAATTTATGCCATTTACAGATAAGAAAATGCCTGGAAAGTCGAAAGACGAACAGATTGCTGAAAAGAAACAAGAATTGGAGAAAAGACTGTCTGATGTCAACGATAAAATCGGCAATACCACGAAAAAAGGCCCGAAGAAAGGTAATCTATAAAGTATTCTATGTGCATCGCTGCTGGTTGGTCTAATGATGTTCATTGTTCTCACAGATGAAAAAGTTGATCCCACTGGTGCTGGTGGTGGCCCTAGCGGTCGCCTCTCGTCCAGTTCGAGCAGTTCAGACTCAGATAGCAGCAGTTCGAGCCTGTCGAGCAGTTCAAGCGATTCCAGCGACAGTGAAGCAGGTTAGCTCTCTATCATCTCGACAAAACGCTAAGCGAGTGCTTAGCATAGGTTAAGCAGGAATGCAAAGCGTATGCCGGCGTGAATGCCGTGTATTAGCGCAGTGCAAAGCACAAACTCAAATCGAATCGGATCCACCTATCCGTTACAAATACCAATAACAAATTTTTGGACTATGTTAAAACAGATTCTGCGTCGGTTTATCGTTTAACGAAACATGCGGTTGAAAAATAAATTAATCAAAATGCGAAAGATGACGCCGAGGTTATAGTGATGATAGCATGTAATTTGTGTTGCAATTACGTTGCTCCAACGTATTCATTTCGTGTGCCATCCGGGTGGCAAATTAGTTTTTGCACGCGTTCTTGTTATTTTCTACTTAACATAGATGTAGAAAGTGTTAGGGACTCGAATAATTTTTAAGCTAGGCGGAAGCAAGAAACTATCAGCAATGTGTTCTGAAGCATTCAATTTTCAAATTGCAATGCAGATAAAAATATTTTAATTATATCTATATATTATTTACCAATGCGCCAGCACTCTAAACGACGGTGGATTTCATTTTATTGTTGTTCTAAACGAATTTGTTTGTGGCGCGTAGATTTAACTTGTAAACGCGATTAAAGTGACAACAAACACTCGTACGTAAAGAATAGTTCTAATTGAAATCGTGAACCACGCAGAAATGACTATGAAGTAAATATGTGTAAATACTTGTGTTGTGAGAATGGGAGCGCCTTTTATATACTAAATATTAAAATTATACTAAATGATGAGGTAAATCCGCGCGTCGAAGACATTAAAACAATCTCGATTTTCACACACGCCACACCTACACATACACCACATCACTCGCGGATTGGACTGATTTTGGTTGCACCGAATCAGTGTAGTGCAGATAGTACAATGTGTAATAAAATGCGCATGCGATTTTCTTTTTTTGATTATTATTATCAATCGCAACGTCGCTGCCGTCGTCGCCGCAGTGTTCGGCCTTTTACTTTGAATAGTTTCACATAAAATTGTTCCACCTGGCGACGTGTTCCATCCTTCGTACATGTTAGACAAAACGATGGTGATGTTGTTCAGCCTTGAGTGCACAAAATGTGTTTTGGAGCGTCTGGCAGCTATGGTTCGACCATACAGAATCAGTGAGAGAGAAAAAGACAGACAAACAGAGGAGAGAGAGAGAGAATGAGAGACGAAAGGACAGAGAGAGACGAACATGCAAGCATTTTCCAAAAAGTTTTCCAGCTCTATATATAAAATATATTTCCTCGCAGAATTTTTGATTTCTTGGTTTTCTGGCAGCTACTTTACCGTTTTCTGACATTGTCCGCGCCGGATGTCAACGAACATGCTTGGTGATACTTAGCGCAATAACAACCAGTTACGGTGTGTACGAGTGAGAATCGCCTTCCGGGTGATTGATAACAACACCTAATACTCATGTTTGGTGCGTGTCGAGGCATTCGCAGTATTTTCGGGTTTTTGATTTAAGCTTTAACTCTTTGGTTTGGTCAAGCTGGGGAAATTGGGTTTAATCGATGTATGAAATTATACGACAGTACAGCAATTGACGACCTTCAATTGTGTTGCGGGCAGGAAAAAGAAAAAGCAGACAATGTGTGTGGCGGCTAAAATCGTCAACTCATATTTGGTTCTTTGTTTTTCTTATAATAAACTTAAGCAACAATCAGCATTAATCGTAGGCGAATTCATTATCATTGCGTAGGATTTCAACATCTACCGTGCGGAGCAAGAAATATGAACGAGTTTATAAAGCTTAGTTTAGATCTCATTAGTTAATGCATCTGGTCACACTGTATGGTTGAGGTTTGTTGTTTTGTTTTTCGTGACTGTGGCGCTGGCCTCCATCCACATTGTTTGTACTCAAGAGCCCCTGAATATCAACTACCAAATTGCAAACTGATCAGCGCAAATTGGACACGACACGTGAGGCAGATCGATGAGATAATAATATGAGAAAAATGCAAACGACGCGAGAACTTTCTATTGTTCGACATGTTTAGGAAACATATTTTATTAAGTCGAAAATTGTAAATAGTTTCAAATGATTGAAACAAGGATTTATTTGCGTATCGCATTTATGTGAACTTGAGAATATGTTGTTGTGTTCAGAACATTCTCGATTGTTAGCGATGTGTCCTGGCGGAGCAATAGTTGCACGCGAAATACAATGCAAAGCAAGCAAGAATTGATTACTGAGAATAAATTGAAACAGCTTTTACTTTTGTATATTACAAAGCGATGATATTGATGCACGACTAAAGTGATGCGCTTTTGGCATTGTGTCCCTCCCCATTAGGGGCGCGGTGGTTCGAATGGGCCTGGCACGTAATGAAACAAAACAAAGGGCGAAATTCTATTAGCATGTAAGCAAATGTAAAGTATGGTTGTACATACTGTTTCTTTAATTTTTTTATTTTTTGGTTAGGCTTTTTTTATTTTTCACTCAGATACAAAACGACATACACTCGACACGTACATTTTCTTTTGTATCAAACACGAATACACCTCATTCACACTTGAACAAAAACCAAGCAAAAATGTATTTATGAAAGTGCAAATGAAGCGTAGAGAATGTAAGATCCAAACACAAAACAAGCAAGTGTCCACTTCTTTGAGCTTCTCTCCAAATCAAACTCAGTCTTGTGTAATATAAACTCGCGGCTAGAATGGAAATCAGCAAAGCAGAAAATGAAATAGGCAGTGGCCAGCAAACGATGCGAAGATATTTGCATTAATAAACCTACAAGATAATTACAAAAGTAAACACCTTGATTGTTTATATATAATATATATATTATATATAATATATATTTGTTTGTATGTACACTTGGCAAATACCTTTAATTAACATAAATATATTTACTTGTCATTTTAAAACTGCGAGGAGCTTTGTTGGTTGGACAATGGGCTCAACTGGTTGTTATTGCCCTTTGTTTTACTCTCCTGTCATTCTCTCTCGCCTTCTGTTGCATGGAAACACATGCACTGAGAAGGTTGGCGACGTGCGCCACGTGCTTGTTTAGGTGTCCGAAGAGTTGGGGCGGTTGCCGGGTGTTGTGTTGGCAATTGCTAACGTGGCGAGCGCTCGTACGCTTGTTATAGGTGGAGCAGGCGGTGGAGCTGGACGACCTCCTAAGAAAAAGAATAAAAAGTCGCCGAATCCGTCTCAACCACCCGCGACACACGCGCATCAACCGCCACCCACGCAGCAGCCGCCGCAACAACATCCTCCCGCAGCTACCACACAACACCAGCCACAGCAGCAACCCCAACATGTTAACAATGCGGTGAGTTGGGTTTCTTACAAACCCGGTATTGATTGCTGACGAATGGAAGGTGAGTGTGCTTCTCATTTGGGTAATGAATGGTTTTAGAAACATAATGCACAAGTCGCACCCACGCCACAACAGACACATCCACACCACCAGCAGCAGCAGCAGCCTCAAATGGCGCACGCCCAGCACCACCAACAGCAAGCGTTGCTGGCGAACCATGTAAATAATAACAAGGCGAACAATGCGCGTCAAGTGACACCCGCTGCTGGCGGCGGAAAGGGTGGCATAATGTCATCACATCCGAATGCGGCGGTAGCGCCTCAACACCACCCATCGGCAAAGCACCAAATTGGTGCATCGTTACCAACCCCATCACCGGATAAGCCTAAACCTAATCAGCTAGCCGCGTCTGTTGTGTCGCCGCTTAACGCACAGGCTCATTTCACAGATCCTCTGGAGCAATCTCTCGCCAGTCTTGAGCACGACATCAAAGTAGAACCCTTGGATGCACTGGGGATGGCTGGATCGCATGCGGCCGCCGTCGCTGCCTCCCAGATGCAAATGCAGATGCTTGGCTTGAGTCCGGCGTTGCTCGCGCAGGCGCAATTGCAGTCGGATATGAAGCCGCTTGCCAATCTAGTCGGTATGATGTCCGGCATGCATGACCAACACGACCTGCCAGCTCTTCTTCAGCAGCAACATGCAATGCCAAGCGCGACTCAGTCGCAGGAGTTACCAGCGGTGTCTCAGCATTCCAACAATAATGGCTTTGGTTCATCTAACATCAAACACGAGTTCAATATGAACTCGTCTGCGAATAATGGACTGCCAATTCCCGGTGGTATGGTGCCAATGCAATTGGGATCGATGTTTGATTCAATTACGACGGTACCCTCAATGCCACAACAACAGCATCAGCAAGTTAATAACGTAAAGAAGGAACCGTACGTGAAAACGGAGGAACATCTGCATGAAGCACACGCATTGCTCAATAGTATAGACAAGAAAGAACATACGAATAGCGGAATAGGCGTTGCGGGACATCAAGGCGGTCATTCTGGCGAGAAACACTACCCACCTACGACAACGTCGGGCGGACCTCCTCCTGGGTACAAACCTAAGCCTGATGTGAAAAATGCGTGGTCCAGTTTAGCACAGGCAAATTCTCCGCAGAACAATGCAGTGGGTGGTAATAGTCGGCAGCAGGCGCTAGAGTCTTTCAGGCAGTTCCAGAAGCAGGCCAAGGAGAAGGCGGATAGGGAGAAGGCGCGGTTAGAAAGTTTAGAGATGAAGCGACAGCAGAAGGAGCAAGCGGAGAAGGAGCGAATGAGGGCGGAAAGTGAAAGGAGAAGAGAGAAGGAAGAAGAGGATGTTTTGGACAAAGCCAGGTTTGAATTAATAATAATTCTGGAGTATAAAATACTAATTTTTTTTTAGTGTTTTTAGAAAGTCAATTGCCGAGGTGCCACAAGCACCTATTACGACGCCGCGTGTTGACGAACTACGGACATCGCCGGGTGAAGGAAGTATATCACCTGGAAGTCAAAGTTCTGGTTCGGATCGGACGGATCGAGAGCGCCAGAGAATGAAAGAACAGGAGCGGCGACGACGGGAAGCTGTAAGTTATAATTATTTTTTGTAATGCTAACTGCCAGCGATAAATTAAAATAATGCAAACAAAAAGATTTTACTGATTGCTTATTTGTTTGTCTAGATGGCGAATCAAATTGATATGAACATGCAGAGTGACCTTATGGCTGCCTTCGAGGGCTCCTTCTAATTTAAATAAGCAAAATGCAGGAAAATCGAGTGTATATAGTTCATGAAATTCCATTGAAACTCTCGTCGGGACATTCTCCACGCACCAGACGTGCGTCAAGGTGCGCGATGAATGTAAGCGGGCGAAAACTGACCAAAGTAAGATTTACGTTTTGTTTATAAAATAGCGATAAATAGCCAATTACTGGGAACGTTGGGATGGTGAACCTGCAGCAGTGGCTTGACGGCGACTTACGATAGATTAGCGTAATCTAACTGTCGCGCGGTTGAATGACGACAACAGGAACAGTGTCGTGTTCACCTTTTGTCCATGGTAGTTGTTTTAGTAATTTACTACATACATATTTAATGGAAGTGCGTGGACACAAGCTGGGATTGAGAATCAGATATGAAGAAGTTTAACACCATCGCCAATATGCAGCTGGTACGAGTAGGGATTCTTACTGCAGCGTAATTCTTGTGTATGAACAATCATTATGACGGATGACATTTACAGCAAGTCGAGATATAAGGTACACGCGCATAACTCCCACACAAACACTGAATACACGATTATTGTACATAGTTAGAGTAAAGAATTTGTTTATATACCTAATGATACTATGATGAATACGGAAGTAATGAACGATAACTATTAATTGGTATCTTATATATTAGTTAGCGTAAGCGGATGTGCGGATATTTCATTACCTACATGAATGAGTGAAATTACCTTACAATTGTGTAAGCTAAGTGACGACGATAGATTTATTGTAACCGTAATTTGCGCATTCGTCCGCTCCGGTATTTGACCGCATTCGTGGACCGAGGTGGTACATTGGCTCTTATGATACGGCGACTAAATTATTAATATTACCTATGTAAAATACAATATATAACGCGCAAGGGTTATATGATATAAATATATACTGGTACTTGTTTAAGACGTGGCGAGATGTGGAGTAAAATTAAGTTTAAGAGTCAAAAATCGAAACGAATGTATAGAATAACTAAAAAAGCAAAACACAAGCAAACAAACAAACAAAAAAAAATAAGAGGAATTGCAAAATTTAATACACACACCTTGATTGCAATTGTGAAACGGGCAATGCAAATGTTACAATTTGTCCATGTGTAAGTGAGCTCTTCTTGGTTTTGTATTGATTTTTATACGCATCGCTAATTTCTTAATGGCCTTATTATTATTTTATTTTCTCTTTTTTCAACTTACTACTAGTACTTTGATTATTCTAGCGGTCGCCTGTGCGATTTTGTTTGCTTATTTTCCTTCTTTCCGATAGTTATCTGTGTACATACTGAACGAATTTTTTTAAATGATACTATTTAAATATGCGTGACTTGGAATCGGTGCGAATTGGGCACGAGGGTGGCGTGTAGTAGAATGTGAGTGATGTTTAAATATGACAATTGTTTCTTTTGAATGGTAATAAGATGATGGTTTCATCACTGAGTTTGGCCACGATTGTGATTGGGGCTGTAGTAAATGTGCGATGCGAATTTGAGAATTTCTAATGATTTATAAAAACAGTTTAATTTATGGTAATTGATAAATTGTTAATTAATGCTAATTATGTAAAATTAAACACTTGATTTCTTTGGTGGACATATGAAGATGGAGGCAAACGAGTGGGAAGACGGACGACAGATTAATGACTATGATGGAAATAGAACTAGAATGAAAAATAGACTTGAGTTTTAAACCTCATATTTTCCCAAACATATTATAATAACAACATTATTATATTGTCCCCAATGCCGAAGATTATTGGCCCTGGCCTTCCCCAACTACTTACCAGCATCCTGCTCATGTGAACAGGAAACAATTTGGTTGTTTTTACTACTTAAAACTGCTTCATATCCAGGCTAGTTTTCTAGACACCAATGTCACAGTCCAACGTATATCCCTTTTAAGGCTGTAAGAGCCAAATTTTTGGTATAATCTTGTATTCTTAGAATGTTAACAGCAAAATTAACAGACCCAACTTGAGTACTACCATCTTTTGGTAAGAATTCAATTGGACAACGTAGAAAATTGTGTGCCAGTATATGAATACTGGGGAAGTCATTTCGGTTGATAATGGTTTCAAGGCCATTGAGTTTTATCGTTGCACCAAAATACTTGATGGTATACGCGGATAGAATTTGTCGCCTGATACATTATTGACTATGAATGGACTGCAATGAAGAATAGACTTATGTTTTAATTCTCATAATTACCCAAACACACCATAATAACAATATTATATTATCCCTATATTAAGCAGCTATCTTTAACATCTCCCCAATATCAACAATTTTCTCCCTGGGTTTTCCCAACTTCTTACCAGCATCCTGCTCAAATTCATCTATCTTCTCCCAATCTTTCCAAGAAACAACCTGGATGTTCTTACTATTTAATACAGCCTTAACAGCTTCATATCCAGGCTTATTTTGCAAACTATCTATTGACATCTTTAGGTCTTTGGACATGACTTCCGCAGTTGCAAAAGCATTACTCATTGTAGTTAAAATAACACCAGTTGGTCCTGTTGCAAGCCAACCAGATGCGTAAAAGTTCTCCACCATCTTATAATTTGTATTGGCAGCAACTCCTTTTTTGTGATCAAATGGAATACCTTTATCAGCTTGGACTGATTTGTACCCAATACTAGTAACCGCAAGATCACACTCCAACACAATCTTTTTTGAAGTTGCAATAGCCACTTCTTTAACGTAATCTTGCCCTCTAAGAATGTTAACAGCAAGATTAACAGACCCAACTTGAGTACCACCATCTTTTGGTAAAAATTCAATTGGAGAACGTAGGAAATTGACAATGAACTCCTTAGAATGTGCCTTTGAGGCGTCGATTGTGTCTAACATAAGTTCAGTAATGCGTTTTTTAGGTCTTGGTAATGAGTGGACCAGTTTATCAATACCATGGAAGTCATCTCTGTGGAAAATAGTTTGAAGACCATTGAGTTTTATCATTTCTCGAAGTTCTTTGATGGTAAACGCAGCTTGAAGAGGACCTCGTCGACCAATAAGATGGACTCTCTTGATACTTGAGGATGCTATTTGGTCGAGTGCATATTGGGTAATATCTGTTGTCTGTAAATGCAATGTTTTAATTAATAATTATTTTTCTAGGAAGCTTTACGTACTTTTAACTCCTCGATTGGTTTTAAAAGTATTCTGGCTACATCCATGGCTACATTGCCTTGGCCAATAATGGCTGCTGTCTCTCCACTTAGATCTATGTTCAAGTTTTTGTCCCATGGTGTTCCGTTGTACCATCCTACGATATTTCTAGCGGATAGGACATTGTCGAGGGTTTCACCAGGAATCTTAAGTTGTTGGTTTTCATCGGCTCCATACGTCTAGGCAAAAGATTTGATCCAATACTGTTACTCCGTTTAGTTGAAATTTACTTACAAGAAGAACAGAGTGATAAGCATTTCGTAGTTCTTCTAAGGAAACATCTTTTCCCAAGTTCACATTGCCTAGGAATCTGACGTTCTTTTGTTCTGCTGTTTTTGTAAATGTGTGAATTACGTTCTTTACTTCTGGATGATCAGGAGCAACACCGAATCTTCAAATAAATATCTTAATCAGAAAAAAGCACAAAAAGAAATATTAAGTTTGAATCTTCTATGATTTCTGGTTGGTGGCGCTACTTGTCATAGAGCAACAACGTCAACAAAAAGAAAATAATTTATTTGAACTAATTTCAAACATAAATTGCAAGATATTTTTACCTTACTAATCCAAATGGCACTGGTAATCGTTCGTAAATATCAACCTGCACGTCTGGAATATGCCTGATTAGGTGTTGGGCAGCATAAAATCCTGCTGGACCAGCACCCACAATACAAATTTGAGGCTTTACACTATTTGTAGTTGATAATTGGCGTTTAATTGTTGTTATAATATGAGTTCTCATGTTGAAAAACCTTAATAATCCTTTAACTTATAGCTGCAAACTTGATCTCACTTTTTTTTCTGATAACTTTTTACACATAAATCATTTTATCACCAACAATAAATTTATCTGTGGTAAACCAAGTGACTGATTACAATAATACAGTAATTTTTTTATTGTAATTGCTTTTGTTTTTATAAGCCCTTGTTAATTTGGCTACAAACAGAAGAAGCCAAATGAAAATATTTTATAGGTTAGGTTTGTAGTTGCAGTTTCACCACCATAGACCTGACACTTTTATTAAATCCTATCAAACTATTATTTTAAACAATAATAAGCATAACTTTTACAACAACTTACTTTATTTTGCATATAATCTACCTACAATTAGCTTAATCTGGCGTTAAATAAGGACTGCTTTAGAGTACAAAATCATCTCTCTGAAAAAGATGAGAAATATTAGATAACAAGTATATTGCAATAATAAAATGCAATATTATTGTAAATATCTAATCAACTTACAAGTCCATTGTACTCCATAACATGCTGCTTTATCTTTGAACTGTCAACCCAAGTAACAAAGTCTTCCAATGTCCTTGATATAAGAAATGCTGGGTCCTTAACAAGCTCTGGACCAATCCTCACATGTCCCATTTCAATTAATCTAGTTGCTCCTTTAATGGTCTCTGACATTTTATCTGAAACCATAACCTATTAAACATTTGATTCTAGAAAATCAATGGGAATTTATTAACATACTTCTAACCATGACCACTGCAAGTCTTCTCCTGCAAAAGCAAGATGCAGTGACTTTTTCTGCATGACTCAAATCCCATTTAGTTGCAATAAGACCAAGTAAATAGAGTTTCTCCAGTAGTTGGGCACTGCAGATTGTTCTGAATGGGTGTTTCTGATCTACTTCTTTGATTTTTCTGGCTAATTCTCTTATATTTCTAGACAACTTATTATATCTAAAACATATTTATTAATAATAAAAAGATACATTAGATAGAATAAAATATGACAAGAAAACATACTTTGTATAGTCTTCTCGCTTTTGAATATGATACTTTTTGAGAACTTTAACCTCGTGAAGATTATTGTCCACTTCCCAAGATATAAAGTCAACCTTTTTCAAGAGCTTCTGCTCATGAAACTTTAATTTGCGCACCATTTTAGGTAATAAATTATCTTGTTTATTTTCATATATTTGCACGTGTGTTCATGTTTTGCATTGTTATTGTGAGGTTACAAATGTGATTTTTAAGTTGTACATTTATAATGTAGATGTCGTATTAGGTACGAAAATTTCAAAAAGTTTTAAAATACTTTGTAACACAAAAATGTGGATTGTTAAATAACATATTAACATTAATCCGTAACTAAGGAGCGTCACTATTACTACTACTTACTATTACTTTCATCAGCTTTCATCGATTCAGTATTACAAATGAATTAAGCAGATTGCAAATAACTATCCACAACCACATAAATATCGAATACAAAGTCTAATTATAAAAGAAAACACTATTTTTAGAACTCCAATTTATTTTGTTTTAACACAGCACACTAAAGAACTGTATCGAGATTAAAAACGTCGCGTGCCTAGAATCATTATACACCGTAACATGAAAATGATTAAAGTGTAATTACAAAAAGCTCCTTAGCTTCCTTATGCAAGCATCAATAAATGATTAGCTCTTATTACAAGTTGTTGAACGCAAACTACCTGAGAAATTACAATATTGTTGATTTAGATAATAAAAAGATATGAACTGATTGAAAAAAAAGTATTGTTTACTATTTTGGCTGCAATAAAATCGGTTTGGATCTTCGTGTATAAACTTATTAAAGAATCATTTTAGTAAAAACAACATCTTGAACAAACACCTCACTTAGGCAATTAAATCAACCCTTAGTGTTGTTTGTCATGCAATTAAGTTTTATTATCGATTTGGGTATTAGGCGTGGTAAAAACGAAATTCGTACAGACTAATGCTTACTTGGAAGCACAAGAACGATATAGAAAGCGGAAACTAAACCACAAGCTGGAGTGAAAAAGTGTTCCACAAGCGTAACAAATTGCAGCAAAAGAAAAACTGTAAATAGTTGGGTTTCAGGTATATTCAACTGTTTCTTAATTTTTTACCAATATATAACCGAGTCGTTTTTTTTTTTTAATCACCTTGTTGGTCGTTCTCCCCGTTTTTTTTAGATTGGGAAGTAAGCGACAATTTACAACAAAGGGGAAAAATAAGCGAGAAAACAATTGAACTTAACTGAACCGTTCGGCTCCCAATTCGGTTATATTCGGCAAACTTTCCTAAATTTAGCAAAAGTAACAAATTAAGTTTTAGAGTATTGTTGAGTGTGGTTACGAAGTGTTTGAAATTCATTATGTTGAAAAACTGCACTATAACACTTACTGTTTGTCTTTAAGAAGGCAACATGCCGAAAACGTTATTACCTAAAGACAAAAAGTAAGTGTAATAGTGCAGTTTTTCAACATAATAAATTAAGTTTTTGACAAGTTCCTATTTCATGAAGCTTCAATAGTTTCTTCAATTCTACATGATTCCTATATGTTTTAAGCTTACCTGCTATAACTATATTGAATTTTTATTTTATAGAGTTACTCTGTTCAATTCCAATATTTCATGTCGATTTCTAGAATTTCTTAACTCATCCAATAATTTCAAGTCCACCTCCATCAAATCATCATTGAAAAGCTTCCCAGATTTCACCATTATAAATCATTTAATCCACAATTCACTTGATTGAAGCTATCTCTAAAGTATATAATTTGATGACTAACTGCAATGTCTAATTATAATCATCAACAGATTTCAACAAATCTGCTAGTAATAAATCGGATAATATAATCATTATTATTATTGATCTTGTTCAACATATGCAGGCTTCTCTTGCTTCATGATACATCAAGTAAACATTTACTAAAAAAGGAAAGCGTGGCACACTTGTTACGAGTTCCAATAAGAACATCTTCAAGAAGTAATTACTAGAAGTGTTCTCTGCCATCTGAGATTTCTCACCACCCTCCACGGCGGGTGCAATCGTGTCATGATTCAAACATGGCAGTTTGACTGGAACCATTCAGTTATTTATAGTTCCGTGTTGCTGCTTCATAGCTCTAAGTGAATAAACGCATCCAAAAGCGTTTTTGAGCACTTCAAA
Source organism: Diploeciton nevermanni (assembly GCA_027575565.1). Classification (NCBI taxonomy): domain Eukaryota; kingdom Metazoa; phylum Arthropoda; class Insecta; order Coleoptera; family Staphylinidae; genus Diploeciton; species Diploeciton nevermanni. Next base: position 3,137,799 of record JAODIE010000002.1, on the reverse strand, counting down.
CCAGACGAAGTAACAAAAATTGTTGCAAGGTGCGTGAACATGGTGTACATTGTATACCTGGCAATATGTACGTAGAGCGTTTCACACTCGACAAGCAGTTCACGCCGTTCATGGATGAGTCATGCGTGAAAAATTGTACCGTTGCCGATGTGTTTGCCGTCTGCCAGTGGCAGCAGTGCCAGCAGCAGATCACAAGCAGTGAGCGGACACTTCGCGTTCACGCTGCATCAAATTGCTCAACTCGCGCACATCGCACGCGAAACGTGAGTGCATCAATGTGCAATCAAATCAACCACCTTGCGCCGATTGCGAAACGCTGAAACAGCCGAATAGCGGCGGGAGTGAATGAAGTGATTCATTGATACAATTAACGTGCGATACAAACTAAAACATCTGACGACGCTGCATAATTCATAATCTCTCGCAAGTTCACCGACTGCACGGCGTCCACCCATAAACATTCGCGACACGCCGCTGCAGGATGGCAATGTAATCAACAGAAGCGCATTCGATGTGAGCGGCTTCTGTCGTTTTGTATCCATCAACTGTAATGAGTGCAATTGACTGCTTGTCAGCGCGACGCATCCGCGGCATTTAATCAGTTTTCGTGTTGTTTTACATGTTGACTGCGCTCGCACGATTTTGTTTACGTACGCCTACATCATTAGATATCCGATACTTGATTAAAGTTCATGCGTTTAATGAGTTCGCGCTGGCTGTGCAAGTGGAAATGAATATCTAAAGAGCTTTTTGAGCGTCGCAGGGGGAATAACCGGCAGCCAATTCAAGCAAGTGATCAACCCTCTGGTGTCGTTGACGTTTCGGCGATTTTGAGGTTACGGCCAGGGCGACCCCCTGTGATTTTCCTTCGTCGCCGTCGCTCAAAATCGAAATTCCGCAAGATTCCTGAAACAAAACGTTACCACGACAACGTTGACAAAGCCATTGTCAATCAATCTGCATCAAGTTTTGTTTCCAGTTATATTTGGAGTCTATTTCGTCCAGAGTTGAAGGAAATTTCGCACGATTTGGTTCGAAATTCGGTGAAATGTCTACATCGCTGGCAACATTGTGATACATGATGATGGAAAGTTCGATCATCCTCGATGAGAAGGGCGACATGCTGGACAAGCAGAACGCGAAGAACGGCAAGATTGCCAACGGAGCGAAAATGCCAGCGGAGAAGCGGAGTTCACCACAGTTGAAGGAAGCAGCCAAGAATGGTGCTAGGAGTTTATCCTCTAACAGTTGCAATTCGTTTGCATCAGATCCAGGTGGTGGAGAGCCAAATATGCAGAATGGGCAGAATGGATCATCCATGGTGAACAGTTGCAACAGCAGTAGTTGTGGTATGGAAGAAGGTAATGCAAAGACTGTCCCAAGAGCAGGATCTGGCATTAGGAATGATATTGATAAGGCAAAAAGAGTTCGATTCTATCACAATGGTAATAGGTTTTTTACTGGAATTGTAATGCCAGTTAGTAAAAAACGTTATCAGTCATTTGAGAGTCTTTCTACTGATCTTACCAATGTTCTTATGAAGAATGTTACTTTGCCAAGTGGAGTACGGAATATTTATACAATGGAAGGCAAAAAGGTATGTAATATGCAATAATAACATGCTTTTCAAAGTTGAATAATTACTTCAAATTATAGATCTCTGCAATTGAAGATTTAGAAGATGGTAAGGAATACATATGCGCCGGGAAGAACGAATCCTTCAAGAAAATCGAGTACAGTAAAACAGACGTTTTGAAGATACGACGGGTATCACAACAAAAAACAATAGCTTCACCCACACCTAGAATAATAGCTCCTGATTTTGTCAGTCCTCGAATTGTAACGATTATTCGCAATGGAATTAAACCTCGCAAGATAATCCGTCTTCTACTAAACAAAAGAAACTCGTCAAGTATGGAACAGGTTCTCCGAGCGTTGACGGATGCAGCGCAGTTAGATTCAGGCGCAGTGCGCAAAGTGTACTCTCTAGCTGGCCAAAACGTGATTGACTTAAGCCAGTTTTTTGAAGCGGAAGATATTTTTTTTGTCTACGGAAATGAACGCTTTAATGTGGATGATATTGAGTTGGAGTTCGAGGAAAGCAAAGCAATTCAGTCTTATAAGAAATCACCAGGTCGGCGGAATGGCGGAGGTCCGAAGCCTAAACTGCCCAAGAAAGAGCTCAATAGGACGTATGAATCCGAAGGGAACTTATTGGCGAAACTCAGCAAAGACGACAACATACCACTGCCGAATAGTCTGAAGAGGTATCAAGTTGGTAGGTTGATCGGAGACGGCAATTTTGCGGTGGTTAGGATTTGTAAGGATAAAACAACTTCGGAGGACTTTGCGTTGAAGATTATTGACAAATCGAAATGTCGTGGAAAGGTACAGCTTTACAGCTTGTTCTTTTATTATTAACAAATAACGTGTTTTATTATCTTAGGAAGACATGATTGACAACGAAGTGCGAATCCTCCGCAAAATCAACCACGAAAACATTATGGGTTTCGTCACTCAGCAGGACACACCAACGATGTTGTTCCTTGTTGTTGAACTGGTGAAAGGTGGTGATCTTTTCGATGCCATTACTGTCGCGCAAAAATACTCGGAGGATCAAGCCGCCTTGATGATAACGCATCTCACGTCAGCGCTGGCGTATTTGCACAACATGAATATTGTTCATCGTGATGTTAAGCCCGAGAATCTGTTTGTAAGTATATTTATAAGTGGAATACATGAGTTGGAATGAAATAGTTTTGAGGGGCTCGATGAACCCATTATACTGTTTAAGCGAGCGTTCCTTGCATCAGTATGCAATCGAATTTAGATGGTAATATTTTTCTAATTTAATTTTAGGTCGATTTTGAGGACGACAGAATTAAGATTTTGAAGTTGGGAGATTTTGGATTGGCTACGGAAGTGGAGGAGCCACTGTTTACTGTGTGTGGCACACCGACATATGTGGCACCGGAGATTCTTGCTGAAAGTGGATATGGACTCAAGGTATGTGAGAGATATTAAAATTTTATTAGTTTTTCAACCGCCTCGCTAGCACACTAAGCAGCGCGCTGGCTTGCGATTCAATGGGCCGCGGGTTCAATCTCCGCCAACAACTCTACAACTAATTTATCCGTTGTTAGCAGCGTTGTAGTTTAAAACCAAGCTGAGAGTCTGCATCCTGCCGAACAGAGGTCAAGTATGACGTCGGTCTATGACCGATGTGATTGCAATACACTGGTTTGTTTTTCAAAAACTAGGACAATATTATTGTTAATAGTACTATTTTTATCCAGCAATGGCGCTGTTATCTCAATTTTCAAAAATACTTTTCTCTTAATGCTTTATGCCATTATAAATGTGAATTATTTAGATTGATGTCTGGGCTGCTGGTGTTATTCTCTATATCCTTCTCTGTGGCTACCCTCCGTTCGTAAGTCAAGACAACGATCAAGAAAAACTCTTCGATTGCATCCTCTCAGGCCAGTACGACTTCCCCGACGAATACTGGGGTGATGTCTCCACCTCAGCCAAACAACTAATCCAAAACATGCTGCAACTAGCACCTGACTTGCGTTTCTCTGCTGAAGATGTCCTAGATCACCAATGGCTTCAAATCCAGTATGATAATGTAATCAATGAGGTGTAATGTAGAAGCTACACACATCGCATGACTGTTCAAAGCATCATAACATTGTGATTCGGTTATTTCTGCTCATTTCATCGATGACATATAAATCGATCAGTTAAATATAATTAGTCAGTACTGAAACGGTGCTGACTGCAGTAATGGGTCCTAATTATTTTTAGTCTACAAGTAAAGGCGGTAATAATTAGATGCGCGAGTTGTGATTAGTCACTTTTGGCCTAAAAAAAACAGTATACAATAGAATGAAATCACTTGCCTTTTAAGTTATAGGATTGTAACTTCATTGTGCATTAACTGATCGCGAGCATAAGGCCTTCTTCTTTTTGAATTTCACTTGAGATTCGCTGTGGGTGTGCAGTGATGACATATCACATTAAAGCAATGAGCGTAGTTGCGAATTGTAGGTATTAGTGAAGAGATTTTAATTGATTCTATCAGTATTTATTACTTTTAATTATCATACCAGCTTTTTAATCGGTACTACTGCTTTGCAAACACAAATTTAATTGAATTAACCAAAGCTTTTAGTTGCAATTATTGAATTTCACGAAGCATTTTATCTGGATTATTATTTAATGTACTTTAATATATTTTAACATGAGTAAAAAATTATGTATTTACGTGGGTAGATGTGAAAACAGTATAATAGACTGCGGAATTCTGCGATGTGCAATTAGGGTAAAGTAATTATTCAGGCAAATCACATAAAATGCAAACATTTTATTCTCCCGAAGAAATTACGAGTGTGTCGAGAATGCTGATTTCTCGACCTAGTAGATAAGTCTGAGCACAATAATAACTTATTAACAATCCATTTATACATTTCTAGTGATAACAATAGATAGATAGCAAAGTTTTGCGTAGTAATCACACAGGTGCATCCAATACTCAGTAAATAATACGTCTACAGTTGCAATTAAAATGAAGAGTCAAATCATATGCATAAGGTATGGAAAAGCATTTATATTTCAATATGGTGTATATTTCAATAAGTTACAGGCGCTTCAATCAATTGCCTCAACTATTTATGTACAGAACAATTTTATATTTGTAGCTTTATATTTATTCAGTCAGTTCAACATTTTTATCTTAGGGTAGGATTCAAGTAAATTGTGTACCGACGGGGTTTGTTCGGTGATATCACGTAGAAATAGCATCAAATTATAATTATTATGATATATTTTTTACAAGAATTGTGAACGTAAATTGATATTGGGCTGGTGCAGCCTAATGGCTAGTTTTGTATGACATGCTTTCTTTGGTTGTGTTCTGTTATACGCCTATATTGGGCAGAGAAGAGCAATATCGGGAAGTGTGTAAAGAAATACAAGGAAATGATAAGCAATGTTTGTTTTGGATAACATTTGCATGATTGGATACTTTAAGTATTTATTTTGTACTTGAACTTGATAAAATTTGTTGTTTTAGAAGTATTGTATTTTGTTTTTATAGAAGATTGTTTTATTGCAGGTAGTAGCAGATATAATGAAAGTTATAATTTGTTTAAAATAGGAATTGATATTTTCTTTGAATATTAAATTTTACTCGCCTCTCACGCAGTGCCTCTGTCGAAACGCAGGCTTACTAACTCATTTTGATTCACGTTTTTAACACGAGGTGGTGTTAAAGATAGGAACCAGCGGTTACTGTTTGAATTAAAAATAAAAAGTCCCAGTTCCAGTATCAAAAAATATTTGAAGCAATATTCATAGAAATAAAATATAAAAATTAAAATTTTTTATACACAAAATTATAAAGCAGAAATTTTTTATGAAAGTTTAATTGGATAAATATACTCCTAGGGGGCGTCCCATATAACCAGAAAAACACAATTAACTAATTTTGTTTGGAGTATTGTTGAGTGTGGTTACGAAGTGTTTAAAATTTATTATGTTGATAAAACTTTACTATAACACTTATTTTTAGTTACTTGGTAAAACGTTTTCGGCATGTTGCCTTCTTCAGTATCACTACACAGGAATCACTACAGAAATCTGTAAAAATTAATAAATATCTTTGTTCAGATTACAATTTATAACTTATAATCATAAACAATTATTATACTGAATAAAGCAACATGCCGAAAACGTTTTTCCAAGTAACTAGAAGTAAGTGCTATAGTGAAGCTTTATCAACATAATAATTTTGCTTTACAAACTTTTTAAAAATAGAAATCAATTAATAATTAATTTATTTAAATTTAAATAAGAAAGAATGTTACACGACTTATGTTAATGCTAAAAAATGCGCTACTTATTATTTATCCAAAACAATTTTCTAAATTGCAAACGATTTAGTTCAATTAGTTTAATCTTCTCTCTTAATAGAACATACCCAATTAAGTCAAAAATTTGTAGGATTAGCAAATTGTCGCATTTTATTCTCTGTATCTCTACGTCTTTCCGCTTTGTCTTTCTGTTGCGCCGCCTCCGCTGCAGTGCTTGCAGTTTCTGCGAGTTTCCGGAAAGGCGGAAGCGAGCAGTGGTCTTCGCTCGTCCGACCTTCAGTCGTCGTCCTGCTGCCGTGCCACCTGCAACATTGCAGTAATGAACATGTGTGCGCGTCGGGCGCGCACCGGTACGCGTGAAAACATCTCAAAACACCTTTAAGATAAAGCTTCTTTTACTCGGGGTATTCTATTCTAACTCACACTTCACAAACAACCTAAGATCTCTAATAAACAACTAATAATATCGTTGCAAAGGAAAAAATATAACGTAATAAGTTCATCAACCGTTCCATCGAATACCTAACCTTACAAAACTTTGGTGCATTTGTTTCAATCGACAATCGAATGAATCATATGACATTGCTCGGTATTCCGGGTGCATCGCGTGACGAGTAGTAATTCGACGCGTGTTGTTTTAATGTGTTGGATGCATTCGCAAACGGCAAGAGGGTGCCGGATATAGTGCGGCCGTTTACCTGCTGACACATTAATTTCTGACTGCGGTCCTTGTTTCTCTGCGCATATTTGTGTCACCTACTGTTCGAATAAAAACACCGAAATTATATCACACATTCACTAAGGTTGAACGAGTTTTGTTGATAAATTTGGAAGAAAACACTGTGATAAAGTTGCGATAATAATAACATCAAGTCAATTTCGGAATTACACAATAAGACTAACCGAAGTGAAGGACGTAATACAAAAAGTACTGTCAAATGTTCGTGTCAAATTTAATTAATTAAAAACGCTAATACGTGTTAATTATCTTATAAGTGGAAGTTTAGTCAAGAGATGAAGAAATTGTATGGGATAAGTGATGACAAATGGTAAATATAATTTTGTTATTCATTACTTTTTTAATTATTGTTAGTATATATTAATTTTTATCTGCTTAGTTTCATTAAGCTTCTGTCATTTTTGTTCTGACTGTCATTTGTAACAGCGCTTCTATCGGTGGAAATTTAAAGTATTATAAACGAAATTCATTTGTTTCATAAGCAAAAGTCCGTTGAGACAGTAAGTTGTGCGATATTTTTCTGGAGAATTGATAATCACGTTGTGAATATTAAGAAAATTACTTATTTTATAATTCTTGCAATTTGTTGTCAATGGAACCAGTTGTACATTAATACTAGTATTAGTCGAGTATTAAGTTTGTGCTCAAAATGGCAAGAAGCTTGCTAATTTCGTACGGCGAAGTGTAAATGCGAAAACCGAAACTTACAAGGGCTTTGGTAATTGTATCCTCTGGAATATCTATCTTAGTAGGATGTGGTTAAGAGCCCGGAAATAGCAGGGGTGATTTAATCTTTTATTGGCCAATATGACGAATCAGATTACACTGCTGCAAGCTAGCACCTGATAGTACGAATATAATTTACTAATACAAAATAGCAAAGTTGGGTATAGCCAAGCTACAATATAATACTAGTGCATGAACTTGTTTTCATATCGTTAAAGAAGAAGAGTTGTAAGTTGTTTTCATAATTTGTAATATTAGATGTTCTAATAGTTTTTCTATTATTATAGTATGCCTGAGTAGGCGCGAGCCTCCGTGGCGCAATCGGCAGCGCGTTCGGCTGTTAACCGAAAGGTCGGTGGTTCGATCCCACCCGGGGGCGTGCTCGCGGCATTTGCTTCTTTTATCTTCAAATCATTGTAATTAATTCAATTACATTATAATTCAGTCTTCTCAGAATTAAATATTTCAAGTCTCACTTTATATTCTTCTCTCAATTCTTGAAATAAGTTTCTAGACGTTCTCGAATAATTTGCTCTCTATTCCATGCTTTGCTGAGCTGGGAGGATACGTGTTGATAGCATTAGAATTGCTTGCGGGCTACATGCGTGTTCTGGCTTGTTGTCTGCCTGCTAGCAAGTCTACAGGACGAGAACGAAGGCAATGTATGACAGTGCCGTTAATACGACTAGTACCGAGCTACACATATGGGCCCTAGGACAAAACGTGCTTGGTATAGCTAAAACTTTACACATTATTTCTGCGTATGTGCGTTTATTGTGCTTGCATGGACGCATACAAGGTTGGCTGATGATAACCAAAGGGTAAACATAATTACAAAATAATATAGTAACATTTTTATTTTCTGTTGCAGATCTTGTGACCTGTGAGCATGGCTGGGCAGTACAAGTGCTCCTTATCAATCAAGTTGAATTGCTTTGACTATTCTGACAAGTGTTTTCGATTATTGCCGTGGTTGGCGATTAAAAGAAAAAAGAAATGGGTGATCACAATGAACGGAAGTACTCTCCACAAGAAACAATACAGGTTAGTGTTTTTTGTAACCGATAGTACTCGGCTACCATCACACATATCACCGGATCCGCGCATCTCCAAAATATTTTCTTTCAGCTCTTGATTCAATCTGACCTACGCGCCACTTGCTTCCCCTAGTCCATATTGCTTGTTTTTTATTTAAATTTTTATGTCGTTGGGCACAATCTTCGGCTTACGCTTAACATGCAACATGAGCATCTATATATTTAATACAATAAATTCTCCATGAACCTACTTGCCTTAAACTTGTCCAACTTTATACTGATGATGAATACTGGATTACTAACCTTATTTAAACCCACACCGTTTGTACCCTATCGACCTTAATTTAACATTTTCCTACCCACTGCATTTTAATACCTCTCATCTCTTTCTTGATATCTTGCCCGAAATTCTCCAACTACAAATTCTCATTAATTGTAGGGTTGGATGTGTGGGGTAACAAGTTGCCAACAGGCAACACACACGAACATGATGTTGTGAATATTAGTAAGCGGGTGCTTTATATGTAGAATGTGGAGTCTACGTTGCAAATTGAGAATTGTGTGCGGTGGGTTGCGGCTTGTCGTAATGTCGCAGACTAGGGACGCTCCGCATGAAGTACATTGATGATGCCGACTGCAAGGAATGGGAAAGTCCTGTGTTGGAAAACATACCGAAACAAGGACTATAGGGACACATTGGATGCTTCGTGGTTTATTGTGGCTTAGGATGGGATCCTTTTTTGTTATACTATGTTATGATCCTTGGATGGTCTTTACTAACAAGCAGGACTTTTGGAAAAATACAGAATTTTGATTTTTGGGTTTTGGCGATTTAGACAGGTAGGGCGCAATCGGCATCGCGTTTGGTTGTCGGTGGTTTGGTCTTACCTAGGGGCGTCAACTGTCTTGAAATTTGTCAATTTCTTATTGTTTGTTTCCCTGGAGTTCAGTTTTAATTGAATAATGTTTTTTTTTGTTTCTTCAAAGCTAGCTTGCTATCTCTATCACCATGTCAAAAGATTTATCGCTTGATAAATCCGCCAACTAGTAATACCCAAATTTCCGCTCTTTCAACAGTCTTCTCAGCGCTACTGCCTTTTGCAATCTAATCCGCATTTAACACCGATCCTTTCTGTAAACTCCCATTTAACCGCAACTGTATTGCGCTTTTTGACTGTCAAGTTGTAACTTGATAAGCTGATAAAATACCACCTCCGGAGGCTAGACGTAGCTGTGGAAAGGGAAAGTCAGATAAGCCGTATCGTTTTTTTCTTATGTAATCGGTCCAACTGTATTTGAAAAGAATTTAAAGTTACGTCTGCAAAGTTTTGTTTTATGCACTTTTTTAAACTGAAAGCGACTGAAACATCAGCTTTTTGACTTGGGCGTCGGCGTTGGGATTCCCAAAAATTTTATGTAGCTGTTCAGTATGCGCTGCGTGCGGGTACAGCAGCCGCAGTGGAATTGGGAGATGAAAAAAGAAAAGGTGACGGAACCGTTTTCTTTGCAGGAGAGCGTGTTTGTGAATTGGCAGGGAAAGTGGTGGAATAGAGCAGTGGAGTTGGCTTGAGATGGCTTGAGGTGGTTGTAAGAAAAGAGCAAGGACAGGGAGGACAGGAAGGCGTAGGCTGAGTTGCTGCCTTGCGTGAAACAGCACGTGCAATTTGAGCCTGCGCGTTACCGTAGGCAGCTGGCTGCAGGGTGCATGCAGTATGCCAGTCGTTTTAATGGTAAATCCATACTGGGCGCGTTTTGAAGCAGACGGATTTTGTACCATTCTTAAGGAAAAGGATCTAGGATAGACGGTTATTGAAAAGTTACGACTTCGATTTCTAAAAGAATATCAAATATATATCAAGCAGTTAAAGCTCTCAAAATTAGGCCAGGTCGGCCGCCGTCGGCCTCCGTGGCGCAATCGGCAGCGCGTTCGGCTGTTAACCGAAAGGTCGGTGGTTCGATCCCACCCGGGGGCGTCAGAGTGTTTTTTCCAATTTTTATCGGAACTTGTAAATTATTTCTTCTGAGGTTCTCTTTTCATTTGTAAATGGTGAACGCATATTGGAATGCTTTAGATTTTTTTTAATCTTTTATAATAATATAGTATTTAACTTGAAAGTATTTAACGAGGGTTGTTGACTTATCCGTATATTAATGCATAAATACAATATTTGTAACGTGTGTAATCAGTGACCAAACTGCGGTGGCCACAAATCAAATGTTTTAATATTCTTACAACACCCACCCAATGCTAATGTCAATGCTGAGGGTGGCGACTTATTGCATTCTGCCTCTCTTTGAAAGCGGTACATTGATGCCCTTCATTACAAAGATGATTGGCACAACTGCCCTGCGTGTCATGCGTCTTTCTCTCCCAACTTGCTACTTATTATACTCCTAGAGTAGACCAGTGCTTCCAAAACAAAACTGTGTCGTAATAATTTCACACTACTATAACTATTAGATTTTATATTGGATAGAATGATAGAATTAGAAAAATAATGTTTTTATTGGCCTGAATTGGGTGATGAAATTATTGAGGTTTATATTAGAATTGTTATAGACTAAAATTGATAGTCACTGGTTTAGTTATATTGTAATGAAAGGGAACATTGATGCAACAGTTCACCCTTCTTGGTACATTATATCCCATTATGTTTATTAAGAATTCATCTTCTTGTTTTGCTGCGGTTGAAATATAGAAGAACGAAGAGTGTTGAGCCAAGGAGGAAAGAAAGGTATCAGAAAGTGAAACCGGGCGGAAAATGAATGCGGCGCAATTGGCTGCTTTTAAAGCGATGAAAAATATTTGGATTCATAAATATATAGATTACAACGAGATGAATATTGCGCGAGGTGGGTATTAAAAAGATATTAAGGGATTAGGGAAGATAAAGCAACATGCTGCTCATAAAACAGGATTAACTTTTACTAAAGTTACATATTACAAAACGTATGGTGTAACAAAGTATAATCAAACTGATAAAACTTGTTTTTTTTTTTATGTTTTTATGTAGAAGTTGAAAATTAGCTTTGAAAATCTGGTTGATGAGAAATTAGTTGAAGTTTAGTTTTAAATGAAGGGATTCTTTTTTGGAAGAGGAAAAGAAACCGTAAATATGATCAGATGATTTGTAGACGGGGGGCAAAAAACAAAATTCATGGTCGTAATTTACGTGCTAATGTTAACGAAATTTTGAGAATTAATTAAAAAACAAAATATTGTATTTTTAGCTATTAAAGGAAATTTTATATTGTTTAAAGAAATTACTCACAAAATATAGAATCCCTATATATAATATATTATCAAACTTGCTTCTCATTTCCTTGAAGAAAAGAAGGAAATTGTGCCTTTGGGCTACCCTGAAAATGTCTTTTGAGCGCTGTTCATTTTGACGAAAAACAGTTTCCATTGTAAACTGAAGAGTACAAGAATATTGGGGAAAGGAAATAAAGGCAGAATAACAAGTCTTCTGCACATAGTCTTGTTTTTATCTTATGAAATGTCCATGACTAATTACAATGGCACACCCTGGCTTTAAACAAGGGAAGAATTAATTAAAGTTTTGTTATTTAAATTCCCGACCAAACAACATTCTCATTGCCATTCTTACTAATAAATTTCAGCTTAGCGTTATCATTTTTATTGTTCTAGTAAAATTACTCTTGCATCTAATGATAAATATATTTTGTCTAACACGTCATCGTGATACAATGTGTAATATTCTCCATGCTCCAATTGTTCCTCATTCTTCATTAATTACTCGCATTAGCAATGTGGTGTAATTAAGCACTTCCGCACATGTTCCAAAGGTCTAGTATGTCCAGGGCTGTGGCCAATAATGAACAATAATGCAATTGTCTCATCATCTCTTGGTTTTCATAGATCTTTGCGACCCTCTTATCTCATGGGTCAATAATTGTGAACGAATCTTATTTCGTGTCTAGGTACGTAACTAAGGAGGAGGGTTCATTCTTGAGTGGAAATAAATTGTGTTTTCGGTCTTGAAGACTCTCCAGATTTTTGTTGGTGCCATTATATCAAAAATAATTTGGGGAATTTTAGGAGTTTATTGTGTCCTTGAGATTGAGATACTTAATGAGAAGTTTCGATATTGTGTTTTGTTATTATCTTAATTTTAATTTCTTCTTTTTTTTTGTATATTTTATATAGTCTTGGGGATGACGATAAAAGAAATAAATCACTTTGCGTTGATTCCCGCAAAGTCTGCGAATCGCCCACGAAGCGAAAAGGTATTAGACGCAATGAGTCATACGGCAAATAGCGTTAGGGAATCGCTACATTCTCGCGCGCGCATGGGGCAGCAGCCGGGGGTGTTTTTCCCGTTGTGTGTGTGTCACCGAGTGCACATTGCATATTACACATTGCTCATGCGACATCCGTCTACAAGCGAAGTCATCTCAACATTTTCCTCGAAGACTTCGTTTCGAACTAAACGTGCACAACTCAAACATCTATTGGGGCGGTTGATCTACCACTTCAACACCTCACGATTGCTGAATCACCACATTGCTCGGAATCGCAGCTTGGTCACGATGAGAGTCATCATCGTGTGGAAATCGAATAGAAATAACCACGTGGGCGGGGGTGGTTGAACGAGGGCGATAGAGGTGGCAGCGTTTGCATTCGGGGGTGGCACGTGGAACAAACACGGCGCATTGTGTGTTATTGTGAGGCGATGTGATGCCGAAGTGATACGGAGTGATACAATTCAGTGGGCAATCATCATCCCGAACGGGAATGCATTTCTGGAATGGTGAGTGGAGAAAGCGCAGTGAAGGGAAGGAGAGGGAATCCCTCGGCGCGTTCAGTATTTTTGATTAAGGTAATAAACGGCCGAAGCTCGAGGCGACTTGAATTGGGATAGCAGTGGATAGATTCGTGGAGTAGGCGAGTTAGTAATGTGTGCGCGATCGTGGCGATAACATGCTTACCAGTTGATTTAGAAACGTAGTAAAAACGTCGACAAGAAATATAAACAATAATTAACGTGGAAGTGTAATTTGGAATTTGGAACAGAATGGAGCTTCAGCGATTTATGAACTTAAAGAAAAACAGAAAAACATCACCAACGGATTTACTTCATAATTCCCTAGACTGGGATTCGCCTTCGACTAAAACCGGAACAGTGAAACGAAGGCCCAACTCGGAGGATGAATCCGGTGTACATTTTACTGTTTTTATTGCAACATCCTCTCCACCATCAACACAGAATTCTCTGACTACTTCAACGACATCATCTTGCTCTACAATATCAACCACTTCGTCTACTTATGATAATTATGATTATATTAATTTAAGTGACAATGATAGTCTAATTGGGATTAAAAAAGTGGAAACTACTACTAGGATACCTTTAGGGATTCCAGAAAAGGTAAAACTTAAGCACGAAGAAGAAGAAGCTGGAAATGCAATGAAGAAAACAGCTAAGATATCACAGGTATCAACCAGGAGTAGGAATGATAGTGTAGAAGGATCGCCTAAAATGAAAATGTTTACATTTGGATTACAATCTAGTTCAAGTTTATTAGGTTATAAGACGAGAAGTGATAGTGGAAGTGGTGCAAGTGGATATCAAAGGATATTATCACCAGGGAAGATATCGGATACTGATTCTGGGATTGCATCACCACTATCACCATCTTCATTGAATGCATTCCTTGGATACTCACCTGGTGCTAAAAGTCCAGGAAATTTCTATGCAAGTGGCAGTGTGAGTAAGAATAAAAGTGATAGCTTAGGATTCACGTCTAAGGAATATCAATATGAGGAAATATATCAACGTAGGGATATTGAGGAATTGCTGACAGATGAAAAGGTCAGTTCTAAACAATTTAACCTGCTGTATATTTACTTCTTGTTTTCTACATGCAATATTTGTTTTCTTTTTGGGGCATCACACACGATTAACTTTTAATCGCCAGATCAATATAATTGATCGCATTACATGCATTAGTTTCACCCGCGGCCACATATACCACACTCACACTATGATACAGCCTTTCATGTTTGCAATATGGCTGGGTAACTTTCGGTACTATGCCTTGACTATAGTGAAGCACACTGCATTCGAATATCTAGTATCGAGGGGGTAATTATCCGGTGGCACGTGGGCTAAAAAGTACACCAGTACTGCACATGCATAGTGCGTGCGTTCGCGCATTCAAGCATTGATAATGCGATTTGATGCTATCTACTATTCGGTTTGGGTCGGTCAACTAAACATTCCTTGAATGTGGAATTGCGTTGGCAATATTTCATATTGCATTGCTATACTTTACAAAACATTGTATACTATAAATTATATTAGTTTGTTGTAGTTAGGAAATTAATCAGGATTCCAGTAGTAGAAGTAGTTGCTGTTGTAGAGTAGGTTGACGTCGTTGAATTAGTCAGGGAAGTCTGTTTTTTTACAGGTTGTTGGTGGAGGTTAGTGAAATATTAGATATTTGTTTTACTGTTCCTATTTTCGTAAAAGGTGAATTCCAGTTTACGAGAAAATAATAATTTACATTCGGTGATATTTTGGTGTTTTTCTTTAAGTTTATAAATCTAGTGAATTTATTGAGTTAAGAATGTAATTTTCTGTAATCAAATATTAGAAGGAGAAGAGCTTTTTTATTTTATTGTGCTTTCGATTGTTTGAATAATGGCAAAATGCGCGAAAATCAGCTCTAAAGATTGCTGTTTTTGTACTTTTCCTTAAACACGCAATATGGGAGATGAGTTGCACTATTTTATACTATTCTTGATTGTTTAAGTGATTGAAAAATGCGCAAAAATTACTTTCAAATTGCACTAATTTTTCAAATTTTTTTTTCCAAATTTAATCTAACTTCCTCATTTCTCTTGAGGATTGTTGACTTTGACGTTTTAAAAGTGTGCTTATTTTTTACACCATAATATAATAATTTGCATTTGCATCAACACTTCAAGTACATCTAAGCATGAATAACAAGAAATGACATGCTACCCTCTCTAGCCTTATAGTGGCATATTGTAATTGTGTGATCGCCCGATTGCGCACTTTGCCATCAGCACATCTAAAATGTGCAGACATGTATGTATCTATATACATGTATTGTATCTATAGAACAACTAGAAGATTATCTTGCTGATATGCCAGTGTCCCTTCAACCCTCATTCATCCCATGGGTACTGCTACTCGAATATTCAGCAATCGGCTATTCTCCGCACATCTTCTTTCCTTCTCCGCCAAGTTAAATAGTGTGGACTAGTTTAGGGGCCCAATATCCGAATGAGGAAGTGAAGGGCACAGCGACCGAAATTAAAAATGGGATTGGAGCGCATTGGCATTTGAGAGTTGTTTTTACTGCGATGGGGTTAGAGAAATAGGCGAAACGAGATGAATGACGATGCACAAGGTCCAGGAGGATTTTTCCGCGGAGGGGTGGCGCAACAAAATTGTAATTTGTTTACGTACCCATGCGGAACTAATATGATTATCATGGGAGTGCTCTCGTTTTATTTATGGCTTGTCTCAACAATCTCAATAAATAATTATATTAAAATGACATGTGTCGCAATCATCTCAAAGTCTCTCGCTTTCTTTGGTGATATAATTTTTGATTTCTATTTCTTTTTTTTTTTTTGGCGTTACTTTCACATCATCACTTAGCCGTAGATGATTACGGCCGCTTTAGTTTCGCACTCAGGGAGTACGAGTGCGAAAAGCACGTGTTCTTTTCCACCGTTGGAGCATTCAAAGTACGATGTGCGACATGAAAAAACCGCCCTCATCGCCTTTCAGCTTCAGGCGAGTGTCTTCTTCATCAATGATGCTGGGGCGTTTCTTGTGTTTCAACGCGTCGGAATTTAGTTAACTAAAGACTACTGCAGCCAAAAAACATTGGAATGCAAATTTTGCTGCAATAGATTATTCATCAAAAAGATGAAGGGTAAATTTATGAACTTATTTCAAGCCACTCATAGCACTGCTAAATAGCAGCGTTAGTACATCGTAAATCAGTTTCCAATCACCTTTACTTATGCCGCTATGTAATTCACGGTAGTTTAATCATTTGATTGCTTAAATCACAACGTCATCATAAGATTCTATTTATCTATCCTTAAACTACTAATATGGTTGTTTGCATGGCATTCCTTGTAAATTGCACCCTGTATGTTATGATTATATTATCCCAAAAAGCAGCCTCTGCAATGTGACTGATGGGGGTGCAATATCAATGCTTATTTTACATGCAGATTTGACGAAATGTTTGTAGGGTGGCCCCGACGTACGCATCATTGGAATCACACAGTCGATGCGGCAGTTAGATAGTGTGAAAGCATTTGCTCTTCACGGGAGTGAAAGTATTTTTTGCCTTGACGCCTGCATCCCTCGTTTCTCCAGCCTGCAGGCGTGGCAGTGATGCATGCTCTAAGTTAGGCTGCACGCGCTGACGAACCATCCGGTTGGAGATGTGCGTGAAGGGATGCTAACCACGTGCGGCACGTGCGTTCCTCGTTAGGCTATGTGCTATACGAGTAGCACCAGACGCAGTAGTCACTTATTTGGGGTTTTAGAGTTGACTTTTTGACTGCTATGGTCGTTAGAGAGTCAATATTTTGTTGTGTGCTATGTTGGTTGCATATGGTACAAATATTATTGGATGTGTGTCTATTTTTTTGTTGTTTCTGTCTGTATTTGATTTGTAAGCAATTTTTTACATCATGAATTGGGTTGTCTATAGACACTTGTTTTCCGTTGTGTGTCATTTTCACTCGTTGTTTGTGGTTTATTTGATTTTATAGCTAGTTGTTTTCGTTCTCTATTTTTATTTATTCATTTCTCTGGCGTGTATACGGTTTAAGGTTTAGGTTATGTGTACCATTTGACGGTGACGTTTTCTGCGTGGGTTTAACGTTTATTACGTCTGCTGGATTGCTAAACCCTGTCAGTAGTAAACGGAGAGTGTGGCAGCACAATTCTATCGTTTTCAACAAATATGCTTTTATAACTTTTTTTTATCTCCACAAAACGTAATTGCAACAAATTTCAAATTAAACCAGAAACATTTTTTTGCCTAATTTCTTTAGGCCCAAACGACAAACAAACAAAAAGTGTAGAATTTAAATGTAGAAATTGTTTCGATTTAAATGTTTTAAAAATTAAATTTAAAAAAAAATTAAATAAAATCAACCCTTCACGATTTAATGGGGCCTGACTTGCATTACTGTTTGACATGTAGACGTATGAATTTGAAAACTGTCAAGGTGAACATGAACGTCAAGGAGTGCAAGTGAAAATATTTAAAAGAAAGATACATTTTGCATTCAAAATGGACCTCATGCACAAGTGAATTCTGTTGATTAATTTGCTATAATGAGATTATATGATATTCCTAAACGACTTTTTTTATTTAAATACAATATTATCCTCATGAGCTTCTCCCATTCTTTGTATTTCAGAATTGCCAAATACAGTAAATGAGAATCGACATCTTCTTTATCTTCCTGCTTCCTAACTGCGCCTTTTTGTGGTCAACACAAGCTGCGACTGATATTTCTTTCTTTTCACACTTGCACATTTATTTTTTTCCGCTCTTTTTTTTTATTTGGCCAAATGTCATTCTTATATTTTTTCATTCGTATGCTATTGTAATATGTTTCCTTTCGAGATCTTCTATGGACATTGTTGGAGTATTTGGTTTAATCGGTCTTGTACCGTAGGAGATTTACTGCATTTAAACACATCCTGCTGAAATACAAAGAATTGACGCAAACGTTAGTTTTTCTTAGATTTCTGCAGATTACAATTATCTTGAGAAGTTGGGATAATACAAGTAACGTTTAATAAGCTGGAACGCTCGAATGGCAACTCGGGGGCGTCGTAAATTCAGGAATTAAAACTTTCGGCTTACACTTTCAACACATAAATATCCAGCACACGGGCGCGTCGAGTGTCGTAAAACACTGCTGGAATTGTACAAGTACACCTTCTTCTGATGGCGAAAACGGCAAGTTACAATTACAAGCGGTAAGAAACCAACTGTGAGCAACACTTCATCAAGTTCTCGGTAGTCATAACAACCAAACAACGGAGACTCACAAGAATTGTAATTGCCATATGTGCAATAATAACGGTAATGTTTAGTGCAAAGATGAAAGGCAATGATACTGGGGAGTATTAAGATGCATAGATAGTGGAATTTATATATTGTTGAAGGCAAGCATAAATTTAATTATTTAAGTAACCGAGTACTTTATTTTGCAATTGCAATTGACGCAATTTTTCGACTTAGTATAATTAGTTTGGCCTACACATTTGTTGAGTAATAAACAAAAACAGTTGAAGTTCATTGAGAAAAAAAAACGTATTTTATGTAATATTTGACACCGGCATCGTACTAGGCTTTCATTTCATTATACTGTATTAACTACCAGGGTTATTAGCAATTATTGGAACTAAACTCTGCGGGGATACATATCCCCAACATACATATTGGTTATACCATCAGCTGGATTTGAACCCATGTCTCCGTGTACTGCTATAGTCAGACGGCTTACCGACAGAGCAAGACATTTGTATTTTTTAAAATTTATTAAGCATATGAATTTTGCGTCTATAATCTTTAATTTAATATGCCTAAACATAGTAATAGAGAATTAGAGATAAGTAAATATTCTTTTTAATCAATCAATTTTCTAATGATTGCCTTTGTTGAACTTTGGGAGTATTTAACAAAATCATGCAATTTTTTGTCAAACAATCGATTATATCTTGATTTCTTGAATTATAAACTTTCTTTGTCAAGAGCAGACTGAAAGCGACAACAGTAATTTAAATCACTTTCCAGACAATGAAACTGCACTAAAATGTAAAATAAGAGGGTGAGTGCCTTGCCAACTGAAGAAAAAAAAAACTATAAAAACAAACATTTGGACGCTGAAAAATAGGCAAACTTTTGCGTAGATTCTCTACAGTCTGCTGCGATTTATCCAAGTTGAGAGTTGTAGGCTATTAATTTTCAGTTGTTGAAAAAACAAACTTTACAGCATATAGGAGGATAACCTCAAAAACATCTCTTTAGCCGTTACCATTTCAAAGGATGACTCAACATGTCTTTGGTTCTTGCCGCTGACTCAATTAAACTCAAGTTCTACACGTCACGAACACATGACCTTTAATATTTGCATGCGTCTTCAATTTACGCTTATTTCATACTTTAATATCGTCATTTCATCACGAAACTATTGTCCATGATGTAGACTCACAATGTCACACACCATACAACCTTCAGATTCGTATTCATCACTACTACGTTCATAATTATCATAATTCCATTTGGTCTATTCAATCTTTGTCCTGATGGATTCCTACAATTGCACCCTTTCCACTCGTGCATCTTTCTTGTCGATTCCACACGCGTTTCCGCCTTATATTTCCATTGTTGTGCGCTGTTTGATGTCATCTACAACTTGCAGATTTAACGTCATCGCGATGTCAATTGCTTGCATTGGGGCAATGTGGGTTCTCGTTATCTAACCCCAATCTTCTCATTTCGTTTCCGTTGTCATCCCTTCGCATTTTCTTCGCAATCTTTTTAAGAAGCTAAGAGACTGTCTGTTCGCACACAGCTTGTATTGTGTACGTACAGGATATTTCTATTTTTTGCGAGTGCCACCCTCGCATTTACTAGTTGAGACTTGTCCAACCCGGATGAAGACATTCCTGTCGATTGTATAACGAACTACTTCCTGCAAGGGACAAAATACTATTGCAATGAGAGCGTAGGAAGTAAATCAAGAGTACCATGCTGCAATGCAACTACCAAGGGGATAATCTTATCCCTCAATGAAGTATACTAAATAAATAATGGTGTTGACTACATTCTCTTTGAGTTGTAAACAATTTTCACAAATGCTCAATTTGAACAGCTATAAAATTCTATCAAACAATACTAAAATATATGCTTATTTCCTGGTCTATAGTGGTTTGCTTTCTATGCTTTCCATATTCTCTATGAGTATCCAAGGGGTTGGTGTGTGTTAAAGGGGCGAGTTTCACCACGATCTGGTGAATGACAAGGGGTGATTTATTGCTTTTTAATTGAACGCACCAACCACTCTGGCGCACACGACATGCATTTCACTTACTTTTACTTCTTTCGCTTCCTTGATCGTGTTTTTGTTTTGACTGCACGATAGGAAACGACCCTTTACAAGTTAGTGATGTGGTTGGGCGAATGGGTATTATAACCATAACTTCTTCGTTTACTTCCATCATTCCGTCTTTCGTCTGTCGTGTATAAAGATGGCGATGGCGTGTGTGCCTTTGGATGAATGCAGGCGTTGTATGGTTTCTAGTCTTGAAAATCAAAAAATGAACTAGGGTTGTAGCTAAAGGGTTTATAAGTAATTGTTTTATAGTGATATCCTTGATATCCTTTGATCAAACTTGAATTATGTGGATTTAACACGCAATCATCCATTCTGGTTTATTTCTTGGTTGTTAATGATCATAATTATCAATTAATGTTTTTATAATTATAACACTGTAAATTTTTATTTCTATTTTTTTTTTAGTTTTGTGTTTTATCATTCTTTTTTACTAGTATTATGTCCCCTTAAGCAACCTAGACAAATACTATTATTGAATCTGCATTATCTTATTTTCTCACAGCGCTCGTCTTTTCAGTGAAAATGTCAGGCTGTGTTCATTGCCTCAACTTTTCATGCATTATTTTCATGATGCTGCGTGTCAGTGTTTTGTTGCACACATTTTGAGTGTTTGGGCGGTAGGGTGTCATTCTGGACAAAGAGGAGAATGGCGAGGGACGAAGTGGTTGCGGAAGTTGAATGGAAGGTGGTGAGTTGACACGTAATTACTTGCAAATTGACTTCGCGCCTGCACTTTACATTTTGGACTCTTCAGACTTCAAGTTTGAAGAATGTAGAGTAAATGTTTTCGGGTGGAAAATAATGATGATGGGCAATTTTATAATGACAACATAACTTACTTACATAATTTACTGTATACACAAGTAAACATGTTTTTTGAAGAGTTAAATAACGTATTTTGTGGAATACTGAAGTGATTTTCTATTGTAGTTTTGCAAGTGAAGTTGTTTTTTTTTTTATGTAATAGCTTGTTGAATATTTTATAGCATTTATTTTTAATTATTTTCTTATATTTTTATTAGTATTTCATCTTATTGTAATTATTATCTTATTATATTCTTTTGTTACAGGTTAGTGACAACAACATTTCTTTATCAAGTTTTCTTGTGAGTTTTCTTTTTAATTACTTCCTTTTATTCCTTAGGCAAGGTGTAAGTAAAGCTTACTTCTCTCACATTATCATTCTCTGATAACTGCTTCAATTAAATTTTAGATAGTGTAATATAGATGATAATAGAATCGTGTGATTTATGTCTGCACAAATTAATAAATAAAAAATAATAAATTCGGGACTGGTTGGGCCATTGGTGGACAATTCATGTGTGCTCACGAAGCGGCTTTTCACTCACTCTCACTCGACCGCGCGGCTGCATTAGTTCAAGTGGAGGAGAGAGAAGAGGCGCCGAGAGCGCAGACCTCGGAATTCGGCCACGTCCCCAACACGTTGGAAACCAAAAATATATTGATATTATCGATTCTCCTCTTTCGAATATGTTTCTTGCTTTTTGATAATTTGTTGTCATTTTATATCAAATTTTCTCATATTGCTTTCTGTCTTCCATATTTTGACCAAATATTTATTATTTAATCTAGTTAATCGCTTCACTTGTTTTTTGCGCTTTAAAACGCGTATTTTTCTCTGCAGACAGAAACAGGTACATCCTCAAGAGCACCTGCGTTTGATGTGTTTGTCATGTTGGGGTGTACGCATGGTTTACGGCAGGGCAAAGGTCTAACAACCTATAAAGACTTTATTGGTTCTTTCCCCAAATTTGTACTTTTGTCCGACCTGCGATCTGCTCCAGTCGTGTGGCGTGTGATCTCATCATCGGCGGCGTCTTTTTATTTACGTTGGTAAATTCAAAAATGAGGCAATGTGCAGAAGAATATATTCGGTTGTCAACACATGTCTTCAGTATCTTTATTCTTCTACTCTATTTTATATTTTACACAAATAACATCTGAAATGGTAAATAAAATAACAATAATCTTAAGAAAAAAGTTTTTTGTCAGAGTATATGGGTTTTGTAAAATATTCCAATACAATGAATGTATTTATTTAATAAATTTTTTTCGAATTCGAACAAAATGCAAAAGCACACTTGGGACTTTAGATAAACATGGATCACTTCACATTTCAACCGACTGCGTCTTCTGCAAACACGCAAACAAATACAAGTCCTTCGAATACAAACTTTTGGTCTAAAACAAATATTCACTTTTAGGCCAACCAAGAATTCAAATACAGCGATATTTTAAAATATATTGCCTACTTTTATTATATACCTATTACTAACTTAATGTAGTGGATATTGGTGCGGTAGAGTCGTCAAAAATGTATTTGATTATGATTTAGTTAGGTTGGCTTGCGACGATTTGTTATATAACGCGCGGGCGCCGTAAATTTAGCTGTTTTTCGACGGTTACCCCTCATTTTCCAACGACATTCACGCTGCCGCATTCCAGGGAATACCAAACACCACGTGGTGCATGCATCAAAACACATTTCACGCGAGTTGCAGCTGAATATATAAAGGCCCATTCACACCGTATCCAATATTAGGGAGAAGTAGTCAAAAATTGATATAGTTTATATATAAACATAAATAAAAGTAAATGCATTGAATGCGGCATGAGCAAAGTGGTAAACTAATTATACATGGTTTGTAACTTGAGGATTTTTGAGGTAATTTATGGTTGAGCGCAGACTAGACTTTACTTTCTAAAATTCTTGGTATGTATAACATTGTATGAGTCTACAGAGTGCAATAATAACTAAAAGTTGGAAACGTTTTCATGCCTCGTACGTTCATTACGCTGGCGGAGTACTCATGCATTATTTTCGACCGGCCCCCGGGGTTGAATTGCACGACCCTTAAATATCGCCGAAATGTCGGCCGCGTATCGCACAGCTCAATCAAAATATTGAATCACAAAACACCGGCTGCGATGGTGACGGTAGCAGAAAAGGAAATTTCCCCACAGCCACAGCGCAGTCATATCTCTGATAACACAGAAAAGTACAATAGAAATACAAAATAAACATATGCAAAAAGCACATGAATTGTTATATTAAATCAAATAGTATGTGGCATTATTATCGCTAAGTTGTCACATTTAATCCTTAGAAAGTATTGTGTTGTATTAATGACTTACTCACATTTTGAATTGTGTTTAGTTGAAAATGTGGTTGGTTGACATATTAATTATAACTAGGGGTGTTTTTTACTGGGGACGTTTAGGGTTGACAGTTTTGGCGCGTGTTATTAATGTCAAGAATGAGGAACGCTTATTAAAATTGCAACAGGAAGCAATAAGAGTACAAAAAGGATGATTAGAATGTTTCTAAGATAATTATACCGGTTGATTGTCTCTAAGGGGGGTCAAACTTATTAAACGGTTCAAGTTGGAAACTAGTTTTGTTCTTAAGGTTTATTTTTATTCATATAAATGTTTTATTAATCAATCAATATAGAAGGACTCGAAATATTGAAATAAAGACTAGCTTGATTATGTGTTGTTTATTTGTCGTTTATTAGTTATTGCAAATAATTGTTGTGGACGTGCTGTCTAGGCACGTACTCGAATTGCGAGCCGAGATTAAATGAAAGCACTAGCGCCTCAATTTATGTATGTTCATGTTCGTTTTTTCGATTGTTTTTCTATTTGGTATTGTACAAAAATGGTGACTTACTTTCGTACTTTATTCGACGGTAATAGCTTAGAAATAACGTCGAGAAGCTATATAATAAATAATTTATATTAAGCAATTAATTTAGAACTGATTTGTTGGTGACAAGGTAAAAATGTGATAGAATGGATTCTTGTCCGGGTTTATGCTTTTGCGACTTTTCAAAATGAATTTTTGTTTATTTTGAAATTTAATGGAATTCATGCTTCCTGTTTAAATAGTTTTCTGGTAATTAAAATTTGAAATGTGCGTGGCATTATCAGCTGAGAATACTATATTATTTAATCGCTTGAAAAATTAGTAACTAATTAATAAATACATTTCCGATTTATATTTAATGTCAAAGTTAAAATGAGCAGCAGCATATGAAAGTACGAGGAGCTTGTTTAGGTTTTGTAGATATTTAAGATTAAATTTCTTATAAGAATAAATTAAAATTAGGTTATTAATTCCTTTCTCTTCCTTAATTTTCCTAACACGTACATATTCCTTCCGCGCCGACGCATTCCCCGTTTGCGCGCGTCCCGGCGTCGGCGTCGCCACACGCACGTCAGTACCACGAGCGCCATGAACGCGATGGCTGCATCGCTCGCGTTTCCACCTCGCTCGCGAAACGCACGCCCGCCCCACCGGCCGACAGTGTCGGCAATCGGATACGGCTATTAAGTGAACGCGCGCCAAATGCCAAGTGCACCACCAAGTTGATATCGATATAATAATAAAATACGTAATAGATCGTAAAATATCCGAAGAGAGATAATAGCGAATTAATACGATGGGATTATCATAGATGATAAGAAATTGTAGCCATGAAATAAGGGAAAACAGGGATGAAATTGAGGAAATTGTTGTTGAGTTGAATTAGATTGAATTTAAGCAATGAAATTGATATGCTAATATTGTAAGACAAAGTAAGCGTTAAATAGATTTTCAAATTGAATTGAAATTAAAGAAGTGTAAGGTGAAGTGTTAAACATTTTTTTATTGTTAATTACTAGTGCGTTATTAAGAGGTTAATTTAAGAGGGCTAATCTGATTATTACAAGGTGCACAATTTACTATCATATGGCATGAATTACGGTAATATAGGTTGCGAGTGGGCAAATTGAAAGTAAATTTTAAAGCTAATTAATGTTTTAGAAACTTTATTCCTTCAATTTAGCATTTTATGGTTCTTAATCTTAGAAGTTGGGATGTTATTTGTTTTAAGCAAACATCAATTAATTTGCTCATTTAACTTCAACTTCAACTTCAACTTTTAAATTGAAATATCCATATGGAAATTCTGCTCAGTACTTTCCAATTAATTATTTCTTTCTCGCTATTAGGATTTTAAATTGTTACTTTAAAAAACTTGATTGGATGGAATTGACTAGGGTTTTTAAGCTATATATATATATATTTCTTTCGAATGCTGCAATTTCTGTTCATGTGAACGACTCGCAATTTAATCCTTGCAATCTATCAATTTGCCGCAACATTCCATGATTCCTCTATGGTCCCATCACAATTGCATAAACCACATTTTCTACTCTTTTTCCTCCTTGCTATTTTAAACTCACTTTCTGTTTCTCTCTCTTGCTGACGATATCAATCTATTCCCCACAATGGTTGTGCGCGGTTGCAAGACATTAGAATTTGTTGAATTACGATTATAGCCGTTAAAGCAACGCGGCGCATTCCTCTTCAAGTTTTATTAGCACGCGAAACGAAACGCTATCCGTTTCGCCAATTCCAATCTCGCTTTACCTTTTCTAAGGCTCTTCTAGCTCTTCTTTAACTAAAGCGCATTGCTTTCAAATGGGTGAAATGAGCAGAGGTAGTTAATGTTAGTTATCGAGCGTTATCGCTCACTTAGTTACATATAGCAAGTTATACCAACTTACTGCTTTTATCGATGTGGGAGTTTTAGTCGCGGCGGTTTATGGACTTGCGAAGTGGATGTTCGGACGTCTTTAAGAGACAATTAAGTCTTAATAGTTTAAGATTTACTCTCCCAGGAATAGTTTATAGGGAGGAAAGTGATTAAGTCTTGGGATGAGGAAAAATGTGTTAGTTGTAATTGGTTTGCAAAATTGAACGAAAGTGGAAGGCAGAATGCGTCTTGATGAATTATTGATGAAACTGCCAAATTAGTTACCCTTACAGCGGGGTTCACATCAGTGGACTTCATTTGTGTGCGCGAGTCGGTTTCAGTTCTGCGGATGTTTGCAGAAAGGGAACGTGGTTGCGATTTCTTGCAATTTGGGTCGAATGGAATTGAATATGCATTTTGAAATGGGTTTATTAGTGTGGGGTAAAGAATTACATTTTTGCAATGAATTTTTAATTTGTTCTTGAGAGAAATTTGAAAAAGAATATTACTATAGATAAAGCAAATATTAACTTAAATATGTCAGATAGAATTAACGTCAAATGTGAGAATTTCGTATTTTGAAGCAAAAAAAGTACAAAATGATTTCTTTCTTAAAATTCATGTTACTATTTGTACATTTGTAGTTTTTTGCATTTTCGGGATTTTTCCTCAGCTACATATATAAATCAAGCTTGAAAGATAATTGAGGATAGAAGGTGGGATTCAATTTATTTCGACTTAATAAGCAAATAGTTGAATTACAGAATATTATCCGTTTAGCCCATTAATTATTGTATTTATTAGTCAAATTGGATTTTTGTTGGAATATTTGGAACAGTTAATATTTGTTCAGTGTAACTAAACTTTAGTTTAGTTCAATTATGGTTGAATTTAGATTGAGTATAGTCAGGAAGGTGAAATGCTAATGATGTAATTAAAGTTTCAACTCTCATTTCATATTCAAACATTCAAACAATCACATTCAGATGCAACATTCGTATTCTACCACTCTAAAATAAGTAGATGACTATGAAATTATCCCAACTGTAATTTTTAAACTATAACTTTACCAAATAGTGCAAAACTTATTTTCTTCTTTCTAATTTGCCTAAACCATTGAATCAATTAGGATAAAGCATTAATTAAACACAATTTCCAACACAAATATACAATTATCCCAACATCTTCCAGACCAATTAAAACTTTTTTTCGCTCTGCGCTCATCTCTGGCAACACGGGATAATATTCATAATTTGGCAGCGCTTTGCATAAATCCGGCGAGAACTGTGGGTGGATAAAGTTTGTATGTCATTAGTGCGCTTATTTAACTTTGCAACTTCTTGCAGTCCAGTAATAACCATTGCAACACACTGCCTTGCACAACTGCCAATGGTGCCAACTATCTAGTCTCACTGGACTCCTTTACTCTTGAACAGATTCTAGTGGGACTATGAGCCTAGACTCAAGTCACTAGAGTCTATTCCAGGTTTCAATGTGCTGACTGGTCTGGTGCATTTAATTTCGACGAGTTGTCGACTCATTTATGTATTTTTAGTTGATATAGAACACCAAATCACAAGTATTAGGAGGAACGTGAAACTACGGTACTAATGTTGGAATAGAAATACAGATATAAAGATTGGAAGGAAGTGAAGGAGGTGGATGTGTAGAAATTGTAGACTGTTTGATCATGCAGTGTGAGCGGTTCAAACGTTCAGATATTTTCACCGAATCTATTATTAAATTAGACTAATTTCGGATGCTTTAAGTTTTTTTTCAGTGACTGAGGAAACATTTGAAGGATCAATTCGTTTAAAAAGGCATAAATTATGAGTTTCAACGGTCTATCTTCACTTAAACTTGTATTCATCTCATAATAATTGATGCGAGTCAATAGTGGTGACATTGAGTGGGCTAAATTCTTTTATTCTAATAGTTGCGACATTACACCATATTTCCATATTTTTATTTCAAAAGTTCAATACATAACATTAAATTACTTGTAACATTTTTATAGGAATGTTGCACATATTTCTTCAATTAAATCTGCAGTTAAATTATATTTAGAGAGTCAAATCTAAAATTATTTTCATTTGGCTTTAATAGTTTATCAGCAATTAATATATTTTAATAACTCACTGGTGTCACACTGATTTCAGTCGCTTCTACGTCACTTTACTTTCAATAATTCAATGGAGGTAACTTTATCTAGCTAGAATTGTAAAATTTTTATAGATCTCTTTCTTAATATAAAACTTTTCAAACTTACTATATGATAGTAAATTCTGTGCATTTTTGGCATTATTGCAGTTCTCTAAACTGTTCAATTTCCTTCAGCAAATAGTGATCAACACGTGTAAAATCGAGACAGAACATCTTATCATCAGATGTTAATCAGCTTAACGCCCGGAATGTCTGAAACAAAGCCGCACTAAAACAGGACGCGTCATTTGCAACGCGGGAGCTTTGCGGTCGTGAAACTTTGACGATCGCGAGTGAACCCACGTGCTTTGTTGTTATCGCATTGCAACTTGCGCGCGCGCGTGCGTGTATGTGTGTTGGGAGATACCATCAGCGATTGTGTTAATATGCAAGGATTATCATTAGCGATGTTGCTGCTCAAGCCGCCTGATTGTTAAGACACTAAGAGTGCGAGAGCGGCGACGCAATGTTTCCTGGATGTATTCGTGGGCCGAGATCCTCGCAAGGATCCACGGATGATATTAGTAAACAGACTAAATCAATTGTTCAGGTAAAAATACATTAGAAATGAATCATACGGAATTATTACTATAATTTACGACTAAACATGTATCTAACATTTTAGCAATTCACAAAAATTCATTAGAAGAATCAAGAGAAAATTGTGACTACATCATAGATAAATTACACATATTCTATAAAATATATATTAATTAGAGAAATGAAAAAATATTCTTTTACCACTAAGTTTAGAATAACCTTTAGACCTTGTTATTTGTTTTAGTTTTGATGTGAATTCAATCAATACAGTTATTAAGCATGATTTCAACGTGGTTCAATTATTTCTAGATTAATATCCCCTCATTCAATAGCATTTCAAAGGCAATTTGAAATATTTGATTGTTAACTAGTTGTTAAACTCATATAATATTAAGGCAAACCAATAAAACCATCATCAATGAAATTAAGTGGAGATTGATACTTAATGTTAAAACATGCAGTGTTTACTATAAATAGAAATTGTTGAAGTGTGTTACACATCAAAATATCTCATGACACAGATGTTTTTAGAAGAATTTACTGTAATTTATGTGTACAGATGGGATGATATCGAATTTGTTTATTTTTGGAGTTTATCGGAAAACTGAGTAATCTCCAAATACTAACATAATGTTTAAAATAACTCGATGGAACGTTTTGAAGCTTACTGCAACATGGGTTGACTTTTTGCAGTTGATATTAAATTGTTAGTAAATGAAAACGTATCAGGCATTTCCACATAATATAATTAGTTTCTAATTTCTCTGAGAAGTCCTATTAGATTTTTCTTATGGTCTCCCATAGAATCTCCTGAAAGGTGCCTGTCGTTCCACTCATATGCTTTCTGCATCTTTTTTATTTATCTATATCGTTGCTAGTTTTTTGACGTTAATACACTTCATTGTGACGTTTGGTCTTTTGAGAATCAACTCTTAGATCTAGTCGAATGTAACCTTCGAAAATACGACGTCGAGTTTCCCAACCGGAAGTGAACAAAAAGTAAATGAAACGTATGAACGGAAACGGTAGTCATTAGTTAATTAACACTCGTAGCACGAATATTGAAAAGGGCATTTTAGCCAAAACAATAACTAACTAATGATTAACTAACTGAATGACTGACTGTCTGTAAATAATATATCAAACAAATGTTTGTTTGTTTTATTTTTGTGAAAATAAATGCACACCGAAATGAATGTAGCGAATATAATTAATTTAATTTGGTGTGCCTGGTTTTCCTTTTCACACGCTGTAAATTTCACAAATTCACTGAAAACGCGAGTTCCGGGAACAATCGGGATAATTGGTCATAAATACCCGAAACGGAATGGGTCCAATGCGAGTGGCAAACAATGCGCAACGAACGACGCGCTACGTTTTCCACTCACAACTCATTTCTCTTATTGCTGGAAATATGGGAAATGTGAAAATGTGAAATGCAATACACTAAACTTTGTAAATTATGCGACGCTTGAAAACTCGTAAATTTCATGTGATAACTATTACAATTAGCAAATTATTTTAATTATTATCCATTATGAACATGTGGATATTTAGCACAACGCATAAAATGTAGCAAATTGATCGAAATTAATTTAAAACATCCTGTTCAGTGACTATGCTTCTCGTTCTTTAAAATTCAGGCAAAGTATTTGTTTATCAGTAGTTTTGAAAGGAAAACGTTCTTCGTGTGACATACACAGTAACTGCGCTAATATTTTAAATATATAAATACAATCAAATATCCATCATTTGGTATATGGCCTAAAACAACAATCTGAATACCGCTCAAAGTCACTTCTCATATTCGCCCATTCATCTATCCATTTCTAAGCAATTTAAAGCAAACATACAATTCGCACGGATTCAAACAGTTTGTGAATGTGATTACAAACATCATCGAGATATATTGTAACAATTTAGACATTTGCAAACTTGAGTGTTTATTTTGTTTCCGACTGGTTGTTGATGGTGGTGGAAAATGTTGTAGTGATGGCGAACAGCTGTTTCTTTAAATTGAGGCGTTTACTGTATGGGAGTGAATTGATTGCGTACTATTAGAGAAGTAAACGGGCTGAAGGAATATAGATGTACAACTGGACAGGGACTATTTATCTTGCTTAAAACTAGCGAATTTTAAATGAAATCAATTAATTCTAATTGAGATATAAATTGCAGAGTTTGGACGAAACATTTGTAAATATTGTATCGCAAGTTTGGGAGTGTTTTGGGGCAAAACTGCATTTTAAACATTTTTTTATTGCCATTAGAATATATTTTTTTATAATTGTAAAGTAAGTACTGCAATGCATTCTTTTCTCAATAGTTATTTCTGAGTTTTAGTTGTAAACTGATCTTGTTATTGTTTTATCTCTTAACTACGACATATTTCACTATAAACTCACTACGCAATTTTTTTTAAATTTTATTTTAACATATATTATATTTTTGTAGGCGGTCTAGGTTTCTAACGAACTATTTAACGATAACACTACCCTAGAAATTAGAAACTCACTAAATACCATAATGCGCCTTCTTAAACTGCATTATTTTCTTTAATTCTGATTTGTGTTTATTAAAGAGAAGGAAGTTATTTACGACAAAAGCTAGGGGACACCCGGGCTTGGACCGGGGACCTCTCGATCTGCAGTCAAATGCTCTACCACTGAGCTATATCCCCATGCTAGCGCGCGCGCGCTATAGACAATACATACCACTTACTTAGTTTCAATCTTCTTACATTTCTTTATTGCTTTCTATTAAATTCCAAACCTTCTGCTAATTCAACCTGCTTCTTTCGAGTTCTCAGGGCAAGCAATTTTCTGATTGCTTAGCTAGCTGTGGCGTTCTCTCTGGGGCACGTGTGCGCGGTCACTAATTCACTAGCGTAATCAGTAATCGATTTACGACTTTCCTAGCAACCTACGTCTTCATCAGGAAGAGCTACCGAAACTAGGCGCATTCAATAAACTGCGCTCTGTATATCTTCTTGGCATCTTATGCCTGTCATGTCTTCTGTTACTGCTTTACCTTCGCATCCACATCCAATCACACATCTTCCATCGGCTCCAATTAGTTTGTAATTTATTCTCTATAAAGTGGCATGGCCGTGTACAATACCTCTCTCTTTCATTCGTTCAAAACGTCGTTTGTGTACTACATGCAGTGCATACCCTCCAAGAGCAAAGCATCCCTTATTCACCTTGAGGCGTGAGTCGCTTTGAATTACGGCCGCTGCGCAAAAACCTCTCCAAGTTACTCTCCAAGTTGCACAAGCTAGAAGGTGGAGCTGGCGCGATTCGATAAGGAAATGTGGAAAGCCAAGATAGATACGAGACATAGGCAGGAGGTGCTTGGTGCCGTTACGCATGTTTTAGGGAACGTAGACACGCTGGATCCGCGAAAATCCATGCGCGAAGTGCTCGAGGCGGAATTTCCCTAGCGACAGACGCGGAAAATTTACTTTCGTCCTTTGCGAAACTCCGCGACAGTCTTCAGCGCCCAAGGCATTGTTTTCTCGTTTAGCGTTTGATCGAGTTCAGCGTAAACAGTTTGCTCAAGGTGAAGGTGATGGTAAACACATGTTGCAAGATGTATGAAGGTAATTTACTTTATGATTCACATCGAGAAGTTAATTGGAATTTTTCCCTATTGCCAAAGTTACAGATTGTGAAGATTGGTTGGTTGGTTGGAGACACGAGGCTGTAATATATAACCATTAGGGGTTAATCAACATAAATTTCTACTAAACTTTGTGTTATGTGCGAACAACTTTCATAAGTCACCTCATAGGAAACTTGTCGTAGAAAGCATCTGTTGATTTGGTTTGGCTTACTTGATTAGAACACAGAAAACTAGAGTGAAGGAAGGAAGTTTTCTTGGTCTGGTTGACGGGAATTGACTTGACTTGCATCGGTATAGTGGCAGCGGGAAGAAGTTTTAACGAAGTTTGCACAGTGCAGGCAGGTTATACATGCAAACGGTTTGGTTTGGAAAGGTGGGAGGGAGGGGTTGTTGCACGTTGATGTGGTGATGTAGTACTGTAGCAACTTGTTTGGGAAGTGCAGAAGCAAAGCGTGAAAAGTTGGGAAGAAAATTCAGGCGTGCAAAATGACGAAAAGTATGAAACGGGTGTGGTAATAAATTAAATGTTTGTATTTAGCTTGCTTGATCATACCGTAATTACTACTAGACTACTATTAGTTCCAAATCTAAAATCTAAAATTTCAGAAGTGAATAATGTAAATGTTATTAATATTATTTTTTCGATTGTAAACAATCTACGTTTCATTAACTAAGTCTTTTCCTATGTTGTGTTGCTAGTAAAATAGTTCATGAAAAAACATCGCCCTAAACGTTCACGATCAAAACATTTATTGCACGAATTTCCTCTGCACCGATTTTTCACCCATTTCCATCCACATGTCGGCTGAATGCAGCAGCATACAAACACGGCAGAGGTTTGGTTTATTATTCGGTTAACTCTGCGCACGGCGTGAACTTTTCTGCTGAACCAGTGGCTAAAAATATAATACCACTGCATAAATTGCGTGAGTTGTGTGAAACGTGCACCGGTAGCTGCACGATGTGCACGAATACATCGTGAGCCATTCTTGCAGTGAATGATTTACACTATCTTGTAGCAGATGCAAGACTAGATAAACAATATACAATAATTATGCCCATGTTTTGAAATCAAGATTAAGCTGTCTTTGAAAGTAAAAAATTAAAGTTCTTACTTATCTGATGAATTCCTTCGTTCAAGTTATTTGTATTATCTAATCCGAAACATCTAGGTACAAAAGAAGTAAACAGCTTTCGGATAACTCTGATATTTCTGTATCTAATCGAGCACTGCATTGCGGCTTCCACCATTCTTCCTAAATTTATAAAACACTACTGAAGCTTCATTCACGTACACGCAATAAAGTCAACGCGCCTGTCATATTAATACGACGGCTCTGCGCCGCCTCCGATGTCATATGGACGGTGATAAATTTAACTAGCAGTCACATTAGTTTTACCACTTTTTTTTCGCGCACTTGTCGGCTCACACGACCGACCTATTTGTGACGATCGGAGGAAAACCCGGAATGCTCTCAGCGAAATTGCGCCCTCCGACAGAAGCTGAAAAATTGACGGGGTATGAACCTGGAAATTCACTCTATCATATGTTCATCGAGCTTCTAGTTGAAATGTATTTGGAGGTAGAGAGAGGGTTTAATTAGTTTCTTACAAGTTTTCTAAGAACAAAGAAGGGTCTCGCGCATAGAGGTAGTTGTAATGTTATTTTTTGGAAACCTTAAAGTGTTCCGATTTTTGTTTGGCGAGTTTTACAAAGAAGGAATGAATGTGAGGGGACATTTAGTGATTCTAGGGGTGGTGTGTCAAGAGCAAAGATGGACGGATTGACACTTTGGTGACTGATGACTTTCAAGATGTGCGGGGAGAAAAAGTAGCTTTCGTCTTTGAAAAATTGGAAAAGTGTTTACTTTTCCTATTTCTAAGGTTTTTGAACTTTTAATTATTTAGGGGGTACTTCAAACTAACGTTTTAAGCTAACGTCAAGCTTTGTTTTGAGGTGCTTTATAAAGTTTTTCTCCACATGCATCGGACGTTATATTTTGTAGTAGAATTTATTGTCCCATTTGATTTGTTTTGCTCTAAAGCTTGATTTTTATTCGAGCGACACGTCAGAAAGACACGTCGCAGGATGCAGGAAATCGAGGAAACCCAACTTGTCACAATGTTTACCGAGTAATAAATCACGATCAAACGCTATGACGTTTTATCTAAATCTCCTTAGAGTTTAACCTTAATAGAAAACAATAAAAAAGTCTTAACACAAAATAATTGTATCAAGGAAATATTGTCTTTGTATTTTTTTCTTGTTTGCAGTTTAGTTTGAATAGCAATAAAGAGAAATGTGTTTATTTATGAGCAGTATAGGATTATTACAGAGCAGCTGATGCTATTACGGACATTAAAGCGACGGAAATGTACTACACAAGGAGATGTAAAACCATACGCTTCTGCCAACAATCAGAGAGCAATGAGCGCTGAATTCAGAAAGCTCTCCAGTCTCCACTGCAAAGCTGCGAACGAAGCTAATGCAAGAGGCGGTAGAGTAACACATGTGCATCTAAAGCCGATTGCGATTAAAAGTGCAATCGAGAATTGGCCAAGAGCCAAATGTTAATATTAACTGCACTCGTTGCGTTTGTTTGCTTCTGTTTTAATTCGCTATAACTAGTTTACATTACAAATGCAAGCTGCCAACATTTGTTGATGGTTTGGTCAATGGCAATAATTGACATGGAACAATGTCATTTAAATGTGAATCGAAATAACTTAATTAGCGGTTTAAATTTACATCTATTTTTGATTTCTTTTAGGGTTCTATAAAAAGGTTTTGGAAGTTTTAAAAAAAATGCAATTTGGTTGAGATATTTATTTAGAAATGCTTTTCTAAGTCCACTGAGTGATAAACTACAAGAATAAGTCATCTCAGTTGACACACGTATATAAATAATCCAACACAACAAATGCACGCTGAGGATAAACAACACGACTGTGCACTTAACACATTTATTAAATTCTTGCAGCGCGGTGTATTCGCACCCCACGTGCTCGACTTGTAGTGGAATTAGGGGTGAGGATTTGGGAATATGTACGTGTTCATGTCACACCAGCCCACGCGTCATGATCTCATCCTTGCATCTTCTCTGGGCCTTCGTCACATCTATTTTTGATAGTTCTTGGCATTTTTTAGCTCACAGGGATTATATTTTTATCTTTCGATAATTTTCTACAATCATCTCATAGAAAACTAGAAAATACAAAACTTAGAAGAGTAGATACAATGACTAAAAATGCTTGGTAAACATTGTTTTTCTTATTTTATGGACAATGTAAGTTTAAGCTAAAGTAGGGGTTAAAGGCGAGGGGAAGATCAGAAGCGAGAGTAACAACGAAGACGTAGTCGAGGCTGTAGGTTATAAATTATTGTTTTCTTTATTTTTTCATCTGTTTTGTCGATTTATTTCCTACATTGCACTTTGGGGTACAAGAGTCTGTAATTCTATTAATTAACATTGAAATAATTTAGTGTTATGTTTAGTTTACCTCATCAAAGAATATCATATTTATGTGTTTGTTTTATAGATTGTCAATCCTTTGACTTAGCAATGCTACAAAAGGGAACATTAAAACCAACAGAAATTAAAGTGCGGCCCACGCAATATTTTTTTTCTTTTTTTTTTTTTTTGTAAATGGCCCGCCGTCCGAAAATGCTTGCCGACCCCTGTATAACAGTTAGGGTTGGTGATGCAATGTGCAAGAGTAATTCTATATTTGGCATTTTCACATATGGCATTTTCTTATTTTCACCCTCCTGTTTGGGAATATAACACATAACAATAGGCGGGGCCACTCTCTTGGTAAACTTCGTAAATGTGAAACATCCCTAATGTCTTGAAGAAGTTGCGAGTTTCAATTTTCTTTCTAGGCTGGAAGGGTTCTTTAATCAGAGACGTACATAATAAATGATTTTTATAGCTTTCTTTCTTGTTATTGCACAAGCAATATGTTTTTAATGTTAGTATTAACATTAAAATTAAAAATTTTACAGAAATAATTTTCTCTTTTTTAATATCTTTTTTCATTATATTCGGAAAATATGGAATTGAATAAATTCGATGAACTTAATTGTGATCAATTGTGATAATTATGAATATTTATGAAGTTTGGAATTATCAAGTCATCGAAATACTAGTAGAACAATTGTTCTTGAAGTGTTAGCAAAATATTTAAAAATTTTGAAATTTGGCGCAAGTTAAACACTTATTTAATAGCATCGGTTTTCTTTCATGAATCTATGAATTCAATATTCTTGAATTAGATTTTCAAATTTTAATGTTGCCGGTTATTCTGGGAGAAATTATTACTTATTTTTATTATAAAGTAATTGATGTATTCTTTTCGCATACATAAAACTGTGTTAATATCTAAAATGCGTCATGCCAATATTTCAAAATGACTTCTTTTTCTGTTTTCTTATCTCAATATATGTTCCTCATTCCCAATATATTTCTGAATTATACCCCCAAATTCCACTCAACTTCTACAAGCCAGCATCTACATTACATTTTAATAGTTTTTGTTATTCGCACTTGCAATACGAGACCCTTTTCCTTACTTCTATCGTATATGGCTCTAAGCAAGAAACTTTTTGTTGCGTAATGTCTATCCTAATGTCTTCACAACTCTAATGCTTTTTTTATACTTCTTGTTAGAGTGAAACAATCTTCACAGTTTATTAACTTCTATGTTCATTCTTTTTTTTTTTTTATTTCCTTGCAAATAATATGATACCAATCATATAAGTATAACATGAGCTTTCTTTTTTTTTTCAATTTTGTTTCTACTTGTTCCTTTTTTTTTATATTTTTGTCATGTGGGATTTTTGTCAATTTTCTTTTAAATCGCACTCGGCATTTAAAGGACAGACTTGAAAAGGATCTTCTGTTTACTTTTTATCTATTGCCACATCAGCGGTTTTTTCCTCGGCTCTGCTGCGCATTGGTGCTCATTGTGCTTTCACCCGTTTCACCTGCGCGGTAATGGTTATTGCAGTATTTCAGATACGTCCCCAAATGCGGCACGTTGCAGAAATGGTAGTAGGTAGTAGTAAGACTGCAGTAGGGAAGCTCAGGATATAGCAGGACGCGAGTTGCTTGAATAATGCGGCTTGAATCCATGGCGACCACTACGTGTCCTGCATTATTTACACCGGTATATTTGGGGGGATTGGTGCGTTTCTTTTATACGCATGGTGCTTTTTTCTCAGCTTACTTTCAGTGGCCAGTGGGAATTCAAAGGCAAAAGTTTGATTATGGATTGATAGGAAATCAATAACTGCAAACTTAGTGTGAATCTGAATGGAAGGAGAGATAAAATTTTTAAATTATATTGAAGTTCAATGAGAAGGTTTTGAATAGTTATTTGGTTAATTACATGGGGCACTAAGCAATATCTTGACTGAAACTTGCAAGGGTTGATACCTTTGGTTTTAAGATAAGGAATCAAAAGTTATTTATGGTTTCTTCCTTCCATCATAACACAATGCATAATATGTATGATTTTCTTAATAATTTCTTAATACATTTTATACCAGATGATCACTTTATCTGCGTTAATTATTGTTTTATAGACCATACAATGTTAATTCATTTTTTTTCTTTTTGATACACTAGTGATGATTTATTACTTCTAAATGCATTCTTATTGACATTCACATTCAATCAATCAATCAATCGACATTGTTTTTTTTTGTATTGTAGTGTAGTGTATTTACCCTTCGTCTACTCTGTCCACATTCACCACCCTCATCCAGTTCCAATATTACGCTTTATGACGATGCTTGCTCACACTCTCCAACTCTCAATGCGTACAATTTCATTTAGACACTACACGTCCAGTATTTTACTGGAAAAATGGGCAATGCACAATGCAGAAGGGTGGTGCGTAAATGATATAGCGATTACTCAAGCTGGTAATTTATCCACTTCGGATTATGTTCGAATGTGGTTAGCATCAGATCAAGCGTTGGTGAATTAATTTGTGTTGGTTTTCGTCAGGTTTGTGAAATTTAATATTTCAATTCAAATTAATTGAATCAATTGAGAATTGAAACGAGGGTTGAAGATTTGAGAATGTCTTTGAGATGATTTATTATCTTTAAGCATCTTTGAGAACTGATTGAACTTGTCAAATGGGGGATTATTATCAATAAAAGTCAATTGAAAATACAATTAAACTGCAGCCAACCGCAGGCATTTAATTTAGGCCTGGAGATGCAACGTTTTGAAATGATTTAAGAAAACGTTTTGAGAACGATTGAACAGATTAAAGAGATTGACATAAATTGAATTAATGAACTTCCTTTGGCTTCGCTTTGATTTCAACGCATTCAATGTCAACATGTCAAGCGTTAAGACGTCAAATTAAAATTAATGAATGCACGCAATGCATTGATTATCTCATTCTAGCACACATGTCATTTACTTTAACTAATTTCAAATCCGAACGGAAGTGGAGCTTTAATTAGCTTCAAATAGAAATTTATTGATTTCTCCAACTTAATTTTAAAAAGATAGAATACGTTTAGGTTGTGAGAGAAATTAGGGAATGCAACGTTCAAAATTTGTTTCATCTCTAATTTGGTGCGTTGTGATTGAAGGTTGTTAATCGGCATTAATTAACGCCACTGCATAACGAAGATTTATTATGTACACGACAGTTGCATGGCGTATACACGTATTACCCTGTGCTACAGTACAATTTTATTCAATCAGAAGACAACGTAAACAACAACGTCCTACAACTGACATATTGCCACAGTTCACTCTTGCACTCAACACAGTTCAATTAAAATGAAACGATTGTCAATTTAGCTTGATTTGAATTTTCTTTCTTTCTAGTTTATCTGTTTCCATTCGAGTCTGGACACTTTGAATTGCTTAAGTTGTGTCAATTGTTTTTATGCAACTCGGCAGAGAAGGCAGGGTCAAAAGGTTGCATGGCAAATGTCGGTCGAATAGGTTTAAATGTTCAACAAGGGCCGCGAGTCTGGTCCGGTTAGCATTTCCATTTCCTGCTGTGGCCCATTCACCTCACAAGCTCAACTTGGAGCGTGGCCTAATCCAGTGATAGAGCGTTTGGCATTCTGCAGTTGTCGAAATTCATCTATTCTTCCTTGTTTGTTGAAGGCTTTAGTATACTAGAGGACAATACTGGGAAAGAATGATACATCCAGAATGGTGTGTTTTGTATCGTTTGCAAAAAGGTTTGAATGGTTGAATAGTTGAAATCTTGAATGGTTTTCGGGAAATAAGAAATTTTGTGCATAAATTATGTTTTTAGGTATTTCAAAGGGTTCTAAAACAAAAAATCATTCGGAATAATGATATTCTCTAATGATAGATACAGGAACCACAGGAGACACCTATGATTCAGAGTATAGAAACAAAATTGTGAAATTAAATAAAATTTAATTGATTGAAGATCTAAATGTTCTTGGTTGCCGCGGACTTTCTTCTTTCTAATAGTAACAAATCTGCTTCTCATTTACAACTTTCCTATTTAAAATTCATCCAAACTGCAAGCATCCGCAATCCGCGCACATTCAGGAGATTTGTCTACGGATTTGACTCTTTCTCGGGAGATTTTCGTATTTAATCGCGGCGCGTTTTATGTTCTGTGCGTGGCCACCGCATTTGTACGGGTTGCCGCTGTCGCAAAAGATTACCACCGGATTTGGCAGCTCTCAAATTTCTACAAAATTACATAGTCGTATTCAACACCGACGCATCGACTTACGGTGCTTCCAACATCAAGGTTGCTTTAATTTTTCGCCTTTTTGAGTTTTGCAATTTTCAATTTCTGGGGATATAGTAAAGTTGGGTGGTGATAAGATGTGGATTTTGGTATTATGTCTAATATAATATTGAGTTTTGCGTAGGGGTTGTTTGTTGTCTAGCAACTTATGCTGACAACACTTTATTGGGGAAGTAGTAAATTTGAACTAATTGTTGTTTACGAAATGGTGATGAAGGCATGATTAAAAAAAATTGTCTTCTTTATTGGTAGAGGTGCTAGTTGGGAACCATATCTTTCCCTGGAAATTTTGAATTTTACTTTCAACATCTTAGTTTCTACCAAATTTTTAAAAAAAATCATTATATTGATTAAATTCTTAGTTAACACTTACTAAAATTTACTTAAACGTTTTCGGCATATTGTCTTCTTTTGTATTCTTCTAGAATTGATACTGAATTGCCTTCTTCAGTATCATATGTAGCCGAAAACGTTCTAAAAAGTGAATTTTAGTAAGTGTTATAATAAAATTTTATCAATATAACAAATATTAAGCACTTCCTAACTACACTCAACGATAGTTGAAAATAAAAAATGTACACTGTGCAATTTTATATTCTTCTTTTGCCTGGTTTTTATTGAATTGTTTGTTGTTTGAACTGGAAACATTGATATTACCCTGTTTTCAATACAAAGCTCAAGAGTGTACACTAGGGGATAAATTCTAGTTGCGTACGTGGATTATAACCGGAATAATATGCTGTAACACGATAATATATCTAATCGTTGAAGCGTACTAAATTCACCCGACGCATCATTGCACTCAACTGCATCCCCGGCTCCGCCACATCCGCTTCCAGTATCATATTTGTTCATTTCCGCAATCGCGCATTTTGCTCAATCCGCCTACCATATCAAGGTGAGCGTATCTGCAATTCTACAATACATAGCTAAATCTTTCTTCCCTCAATACCATGTCCTCCATCTCCGAATCGCGCTTCGGAAAGTAATCGACGGTGGATTGAAGGCACCCTAGTAAGTTTCAACACGCACCAGAATGTCGTATTGCGTCGAAATGCAATTTTCCGGTTTGTCGTGCGCAATGAGCTGGAAGATTATTGCGATATCATCATATTTTCTAATCCGAGTGGAAAAAAAGTCGGCGTTTTTATGAATGTTTCTTATTGATAGGAATCGATATTTGTCTTTTTGGTTTTTATCTGAATTTGGTGATTAATTAAGGAGTTCATTTGGTATAGTGCTTGGCGCTGCAGGTGTATTACGACTGTTGCATATAGGCAGTCAATGAATGGTGTAGGTTGAGTAGTTAGTCAAAACAGAGGGAGGATTATTTGCAAATGTATATTGTACCAGGGGTGAAAGGCAGAAGTGGTGGCTGCCATTTGGAGTGGTATCATACGTGAAACTGCACTTTAATTTAGTGCACTTCATCTCACATTAAGTGCATGCATATTCATTAATATGGAAATGCATAAAACACCTGAAAGTTAAAGCATAATTGAATTGTTGCTTCCTTTTTTTCAGGCAATAATAACACATCATTCAGTAAATCAATAAATTAAAGTAGATACGTTTTATTTGTAAACATTTTTATGCATTCCAAGCATTTTTTTTTGTGTCCCTTAACATTTTTTACAAATTATTTTATTCAAGCAAATCTTGCATTTTGTAAATATACTGTTGTGGGGTTTTGTGAAATCGGATGTATTGTTAATCATCACGGCCGGAATAGTTCAGTTGGGAGAGCGTTAGACTGAAGATCTAAGGGTCCTTGGTTTCGGTACTTCCTTTTCATGATTTCGCACTAGTAATTGTTCTCAATTGAAATTAGCTAATTTGGTACCTAATTCTGAGATCAATCGTACTTCTGACAAGGTTTAATTAATGAACTAAAATTTATCATCGAAGCTTTTTTTAATGGATATTACGACTTATTTTTATTTTTTCGGAGCGTACTGAAACATCAACTACTAGGGTTATTAACAGTTATTGGGACTGTATTCCCACAGAAATACATTATATTGCATTGAATATATCCTTGGCAGGATTTGAATTCTTTGAATTTGATCCTAATATAAAGTATTTGCTGCATTACCTTTATTAACAAATGTTTTATTTTCAGAAATTACTTTATTTAAATTAATTTTAATGCCGTAACAATTCCATTTGTCATTCTCTTCAATAAATCACATACTTTATGTACAATCTTACTTTCAGTCAATAATCAATTTTTTTTCTTTAATTATCTTCGAGATTGATTATTGATATAAGGTTTTATTCTGTTGTCTTATATGTTCCTGATTAAATGCATTGCTACTAAATTAATAACTGATAAACTCGCACATCTCCACTACTAAGCTTCTCCGGTAATGGCTACAACTTGGGTGTTCGCGACATTTCGCTTCCCGGTTGATGAGTTTTATAGCTGTCATGGAAGTTGTCGAGGACATGAACCTAGTTGATGATTAATTTTAATTATCAATTATCTTTGCGTATAACACTTCTTCGTGTTGGTGCGCGTTGACGACGTGACATGCATTGAAAGCTGGAGCCTTATTAATACGATTTCTTCGCTAATTACATTATTATATTAGATTCATTACTTTTACGACTTTTGCTATCAAGAATGAAACTTATTGCTTTTTTGTTTCCTTAGTTTTGTTATGGGAATTTCAATGACAGTTTTTCTTGATTGTTACAGATTTATACGGATTGGGCTAATCACTACCTGGAAAAAGCACGCAGTAAAAAGCGTGTAAATAGCTTAGCGGCGGATTGTAGTGACGGCGTGCTTTTAGCGGAGGTCATCGAATCAGTCAGTGAGTAACCGATTAGTTTAATCGATACGTACAAATCATTTCAACTTCAGATACCAAACGATATTTTACGTATTAACACAGTAACCCACGAAGCATGCCAATAAACTACGCGCCTTATTCGTTATCAAGTAATGTTTCTTATCATGTACTAGTGCGGCGTCATAAAATTATGGATTGCGGTTGGCGGCGGCCGAAATAACCCCCTGCTCTCGGCAGTTCTTTTCCTTCTCTTTACAGAAGAATTTACAGAGAACCTCCGTTTCTTCGTTGTTAATTTTGAATTTAGATTGCAGCTTTATAATCTATTCTTCTATAGATTGAATGAATAATCTGTTATAATAGAGAATACGGGCTGATTTGAGTTAGGGTAAAGGGAATATAATTTTTTTGGGTTAAATTCAGATTAATATCTCACAGAAAAACCGTTAACATCGCGTTACTTTTCGGCTGTGATCATTTCATCTTAATTTCTTTGTCAATCTTTCTTAAAATTGCAACCATGAACAGTCGCAGAGATTACATACACTCCATAAAATAATATACTGTACTATATATATAATAATATGGCTGATATGGACCGTTGGTCGATAGCCTTGCATATGTATAATTGTATTGTGCGATTGTATATGAACAAAATATATAATTATTATTATTATTATATAATAATATAATACAGTAATTCCTTTAAGGAGTGTGGAGGAAGGAAACACTGCAACAAGTGAGAACTCATAAACTCATTTCTTTCCTAAGTGACATCAGATTACTTTCTGAAATATGCACTTACTCCTATGGAAAGCAGTAATGGAAACGTGATCCGTTTACTTCTCTTTCATTTCCAATACCACTCTTTTTGCGAGTAATTACCATTTTATTCATATCTCACTCAAGTCGAGAAAACTTTGGATATGATATAAAACGTTTATGAACGCTTTCCAATGCCCTGCATTCGTTCATAATTTACGACTGCCCGATTTGCTCAAATCTACTTATATTATATTGGATCTGGAATCGGTTTCAGTTCGGAATAAGTTCGGTTCTTATTCAAAGTCGGTGCCACTCGCGCCCGCTGCGGAAGCTGTAATAATCTAGAGTAATCGAATAGGGAATAAAAGCGAGAATATGTTTGATT
Source organism: Diploeciton nevermanni (assembly GCA_027575565.1). NCBI lineage: Eukaryota > Metazoa > Arthropoda > Insecta > Coleoptera > Staphylinidae > Diploeciton > Diploeciton nevermanni. The sequence goes on along the minus strand of JAODIE010000002.1, from coordinate 3,093,625 downwards.
TACACCGACGTTTATGCGCCCGCTTAATTCATTTTACGGTGCGGCGGGTTTTTAAGTTTTCTTTCCTGCTTTTCAGTACTAAGCGTTCGATAGATACTTACTTAAAGTGTTTTAGGAGGTTTTAAGAACATACGGCTTGCAGAGGAAGAAGAACTAAGTAGGTTCGTTTGGATATCTATCAGGCTTTTGTTGCGGTTTTTGGAATATGGTAATTTGGAAAGGATTAAGGAGGTGTTAAATTTTAAAAACCAAATGAGTTGAAATATAATAACATCATATTATTATTTAAAGATGCAAGTTATGATTTGATTTTGCGCTTTTGTTTCAACCAAATTAAAACAAGTAGATTAAGTGTTTCAAAAACTTTCTTACATTATTGTTGCCATTTATTAGATCTGAAAATTGAACAAACAATATTCACTTGATACTGGCATAATAATGTTTTATTCCAATTCCAGTTTAAATGTGAATTTCGTACCTATTATTCAGTTAAGAATTTTACAGATTCGTCTAAAGTTGAAAGAATTTGACCGGGAAATTTATGCTACCAAATATTCATCTGTGCTTTGCTTGTTCTATAAATACATTTCACAATTAAATAGAATCAAATAGGATTCTCATTCTCTCATATAGCCTAAGCTACGAAATAATAAAGAAAATTCAAATATCCACACACCAAGCAACTCATTGAAACTCAGTCAATACTTGTTTTTACATTAGTTATTTATTATTATTACAATATACTCAATGAGTAATAAAAGTCATTACCACTCTCCGATTAAATAGAATTTCACACAGAATCTGCGGTTTGTAAATTATTTAGCACAAAGCAAATGCCATTACTTCTGTTTATGTAAATCGGCCTTGTCTCGCAGAATCACAAACAAAGGACGTCTTGCTGCTGGACAACAGTAAGGCATCAAACGGGCCGACCATCATATTATTACTAGGAACACAAAGCCAATCGGCTGGCATGGCGCCACGAGTTCGTTATTAAATTTCTTACTCGAAATTGATCATAAATTATTCATAAAGGTATTCAATTGCTGTGTTCTGCCACTCCCTAAACATTGAAATATTTTTCAGAACAATCAGAAATTAGTTTCACATATTATTAAATCTTAGTTTTTCTCTTCTCTTGGCAAGACTTGAGTATTTTTGCTAATCTGCTTCTTTGTTTTTCTTCTTGCAGTGTGTCAAAAAATACCAGACATCAACCGGAAGCCCAAAACACCATCACAAATGGTAAGTGAACTTACCACTTATATATTTGTGGTCTGCCATAAATCTAAAACATTCATATTTCATTTAAATTTAAATGATTATCATTGGTACGCCCATTTATTAGCAATATTCGTGTCTAGTGGTGTGTATTAGCGCTTGATGAGGAATCAGTAGTTCTAATAACATATTGATGATGTATTTTCCGACAATTCCAACGGTTATAATGGGAAAAATTAACAGCTGTCACAACAATCAAGTTTGATTTGGTTGCATTCGCCAGGGGCAGCAATGGCATGCAGCGTTGTATTAACGTAATTTCATTGCGTATTTAGTTGCATTTGCATAATAATGGCATTTTTAATTAGGAGTTTATAGTGATAGGAACAATTAGAATACATTTTTATGCTTTTTTTTGAGGAGTATGTTTGAATGGTTTTTAATGAAATGAATACAATGTGAATGATTTTGCTTTTGAGGATTCTAAACAACCGATGTTAGCGTCTATATTAGATTTAATATTATTTGAAATAATAAACTTGAATTTATCTTGAATAAAACAAATCAATTCTAAAGATAGATACGTGCGCTTAGAAACTGGCAACAATTGTTTTGCTTCCTTAGCCTTAATATTCCTACATCAATCAGAATTGTATTATCTAAATCTAACCTAAATCCAATTTTGTCTTTAATATCCTTAATCTTTTTGCTCGGATAAGAACAAAACGGTTTCTAGTTTTTAAATCTTTTAACAGAAGTTCATTTCTCGATTCGTTATACTATTATTTATTATATTACTTATTAAATAAAATTTATATGGAAAATTGTATACAGCACTTGTTAGTTAGCACACACATAATCCGCTTGTTGAGAACACTGAGTTCAACATTACATAATCCCATTACGGTGTTGTACTACTACCCGGTATTACATGCATTGTTCACGTGCCGTGTACAACCTATGACAATCCTTTAATCAGTTTAACCACCTCACCCTACCTACGTGAAACACAACCCTATAATGCACTCATTATCCGCATCATTAATTTAACCGCTATTACAAGATACGCATCAAATATTAGATTGATATTTGTAGATGATTTAATTTACGGTCGGAACTCGAAACAGGCCGATTGCAGCTTTGGTTTGAGCTTGATTGGAATGAGAGGAGTTCAATTGCAGTTTCAGGCAATTGCACTTGTAGTTTGAGTTGCAGCAATTGTTATTGGCTGCTTTCAGCAAAGGGTTGAGTGTTGGTGGATTGGAATATTTGTTTCCATGTTGTGCCACTCGCATTACAAGGTATTATTGCCTACCGCGGATACAAGCAATCATCGTCAAATTGGTTGATATGATGAAATGAAAATTGAAATTGGATTGAAGGAAAGGAAAAAATTGGAACTGAAACGTTTTTTTTTTTAACTGTATAGCATTTAATTGAAATGTGAAAGTGAAATTTTAAATAAATTGAACATTTATTCAATTAGCAAAGTCAAATAATGAAGAGAGGACGATTTCAATTGAACGTTTTTGAATCTTAGAAGATTAATCATCTGGTTGAGAAGGAAAAAAATAGATCAATCAATTATTATAAAATATGATAGAATCGTCAATTTTCTCAAATACGATGATTAAAAATATTCTATTCTTGGAATTTCTATAAATCGCTTTGGGAAACATGATTTTAGTAAACTTAAACTGCTCATGTTTTGGAACAAATGAAACATTTTAATAAATTACATTTTCCTTTAGGGTGTGTCCTCCTTTTACCCCTTTCAGTTAACGTACGCAATTTAATTTTTTGTTCTCTAATTTTTGATTTATCTCTACAATTAATCTACGATCACAAGTATCACGCCCATTTAGTTACGTGCACATAACCTCATTCAACTTACACACACTCATATTGTAACCAAGTTTTGAGCGTCAAGTGCAGACTTTGCAGGACTCAACTTCATTCAAGTTCTGAAACAGTTACAAATGAGTGTTTGGTCAAGTTCAACAGTTATAAATGGTGTCATTTAAATCTCGCAGATTCACCACAAATTGCAACAATAATTTGCACAAAAGTTCATTGCGGTCAAAAGTGGTCAGATTTATTAATCTTAACAGTAATTCTAAGTGTATGCTGAAGAATGATTTAGTCATATATGAAGAATCAATTGAAGGTTTTCAGGGTGTTGGATCATTTTGTATAATGGCGTTTTCTGTTAGCTGTAGGAACTTTTAATGAGTACGTGCCAGTTGGAAATGAACGCTTATTTCACAGGCAAATCAATTATGTATGACTTTACGCTCTCTTAATGTATTTGCGTTAAGCGGCAACTTAAATACATCGTTGGCGGTGTTGAAAACGGTTAGAAACCACAAAACAAATGGCGTTATGCTGCAATTAAGGGGGAAATATAACGATGGGGCATTAAGTTTCAAAAGAAGTAGTGTTGAAGGAAAGGAATTAAATATATAATTTAAATTTAGACGCTCTCGAATTGATGTAAAATAGGCCATCAACAAGATATCAGGATTAACGGTATGTTTTCTTAGTTAACATATTGTCACATATAATTGAAAATAGCGATTCTGCAGAATTGATTTCCGTTTAAAGGTCACTCTTTCTACACCCATCACAAGTTGCTTCTTGTGCCAAGCAATTCTGATTCTTGTTCTTCTTGACGTTACAATGTCCAGAAGCAAATTCTTTGAGAATTCTCTAAAAACAGCCTTGGTAATGCTTAATCTCCGAGGTCATTTTCCTCCAGAGAAATGGCCTGGCTTAGATTTTCTATTCGTTTGTAATGCAGCAGTATTTGCCTATTTAGTAATGTATGTAACTAAACATGTCTTCTTAATCTGTACTTTGAAGGTATTTCACAGTTTCATTTGTGCCTCATAAATAATTATTAAAAAGCCTCTCAACATCGCTTTATTTTTTATCAGTTTTTTCCTTTGCATTGGATACTTAAGACGGCTAGTAAGTCGTAAGCTCCACAGCGGCAAAGCTTAACAAAAGGTGCACTTTATTTATTCTCGGCTAGCATCACTATACTGTATTTACCACACTCGACTTCTTTCGACATCTGTAGCACTGTATTAGCAGAGCTCAGTAGTCTTATAGAAATGAACATCAGGATGCAACGGATGAGACTGGGGCTCAAAGTCAAAGTTGAGATCGTATCGTGCGATCGATGTCGAAGTGCTCGTGATATAAGACGATTTAGATCGAAAGCACGTCGCTGATAGTGATGTAGTAATGCATAAAATGCATAGGAAGCAAGTGGGAGATGTTCAAGTATTTACATTCATTACACGTATTCATAACATCTAGGCGAACACGTTTACTGTCTACGGACACTTTTTAATGGAAATTAATGAGTGCAAAAAATTATGTTCAATAATTTTGAAACAAATTAAGTTATTGCAAATTATCTGCTCCTGATCGCGGACGTTAACAGATTTTTAGTTTTCTTGTATCAAAATAATAATTCCAATTTAAATGTAATTAATATTCCATTCAGGCTATGGCATTTAGTTATTTATTTAAACACAACTTCATTGTCTATTTTGATTTATTCATTGAATTTATTCATGCTCGATTTGTGGAGTCATTCATTTCAAAGCGATTAACTGTTATGCAACCAGCTTTACAGTGTGCCGAGTTGAATAGTTATGAATAACAAGGGTAGTGCATTGCAATCAAGTCAGATGTTGAACAATGGACACACAGTGAATAAGCAACACATAGTACATACAATTAAGGTGCGTCATTGCTAGATTGAAGAGGTTAAACAGGAATTGGTACTATTCTACTTGAGGGTATAGTGTTGGGCACTTTGATAGTTCTTGAGCTTAGGGAAAATTTGGCCATCGAAATCAGGAAGGAACTCAGCAATCGGTAAAGTCGGAAAATGTCTCGCGTCGCTTGAATTTCGTTTGCTTCAGCAAGACATAAAATTCGATTGCGCGCTTTAACGTTGCGCAAAAATTGACGAAGCGTGAATACTACGTGCAGCGACAGTTTTGTCCGGATTTCCAGTTTGCCTGAACTCGCCGATTTATCTCTGCGATGTGCGTGGAATCTGAAAATTTCTTTGATCCAAAAACTAACATTGCCAATGCATCCAGTGCAATAAAAATTAGCGAATATTGTCGGGTAAAGTCTACGATTTAAATTAAACGACTTTATTGGAGGGGGACTAACCATTTGGGTCAGGTGATATAATGATTACTTTTTAATGCAGTCGGCGTTAATAACAGTCGTTGGCAATTTTATTGCCGCAGCAAATGGCGGAAAATGATTGGAATTAGGCAATTTTAAGCCGAATTAATGCGGGATGATTGAATTGGGGACCGAGGGTCAACTGCAATGGAGTCTCTGTGCTACTGCTGTCTGGTTGATGAGTGCCCTACGGTCATTCGGCCGGTAGGCGCGACGCGTTGCAACGTTGTAAGTGATGCTCGATCGTGAAATTGCCAATAATTATGATGCACGAGTGGGTTTTTATCTCTTGGGGAGAGAGGGTATGGCAATCGATACAATTGGATCGATAGTGACCTAATTCGGATAATCAATCTACGAAATTGACCTAACTCAGGTGATTCTTAACTAAAAGAACTACGTGAAACTGTTTCAAAAAGGTTTTTGAAGAGGAACAACCATCGTGGTCAACATCGTCGTTTCCCTCTCCTAAAATATTCTAATTTACGATGGCAAACCGGTGGAGGTGTGTTGCATTGTTTAGATCTAGAACATTAACTTAACTTCATTTGATGTGTTTCTCTTATTTTCATTGGGTACAACATTAAAATGCCTTTTACTCATTCAAAGTCGAATTTAACTGACCATATGCACATTTCTTCCTTCCTTTAATCACCCTCCTTTACTGCACCCACTGACACTAGCTTACAGCCTCCAATCTTGATTCAGTATCTTATCTCTGTACTATCCTTGGCATCCCCCTGACCTACATAAAATTGCACAGTTCAGTGTACTGATGATGGCATCATAATAAATCAAGTAGAATTCAAAGCAGATAGGGCTAGGGACAATCAAAGTCGTTTGTGGTACTTAATCTTCTTCTTCTGGACGGTATGCACCTTCTTGCGTCTTGTGGACACTTTCTGTTTATAACCGGGTGTATTTGCTTTGGGTGGAAATGAAAAACATGTTGAACATGTTCGGGTCATGCTATTATGAATTAATTGATGTTTTCAGGGTGGTCCTATAAATAAAGGAGGATATAGTGAGTGGGGAACTATTTAACATGAAATAATTATTATTTTGCCATCACATAAACTCTCAAGTACAGGCGGTGTACGCAATTACTTTATGATTTAGAAAATAACACTCTGTCTATTCTACTTTGGTAAATAATTTGTTCATTTATAATAAGGCACCGTTCTTCTTCGATGACTCTTTGTTCCAGTTTCTGGTTTTGTGCATTTCTTCGGCATCTTCATGGATCTGCTTGGTAGCTTGCATGGAGCTACTATTAGTTTATTTGGATTTATTTAGGCAACTTATCAACTAAAAAACTCCTTGCTCTTAATTCGCTTTTGCAAATTTTGCAAATGAATATTGAAAAAATTACGCTACATTAAGTGCTTCCCAATTTAACAGTTGTAATTAGTTCATGTTCATTATGTTAATTGCACAGTTATTTACAAGTAGCTTATCTTCAATTAACACTTTCTTAGACTCTTCCTTGCCGATTGGCATTGGCTTGCTGAACCGCCTCTCTTCTCCGCTCTTCGGCGAAGCGTCAGCTCGTGAAAAGGTGAATATGGCACACTCCGTACGTGTCACAAACGCACCTTGATCTCTTTCAAACCACCTTCCACCGCCTTCCTTCCACATTGTGACACTGCAGCGCACCCAACTGGATGCGTTCGGTGAGCACAGTTAGCTTCGTTAGCATCTACCAGCCTTGCCCCACGCGAGAGAATTTTGACCACAACTCCTCCACGGTGCGCCCGCTGCTGAAAGCACACCGGCCAGAAACGTACACGGCGCCTCCGCGAGCGCACGCGGCTTCTTGGCTCAGATATGATGGCAATTGATTAATCTCGAGTGAAAGACAGTGCTATATTTTCCATAAAATACAAACGGGTGCTACTTTAAATAGCGCTGTTAACATTGTTTTATCAGTAAGTACAGTAAACTGTTGTTGTTATACCTGCTGTTACGCGACTAATTGCCCAATTTACCTATTGTTATCGTTCTTTCTTCCGCTGTCAATGGCGCGCGCGCGCGCGCGCGTTGATAAGGACGTGATAAACTCGCCGAACTCACAGCCGTCGTACCTGAACTGAAACAAGTGCCAACCTGTTTGCTCTCCGTACTTGTACCAATTTGCGATAACAATATAAGAAGGTATACAATTTAGTCAGGTACGGTCGTGACTTGTGTGATAAATGGAGTGCAAACGTACACTTGTTATGATGTGTGAATTATAGAACGCGTGGAGAATTGGTGTTTATATCCAGTGTGATAACGTAATGCTTAGGCGAAGCCAACGTGCCTCTGGATTACAACTTCTTTTAATTGGAATTGATGATTGGGAAATGATTCATTTGAGTGAGTTACTCTAGTTTTCGTTATGCATGTTTTCAGTTTAGTCAACGACTTTAAGTCGGCAGGGTTAAGGGTGTACAATTGGTTGCATATCACTTCTTTATTAATTTCAAAAATTTATTTCTGAGTGTCTTAATTGGTCTTTTGTGCGACTAGCATTGGGAAATGATTGAAACATTATTAAATTATCTAATTTATTCCAATTTTTCGATTCAGGAAAATCAAACGATTTTAAATCGATTTAAAATTTCTCAGATTAGCTCCAATAATTTCAATTGCATTCACCACATCTACGAACAAACAAACTGCATCTTTACTTGCAATTATGCCCGCATAGTATTAACTGTTTCCTAATCCGCGTTGCGCTTGCGTTGTGCCTCATTGTGGCCCGTGTCAATTTAACATTTGTCTTCTTGGCCCAAAGAAAACGAAGCTAAACGAATTCGACGCAGATAACAGTTGGTGCAATGACGTAACGCGAAACATGCTTCGAATGCTGAATTTCTTAACAGCCACAAACAACTAGCAACTTCGAGTGCGCTTGCAGTTTCAGTTGCACTTGAGTTAAACTTCACTTCACTCTTGATTCATCACGACTATTATCGCAAGTATCACTAAAGTATCGGAACGAATTGTAGACGCTTCAAGAGTTGGAAGAAGTTAAAAAGTTGCGTTGGTTGAACACGAGTTTCATTTAAAGTTTATTTAGTAGTCATTTGTTGAGATGTACTCGATGCACTTTTTTGATTTGCGCTGTTTGGCAGAAAGAGGAAATTGGGAAAAAAGTACCAGGCATTGGTGTAGGGAGTGGTATGTGGTGTGATGGATAAAAAAGTTTTGATAAATATTTAAGAGGTGTTGCTACATCACAACATCAACAGATTGCAGCAACATCGAAAATAACTTTGAATTTGATGAATAAATAAACAGCATGTGGGATGTGTTCAGGTTTTTATGACTGCCACTCACCTGAATAAACATTAGGCTAGGCCTAAATTGAAACAGATTGTCTAATTATACAATTAAATTACAACATCTCCCTTTTGCATTTAATGCTAATACTGATGCACCACGCTTATTTGGTAACTCATCGTCATTTGGAAATAATTGATTTCAGTGAGTGTTTTAGGGAAATGACTGGTGGGTTGCATATTGACAGATAGGACTAGCGTAGCTAGCTAATTTTTAATTCTTCCTTTACAAGATTGAATGTGCTACATCTTTATTGGATTCCAGAAAACGCAAGTATTGAATGTATTTGAATATTGCCACGCTTCGTAGCGCAGTCGGTAAGCCGTATGACTGTAGCAGTATTCGAGGAAAACGGGTTTAAATCCTGCTGAGGGTATTTTCAATATAATATATACTCTCACAGAATTCAGTTCCAATAACTGCTAATAACCCTGGTAGTTGATGCAGTATAATAGAATGGAGGTCAAGTACGGTGTCGGTAATCGGTATGGTTGCAGTACGCTCCAAAAATAACAAAAATAACAATTGACTACATTTATTTATTACTATATAGTAGTAATAGTAGGTGGAATTATTAATTAGAAAACGTTTCATTTAAGGAGCTTTGAAGGAAATACTACTCAGATTTAGTCCAATTTGCTAAGTTTACTTAGGAATTATGAAATAGGCTAGGTCAACATAAAGATTAGCTAAATAATTATTGAATTGGATTTAAACATTCATTATTTAAGTCTTTACAAAAGAAAATTATTCAATTTAATCCGGTCGCAAATTACGAATACTTAAGCATTTAAGCTGCGATTCTGCAACAGGTTTCTTCATTTTTCATTCCAACACACTTAATGTGCACATTTACAAATTTTTATTGCTTGTTGATGTGCAGAAGCATCAATGCGTCATTGAAAGCTGTTGATGACTGTAATTATTGAAAAAAATAAACAACTATCAGGAATTATTCATTGATTACAAGCAGTAGACCATGTACTTTTTGTTTTGATGAGTGTAGTTTGCGACTTGCTGGTAATATTTCATTTTCTCCGAATACCAATAGCAGAAAGTATTATTGTTATCTATTCTAAGAATTCTATTTGCAAATTACGATGAGCACACACGATTGCATCATGCAGCTAATGATAATCTAGGAAATGTGCGATTTCAAGTAATTTATCTTCATGAAAATCACTTATTTGCATCGTTGGATTCAAGGCTACTAGAGTAGGATAAACTAGCAGGAAATTACGTTAATGAATGATTGATTAGCAGAATTAAACTCAAATCTTTCTGATCTTTCAATGCAAAATTGCAATTATGCAAAGTGCAAACAAAAAGATTTGATTCAGTTGTGATCTGCAGGAAAAATAATAGGTGTATCGAAACCACAAAGTTGAATTCTTCTTGCCAACGTGTGATAAGCACATATTTACATGTTCTGTATATTTGCCCTGCGCAATTCCCACGCCAACATCAATACCAAGAATTAATCATGATCAAGCGTGTCAAGTAAATCACGACACATCAAATATGTTGTTTTAATGTCATGTATCTCATGTACAGATAGTGACTAACACATCTCAAAGCTTACTCACTCAAAGTGTGTATTGATTGCTGATTGCACGAATTGATAAATGAGGCGTTTCCGCAATCGTATTGCAGGTCACACACATGGGCAAGGAATGACAATGAGGATTTAATTAACGATCAAGTTGCCGCAGTAGAAGTTAAACTTGTTGAACAAAAAATTGTTTTGCAATTTATCAATTGGGAATTGAGATATGTATTTAAATAAATAGCCACAAATTCGATTCATACGTTTAAAAATTAATTCAAGTTTGAGTTGAAGATGTGACCCAATTAACGCTAAGTGAATTAGCAGTGTTCTTTATCTCTATAAGTCAATAGATCGAGGCTTAATTAATGCCCGGAATGGTTATCAAGAAAGAAAATCACTCTGGCCCTTTAATATTTGGTCTACTGTCGTGAGACTTTTAAGGGTATTACATTGTTGTAGCGTTTTGTAAAGCCAACTAAGAGCTAAAAAAAACTTAAATTTACTTTTTCCTAATCCAGAAAGGCATCGCTCTAATTAATTACACTACTTGAGGAGAGTACTAATTAAATGTTTACTTCCTAACTGATTGCATCAATTGCACAAACTGTAAGGAAATATAAATAGCTCCGTTCTCGAGCCGAAGAAACAAAACTAAATAATGCTCTATAGCGCTGTAGAACAACGTAGGTTCTTTGTCTTTATTTCGTTTGGCAATCAGAAAGCAGTAAATCTTTATTGCCTCGTTATTTAGTTGTTGCTTTTTGGCACACGCTGCTACAGTTCTCGATTGATTGCTTCGACGCATATGTACATTAAAAATGAGTATTTTCGATATGTTTGCCGTGCAATTAAGGCGTAATTACAATAAAGCGACAAGGATATGTGCTTAATGCGTTCTTTGTTTGCTTGCGTACTGCTTGGTAATTATAGAACTACGTATAATAAATCGTAAAACTTAAGAATAGGTCATGTCCAAGGAAATGGCAAACAAATCATTGGCATGAGTTATAATTATTGGTCGTAAGTTTTAATTGAAGTGTAGTATACATTTTAAAAGATGACTTTTTGGCTTCGTAGGAATTGCGATAATAAGTTACTTTAATTAAACAACTAATCAAATTGTTTACTTGAGGCAATTGTCAATTCTTGAAATTTTGCATTCACTACTCCACTTAGTCGAAAAGTACGCATCATCTTCTGCCATCATCAACATTAATTAATTCTGATTGAACGTAATTATTATTTGAGCACGCTACTGGAAATTATTATTCAACTCACTGCTTCGTTGCTGTTTTCTATGGCGAGATGGATCATATGGTTAATGATCATATAGCGCAAATCACACTTAAACTTAATGCGAAAACACAACGTGTAAGTGTAACTAGAAAAAGCAGAACAATAGAATTTTTATCGACTTCCTGTCGCATCCGCTTTGTTGGTGAAGTATGTCATTGTAAAAATCATTACGGCATTGCGGTTGTTCACAGCTAATCAGACGGACAGCTAACGAACGGTGTTGCGATAACCAAATATTAATATACAGTTATTTGGGTTTGAATAGATTTAGAATTTAGTTGGTGCGGACCTAGACATTAAAGTCTTGGAGTTGAACTTTGGTTTTGGCTTGACATTGGAAAAAATAATTATTTTCTAGTTGTTTATAACTAGAGCTGCAAAATTTAGAGCTTATGTGGTGAAGTAAATGTTTTTATTTTTAATTTGGTATAAAGACGAATAAAAGTGTGACAAAAAGGAACATTCTTCTTGTCAGTTTGTTTTTTAGGAGCTATGAAATGAGCAAAGAAAGGAAATTTAAATCTATGTGCAATTGTAGATAGAAATTTATATTTGGAATGGAATAATGTTTTGCTTGTGTTATGACTTTGAAATTATGAATTTTTGGCCTTAAACGATTTTTGTCTAAAAGACTATTTGCACTGTGAAATTGTTCTAAGAATCAACTCCGACTTGATTTAACAATTAAAACATTCCTATTCAATTTCAAGCTTTTTCAATATCTAAAACCAAATTAATTTGCCCTAAAATTGTTGCAATGGAATAAATAAAATTGAAGCATGTATGAAAAATATGAAATCCGAATGAACTAAAAACTAGCCGAGGCTGGAAAGTTACAGAATTATCCAATAGGCACGTAAACAATTGAATGCTGCTCATTTTTTATATCGTTTAGGGCGCCGGCTATTAACAATTATCAATGAAAACCTAAATTTGGGTAGGAATTGTTTAGCAATTGCAATCACATTATATAAAAATATAAAATCAGTAAAACTTATATCATTTTTCTGCTTGTTTCATTCTTTAATTATGTACCGTTTCACAGCTTTACATAATCAAGGCCGAAAACTAAATCCGAATCGATTCTAAAACAAGATTTTCTTCTTTCATGCTGATTTATCACATTCACTATTTCACCTTCATAGTTTTTGCATGTCATGAATTTAAATTTGTTCTGACCTAGACTTTTTTTCATCTCTATATTATGATATAAAAATACTATGCTACTTTACTACTTTATTTTACTACTTTGGTTTATATTCTTGTCTACCTGTCTGTCTTCCGCTCCATCAAATTAAAATCTGCCTATAATACAGCAGACAGACAATTTGCCCATTTGCCGAGGCTGCTTTTAATTCATTGCATTTTTTTTCCATCAAACAGTCATAAATCGATTTTGCTCGTCCGATTATTCCATCAGGTTAGTTACGCTTATCGTTGCTGTAGTCTCCAGATGGTGATTTTTTATTCAATTTCATTGGGCCATATGAGACA
>JAODIE010000002.1:3055692-3078684 GCA_027575565.1 Diploeciton nevermanni | reverse complement strand
GTTCGAATCTCACCGTAGGTAGCGGTTTTATAATTTTTTTTTACTTATCTTGGACGTAGGTAAATTTTTACTACTGTTACCATCAAGTTTAATTCCTTTGCGTATGTATTGGAAGTAAACGCGGCAGGTATGTTCGAGGTATTTGAATTGCATTTTATTAATATAATTCTTTAATTTCCCCTTACTTATAATTCATTTTCCCCGTAACGCAATTACATTTCTCTTATCAATTAAAACTGAATAACACTTGAACAATCCAAAATACTTGAGTTCTTTAATACCAGACCACTCGAATGACTAGAATTCTTTAGAATACTGGCAAGCTCGCCACTCGGAACATTACGGATTCTTTTGTGGATAATTTAGTAGCGCAACTGATACAATAAGGAAATTGCGCTCGCGTGCGTTTTCCACATAAATTCTCGGCTACTTAAAAAGCGTCCCGCCGACTCAAATGCTCGAAACACCTTCTGGTCATAAAGCACATAAATCAAGTCAACATTCAAAGCTACCATGAATGACTCAATGTACTTCTCAAGTACACCCTAAAAAATATCTTATTTATTTTCTCACGAGAATCAAGATTTGATATAAAGCCAAGGCAAATTTATAGCAAAAATTATTGCTAAATTTATATTATATAAAATTTCCATAATTTCCATTGGCATAATCAGATTTTCTTACAGTTTTCTTCTCAAAGTGGCGATTTTTTTCCTCAATAACAGACAAAAATATTATAACATTTTTTGGCAAATTGAGTTTCTTGGATGTTAACATAAAAAGTGATGAAATATGCCGCAATTGCTGAAACTATGCATTGTTTCAATAGGATAATCGATGCAACACGATACTGAAGTTGAGTTGAGCGTGGATTATAGCTTACAATATGTAAGAATTATTTCATCGTACATGATGCAAGTTGTAATCAACGATCAATATTGCGCATTTATTAAAATGTTAATAAATGACGGCTCAATTAGATTATCGCTTGTAAGGCGGAATAAATTTATTTATTATGTTGATAAAATCTCACTATGACACTTACTAAAATTCGGTATGCCATATTCGAGGCACACGGGTTCAAATCCAGTTCCAATAACTGCTAATAACACCCCGCTTTCAGTACGCTCCAAAAATAACAAAATAGAAGGTTACTCAACGATACTCTAAGTTTATTTAATAAGGCATGAAATGTTGACAAACATAAATTAAGTGCTCAATCTTATCAGACTACTATATTAAATTGGAGTTTACTGCAGAAAATCTAAGGCTGCAACAATGTTTCACTAAAATTTATTGCCTTATTTAGTGGCGGATTTATTTCTATATTTTATCACGTGCACTTAATTTATTTCTTACCAAGTGAAAGTACACCAACTGGCAGGACAGTATGACACATCGATTACATATGTGCATAAAGCGAATTAAGCACAAACAAATTGCGGCAAATCACATATTCACCATGAAATTATTTCTTTGTCTACTTGGTGCGTTTAAACACAGTAGTAAACATGTCCGAAATGCTGTAATCTGCACTCCAACATATTAATTACCTTCAAGAAGCATCCATATCCTTATTTGGTCATATTACATTCAAAGGTAATTATATTAAACCATATAAGGTTGCAGTGCATCACGGTGCCTCTATCCTTACTCCGACCTACAACTGCCCCCAAACACCTCTTCACTATTCTTCTTCGCTCAGCTTGATTCGTCGTTTTGTTTCCCATGCTCTTTGACTTCGACTCTTCCGAGCCCATGAATGTAATAACCATGCTTATTATGCGATGTTATATCGGTGTCTATGTGCGTATATTACAATATTAACGATGCGCCTTGTCTGGTTGCAGTTGGACAACATAAATCTGTGCCTGAGCGCGCTACGGACGCAGCATGTCGCCGGCGTTGAGAGCGTCTCGGGTCAGGATCTGCGGGACGGCCGTCTGAAGGCAATCCTTGCGCTCTTTTTCGCCCTCTCCAGGCACAAACAGGCGGCGAAGCAACGCGCCGCCATCCAGCAGCAGTTACAGCCGTCTTCTGCTCTGCCGGCGCAGCAGGAACAAATGACGCCCAATCGGTAGGTACAATTTTGAATTTTGATGGTGGATTATACATCGAGCTCCATCTGTTGACGTCTGGATGAAGGTGCTAAACTAGATGGATTTAATGGTTGCATACAGTCAGGTTTTGTGGATACGAAACTATCACAAATGAGATTTTTGAGGGTGGATCGCATACATTTGGATTTAGTTGATGAAATTTGATTTTCCCAGAGGATATTTCTAGCAGTTTGTGTATTTTGAAATAGCCTGAGGTGGTTGTTAGTTAATTAACTTTTACTTTTGGCTTTGTTAAATTCTGTTTGAACTCATTTAGAACACTCTTTGAAGTCTTTCATTTCGTTGTTTACCAAAAAAATTACGATCAGGGACTTTAATCTTGTGTGCAGCGCCGGTAACAAATTAAATTGTGTTGCTCACACCCTCACGTCGTAGTTTCGGCGCTGCGTTTACTCCCCGCGGGCGCATAAATAATTTCCGCTTTGTGGGCGGCGTGGAAAGGGTAATGTGGAAATGTGGCATGATACCTACCACTTCATAGGTGTCTATTCATAATGCACCGGTGCACCCCTAACACTTTATGTGAGAGTGTCAACAAACTGCACAATATATTGCAGCGACGTTATGAAAGTTTACCCTTGCTTTGGAAATTCAATCTCTTTTTGGGTTGGTAAAATGCATACTATTTTTACGGGATAGGGAACTACAGCACAGTGTGTAAACACGTGCCGTATGTTTGGAAGGCGTAAAATATCGCATTTACGTGACGTGGCTTTTGAAGCAACGAGTATAAGTCGCATAAATCGTCTCAAAACTAGCAAACGGCGAGCTTTCAGTCGTTTTGTGTTTGCAATGAGGCAATTAAAATTCTTTCAATGCTGGTATAAATTCAAATATGACTAACGTACTAAATAATTGTTTAAGCGTAGCTTTTTTGATTTGCATAAGTAATGAGGACTACCTGGGGGGTATGAATGAATGTTCCCGATAAATTCCCATTTCGCTGAGCATCGAATTATTCGCAGTATAATTAATCGTCATAATTCATGCGAGCACCAGATGTAGGCGAGATGTGCCAGCATGCTGCGAATTTATGTCCTTGTACTTACAGTTAATTCTTATCCTCGTCGTGGGCTCAATGTGCGCAGCTTGCTGGTTCTTCAGACTTCAGACTTGAACTTGAATACGAATTTGAATATTTTGAATTGAAGGTGCTGGAGGTTATGTTGTGATGGAAAACTCGAGTTAAAGGCGTAGAGAGGAACAGGAGACGGTTATGGTTGGCAAGGTTGTCGCAGTTGGAAACTTGCATAGGTATGCAGCTTCAGCTATGCTATTACGGGGATTGCGGTTGGCTGCGAATCTGTCTTTCGCATTTCCGCACACAACCGAAAAAGAAGATAGAGCAATAGAAGTTAAAATAGGAGTGTTGAAGGAGGCGACATTATATTCAATTCTTAAAGTAGGAATAGAGCTGTTATTTGAATCGAGAATTTAATAAGGAGACAAGTTTGAGGTTTGGTGATTGGTGCCAAATTATGCTAAATAGTAAATTGATTGGAGATTAGTAATCAATTAGAATTGAATTAAAAAGTAATAGCTCTGTATGTGAATATGATATTTTAATACTTTGTAATATGGAAAAAAAAAACAGTTCACCTACAAAGTAACCATATACATACTTTCGTATTTGGATTTGTGCTTTGAATAGTTGCAAGATATAATATTGGAAAAAATTGTACGAATTAAGAAAATAGATCAGGTGTAATAGAGAAATAAGTTGGAAAATCACAAGTTTCAATTTTATTTTTCAAATATCCAGTCTCGCCTTCAAATTAGTTTCCGTAAATATTGTCTGTTTAAAAAATTTAAAATTCTACTTGATTACCTATACGCAAATTTTAATAAAGATGAAGAACGAGAAATGAACAAAGGAGATGTAAGTATTAGCACTTTTCAAAGCTCAGTGTAATTGCCATCATAAATTTAACGATCGGAAACTGAATTTCAAGTATTATAGCCTATTATGATTATTTTATATTCGACTTGCTCATTCCAACAGCAATGAAATTGGCAATTTTGAATTGACCATAATCGATACTTCATTTTCTTTTAAATCTTACCCTTCGTTTATAAATATTCTTCTCTTTTTTTATCTGCTGTAATAACTTACCGACTTTGTAGCCTTTTTCCTCTTCAAAACGTGTCTCCTTATCCAATTTTCCACTTATCTCCGCATTTCTATCATTGCACTGTCCACGTTTTGCGACATCGCCGAAATATATTGCATCTGTATGCATTGTTATCTCTTCTCCTCCTTTCCCTTACGGCGCAATGGTTCTTCCTGTTAAAGGTTGAAATTTTCTTCTCTGGTATCGTAGGAACCTTCGGAGGATGTTGTGTTATTTATGGTTTTATATATCGTCATTGCCGTCATCTGCTTTAGGCACCTTTGAAAAGCGAAGCAATACATAGGAAGCTTTCTTTTGGAGTTTTTACGGATTGGCAATTGTAGTGTTACTGAAAGACTATTGTATTAGGAGGAATTGTACGTCATCTGTAAGATTTGACAAGTTTGGATTATACACGGAAGAAGAGTTAGATTAGATTGGTATAAATTTATAAATTATTTTTAGGAATAATGGAGGGGAGCATGTGTCTTATTTTGGGTGGAAGAAAAAAGTCTTGGGAAAGTGTGGGGGAAAATTTCAGGCGTGTTGGTTATTAGAGGACACTCTATGCGTTAACTTGGAATAGTTGTATATTGCATCCACGGGGAAATGTCATATTCTTGAGCCTTACTTGCTGGAAGTAATGGAAATCAGGCGAAGTAAAAAAGAAGAGAGATTTTATTGGATTTATTTTATTAATTTCAACAATGATGAATTTCTTGAATGATGGTTTTTAATTAATTCATAACAACCTGTATACCAAACCTCCTAGTGATTGTAACAGATGCACTTAAGTTTGAGCACTCATCGTAAAACAAAATGAGCAAGAGAGGAGAAATTGGGAAAATACTGCACCAGTGTAAGACAGGACGTAAGTTCACCAAAACTTTTCTTTCGTATTCCTCACTTCTCTCATCTTCTCCAACCTTCACGTTGCTAACCAAATGGGACCCGTTGAGAGACGGCACAGGAATTTCAAGGGTGTCGCACAAAATGAAGGGAAAAACGAGGAAATAGCCATTTCACATTTGCTACCTCCACTTCACCCTCAAACATGTTCATGTTGCAAAGATTCCAACAGCATTCCAACAGCACTATCATTACGGGTCAGAATGTTGGACATTCAGTTGAGCTTTTAAATGGCATGTTTGTCAAGACACGGCAACACTGCCTGAGCCATATCATAACCTCACTGCTGTCAAGTTATGCGAGATTTTCTTGTGAGTGAACTTAAGTTGGGAAACTGGGATCCTTAACTGGGTAGGGAAAGCAGGGAATCTAGTAGTAAACGGGAAGTTGCTTTATTAATATAGGCAACACCAGTAATACACATAAGATAAATAATCTCTGAATTCTCAAGACTTCATGTTCCTAATGTCTCTACTCTTCACAATCTCAGACATTTTTGCCTCAACCAACGTCTCGCTCACCGCCATATTTAATAGAAAGGGACTCATTTGACTTTGGGAGGCTGTTAATACGAAATTTTCAGATTAATACAAAGCAAGTCATTGCTTGAAACAATTCTCATGTCTTCTATACCCTTTTGCAACCTCTCCATTCCAGGATACTGCTACAATTTGCGGTTTTCGACTAAGTGTCGAGCCTCATGTCGTTGCTTCCAGGATTTGCTCTTGACGCTACAGCATGCATTAAATATCGTCCCCTTTCCTTTTGGAGGGTTTACAATAATCTACAATTCGAGCGTGAGGATGTTTCATATGCGGGTGTATGGTCTACATGTTTTGCTAATGGAAGCAGCGGGATTACTTCTGGAATTAACTTATCGGAGAAATTAATTACTGTGGTTAGTCTTTATGGAATGTTCGAAATGAATCCTATATTGTTGTAAAGTCCATTAATTTGTCTTAATTAGAACATAGTTTAAATATCTTTTGAATATTATACACAGTAATTCTATTTTTAATCGAAATTTGTAGAAATATTCATTATTTTATAGAATCAAAACTGAATAAAATAGAGTTGGGTCTTGTACTTTATAAAAACATCCAGCTTCTTTCTCTCTTGTTCTAATCCCCTGTGTTTATTAAGAATAAAGCAAGATAGAACGCTGATGGAAAGAAAAATATGTGAGAAGGGTAGCTACAGTATGCCTGCATTAAAAATCGGTAATAAATAAGTGTCAAGTGGACTTGACATTCGGGGTGAGGCTGGGTGCGGCAGCATCTGTCCCTGATCGATTCAATCCCGAAATTAATTCCTTTTCGGCTAACTGCACCCTCGCGACGCGACAGCACAGCGGCTGTGTTTGATCCTTTTCACTTCCAATTCGATATGGGTAGAGGTTGATGTGGATTGTAGAATGAAAAGTTGAACTGATTGGAATTGAATTGCCAAGTTTTTATGCGTGTTATGAGTAGACGAAATTTGACTTGCTTTAACGTTATCTTTTGTTGGAATTGATGGATTGATTCTTGTTAATCTCGCAAATGGGCTAAATTGTCAATTTCCTAGTAAACATCTATCACTTGGGGCGTACAACGGATTATCTTAAGAAGTTTTTGGTTGGAATTTAATATTTTTTGGCCTCGATGTTTCTTCATAAAATATTTTCAATCTAATGATGGCTTTTTTTTGTTATTTTTGGAGCGTACTGCAACCATGCCGGATCAACTACCAGGGTTAATAGCAGTTATTGGGAGTGAAGTTGGTGAGAGTATAGATTGTATTGAATATACCCCCAGCAGGATTTAAACTCGTGTCTCTCGAATATACACCTCACTGTCACTGCTACAGTCAGACGGCTTACCGACTGAGCTACAGAGCGGGGCAATGATAGCTTTTAGTTTTCTTTTCTTTCTTTAGCATCATTTGCCCTCTTTTCTTCTCCAACTTTCTGTATCCCATTGATTGTTGAATTTTTCTCTCTACTAAGATTCATTACCACTTTCTTAGAACCTCTGCTTTCAATTTCCTGCTCATTTACCATCCTAATCCTTCATTAACAAAACTGCGCAATCAACTGCAGACCTTACATTAGCAGTATCACCCCCATTGCTACCTATTCCACTTTTATCTTTTTCTTGCTAACTTTTCCGTCTTTCCATGATTCTTCTTCTTTGCCATTCCACCTTTGCATCCCAGAAAAGTTTTAGATTTCAAGGAAGGTAAATTTTCCAATTTCCTTGATTTTTACTCTCAAAACTTGCTTGAATTTGCTTCGTTATTACAGGCATGTAAATGTACTCATTTTGTGTTATTATTTCTTAACTCAAAAGACATTACGAGTTTGTTGCCTTCTTGTGGATACTGTGACTGGAGAGGGAGAGTTTTCTTTTGCACGTTTGCATTTTCTTTTATTGGTGGCGGAGATATTGCTTACCATTTTAATCAGAGCAGGAGTTGAAGGCAAAAACAGCAAGGAAGCACTTGGGCTCAGCTTAATGAAATAAATTGCTTGTTAGGCTATTAGAACACTTGAGACGGGGTGGAATTATATTTGAACAGACTAGAAAACATTAATAGTAAGGAAAGCAGGTAATATGATTATGAAAGGAAAATGTTTTACGATGGGGAAAGTAATGAGGAAAATATGAAATGGTCATTAAAGAATCTTCTTTCAATTTAATACAATTTAATTTAAATATTGATTCTGCGTTGAATTTTTATGTAGAACAGAAATATTTTGTTTGAGTTGCGAATAAGTGAGAGAAGTCGAATGTTCTTGTTTATCTGATTATTTAACAGAAATCAAGGGGTGTTTTGGGAAAATCCGAACCACTCAGATTTTGTCTAATTACAATTTTCAAATTAATTTTCTCTTTTCTATTCTTTCTTCTTTAATTTGCATCTATTGCATCAAAAATTAATACAAATTTTATTCCGTGAAATATGCACAAATTAAATTTTCTTCTCACTTAAGCAGCTTATTCTAGCATCATGCACAAACGCGCTTATGAAATTCATTTACTAAACGCGTTGAGGTATGACAGCTACGTTACTTAGGCCTAGGGTGATTTTTCTCATCCTTCTCCACTCCTCTTCACCAAACTGCAAAACTTACGCACGCAATTTCCACTTTCTGAAATTGAATAAAGCGTTCATTCAATTTAAGTTACAGGCAGGACAGAATATAATTTTGCTGCTTAACTGAATTCAAAATCAAGGAAAGTATTTTGAATTATAACGCCTTCATCTTCTCTTGAATCTTATTTAAATACAAGTTACAAGAGAATAAGAAGGAAAACTTCTTAAATAAAATAAAATATAAATGATACAGGAAGGTTAAAAGGAAAGTCGAAGGGTATAAGAAAAAGGTGCGTTGGTGGACCAGGAAGATAAGGTAGAATTTGAATTTATATCTAAAATGTGCTGTTGGAAAGCAAGACAATCAGTTTGTTAATGCCTTTGCTTTGTGTTTTTGTACCCCGAGGAGATGGAAAGAGGTTTCTCGTTGACGACTTTAGGGAAATGAGGAGCTTGATGAAGTGGTTTCATTAATCTCCCAAGTTTTAAACGCAAATCCTAATTAGCTTACTATTTTGAATCCCCAAATTTTTTTCATTATTTGTTTCAATTTCTAACCTTCTAAACCTTTGTCAATTACTCTCTGAAAATCCTTGAGATATTTAAATCGGAGGTAAAGTTCAACAAGGCATGATCACTTGCACTTTCAGGAATGACTTACAATAAATTCCCCCAAATGTTTTTTTTTTACTTCTTTTACACGTCCACATGTGATATAGATTATTCCATCGCTGTGGTTTTACACTCATTACACAATTATCTTCATTACGATCATTGCTTTCTACATGTGGCCTTAGACAGGCTTTCCACGTCGTAAATTCCGATCATCACCACTTCGAACAACTTCTGCAAGGAAAACGATAAAGTTGGTTGCATCCTTCAAACTTTCTTCTTTCCTACTTCTCATAAGTCAAGACGTTTTTCTACACTTCCTCATTTTTTGTACTCTTTTTCTTGTTTTCTTTACGTTGGTGAAATCCCTATATTGGCAAACTATGTGCATCATGTATCAGTTGTTGTTGTTTCTGCAAAAGGAAATCTAAAAAATAGAAAGAATACGGGAAGAAATTGAAAAAAGTTCTTGGAGATTTCAGTAGTTGGTTGCATCGTTCTATCTTACGAAGTTTGACTTTAAATTGTCTAGACTAGAATAACTATAAATAAATTCCTAAATTGTTTTGTAGCTTCAAGACGCTTTGCGATTGGATTATAAAGTGTTCTTCCGGGAGCATATACTATACTGTACATTTGCTCTTATCCAAGTATTATAGGATATCATTATGCGGTGGTTTATCTGTATTATAAGAAACATTGTCATCTTCCAAGGTACTTTAAAACACCTCAAAGTGGAAACATATTATGGAATTTCCATTGATTTGATATAAAATACAAACATTGCAAATCATGAATAAATTAACGAAATGAACCAGACATGATCATGGTCAGCAGCTATCAGTGAAATTCAGGTTCTCTGAATTCTCATACCATATTCACACACCACACCAATTTATATTCATCATGTTTCTGTGGCGTAGCATCAGGGATTGCAATCTCATTTGCAATTTGTATACACTAGGCGTCACTCGTAGGCATTTGCGTCTATTCAAACCACTCAAATTAGGAGCACAATACTTGAATTCTCTTGGTAATCCTTTAGTGCTCCACTCCTAATTCCTTATCAGACACAAGTTTGTTCAAGTCCCCTTTTTGTATTCATCCAGATAACCTCTCTTGATATTGGTGACTCTTCCTCCCGACGCGTCCTCATCACGAAAGGAATTAATCGTTCTTTCAATGCTCGCCTTGTGCAACATGGAGAGGTTAACCTTTTGTGTATCTTGGAGGATTCTGGCATGCTTAGGGTTTAGTTGAATTTCGTTCGGGAAGAGCTGAAGGTCTCGGTTCTAATGGAGCAAACACCCAAACATGCTCGTGTCGTGAACGTGCAGCCATTTGATAATAAACGGCCATTCAGATGCAAATCTAAATCTAAAACGTTCCAAACTATCAAGGAGACGATATAAGGGACACTACTGAAAGGCGAAGTACCAACAAGGTTAGCGTATATTAAGAGCATTAGAAAGAATGGAAGGGCAAGATAGAAACAAGTAAGTAGGAAGGAGAAGGTGATTTTATCTTGATATCCTCGGGGTGTTTTCGTGCGGTTTTGGTTTTATATTGAATTTGAAAATGTTCTTCCCCTATAAGAGCTCAGTTCTTCTTGTTCATGCCACTAGTCTCTTCTTAGAGAAAGCAGAGTGCAGCGCATGATGCGATTCATATTTTGATGATTTACCTCTCGTTAAGCTATCCTACTTACTATTCCTCGCTGGTAAACGGAAGCCTTGTTGCTTCACTTGATAGTGTTGGGGTTGCCTAGACACGTACCACCGTTGTGCAATTTGAGGATGAACTCCATCGCTGCATTGATAGTTGCGCAAGCAGCTCGCGTGGCTGACAAAGAAAGCCGAATTGAGGCAGCAATCGCCAAACGCACCAATACACAATGTGCTTCAATGCTGAATAGGGCGTGCATTGTATGCGTACGAAGGGTGGCACACGTAGCGCACGCGTTTTGGGACAGGGTGGTTGAGTTGGACAGATGCAAGAGTCCAATCTACATAGAACCAAAGCATTAGTATCAAGTAAACTAAAGAGTTCTCAACTTTTAACTTTGCGATCTTATAAATTTCCCTGTTGTTTCTCTTGTTTCTTCTGGCTGGTTACGATAATTTGTCTCTTCTGTTCTTCATTGTCACTCTGGCATCCTGCTCTTCTTACTGGTGTATATTGCTTCTTCCTTTTTCGTCGCATCACTCAGTTGACTAGCATCCGAGTGAGATGATGCCCGATGCTGTTGGGGAGCAGCAAGGACACACAAGCTGGGGACGACGCACACAGATGCACACCACCGAAAAGCCGCCGCCAGCGATGAAGAACGCACGCTGCTGCACACGCCGGATTGCCGGAACAGTTAGTTACACGCGCTACGCGTCGACGTGAAGAAGTGCGAGGAGCGTGCTTGTGGTTCGTGCCGGTTCTTGCAGGTCGCGACTTGTATTTTTTATTGGCGTCATGTTGAAAATGGCACATGGTGGAAAAGGAAGCTGTATCTTGCAACAAACATAAGTCTGATTGATGCAATTAAGAACTGGAAAGAAGCTACTTAAAGTCATTTGCGAATTGTGCAATTCAATTTGAAATTTGGATATTTTTACACACTTTTGTAACCAATTTACAAGTTACAGCACAAGTTGTGATGCATAATGTGATTTACAATTTACAATTTCGTTTACCTCTACACCTTCAACTGTGGACATTATAAATAGCAATCAGTCGCATCAGCAGACGGGTTGAAGCATATTAGTGATACAAGTAGCACAAGTTCAGCAACACAATGGGAAATAATTCGTCGACGAGTTCGCGCAAGTCGCGGTCACTGCCCACATCGCCAGAAGTGCGAAGGTACATACATCACAAACTTATTAAACTTATTTATCTCATACTAAAACGAAAGGAAACAAAGTCAAACATTCTTACTTGCATAAGCAACCCAGTATGCTAGATTTTATCAATTGAATGGCCGTAGATCAATTATTCTAATTTAACATTGAAATTAGTTCATCTTTTAGTTCACCTGGTAGACGATTTTAAATGAAACTAAACGAATTACCAGAAGTATGTGTCCTTTGTAGCATTGGTCAACCTTCTTGATTTATGCAACTCGCGCTTGCAAACTGCAATAAATGACTTACTTTCAGTATTTAGTACACTGGGAGGTAATGCACTATATTGTACTCTAGCAGTGAAAATATAAACGGAATGACAATACATTCAAAGAGTTTCATGCTCTTTCAAACCAAATTCAAATGGACTACATAGAGCACATTGTAGAGCTGCGTGGCTTTTGAGGCCTACAATAGTTAGTTCATACGCTTTCACATAAATTATTATCACAACGTATGCATTCAACGTATTTCATTCACCCGGAGAATTTACTGGTGGTTGTAATGGTTCTGTAATGCGTTGGAGAGGTGGTTTAGAGTGATATATTGGCAGCCGTTGTGTTTCTAGATTCACAACATACTTACAACAAAGCATAGTAATGTATCACCTATATTGTCGACTCTTGTTTGACTCATTCAACATAACAGTACTGCGTATGCATGTTTGGTTGTTTTTCTGATATGTTAGTCTATTTACATTTTGCCGTGGATTTGTTCCTGGTTGCATTCCGGGAACTGAATTGCGCACACAAATGCGAGCAAATTAACCCTCAGGGGAGTAAATATAGAAAGATTTATGTACCGTCGGAGCTGGTCAGATCTCCAACATGTTTGATTTTTCTCCTGTCGTTTACTCGAATTAGTCATTTTTGGTTTGCCGTTTTGTGTTGGAAGATGATTTAAGGAAAGAGTTTATCTTCTTGTCATATGTTTGGTAAACAAATGAATGTTGGTTGTTTAGAGTGTTATACGTTTGTTTTATATAGTTATGTCATCTGCGCTACTCTCTTGGCTCAAGAACTTTCAAAATATTTATCGTCGTTGATCTATTATTCTAAGAGTATAATCAACTTTTAGAAACATTTATGCGTCAACCCACTCTCATTATTGCCCTCGAGCCTTGGAGAATATGCGTACAATCTAATAAGTGCAGTTTGGCACAAACTTGTGTGCATTTGAACGTTTCCAATCGGAACTACCGCATTTCCAACGCGCATGCAGTCTTCAAAAGAAGATATTGTATTGCACACTTTTACAACTGCACGTACAGGGAACAAGGCCGACGTGGGGGCTACTTATTCTCTGCTTATTCGCAGTACATTATTTAGCGTAATGAGGGGAAATCCGAGAATGGTTGAATGTATGGCTTTCCCATCTAAATTTATCGCAAGTTTGAGAATACGAAGTGGGAATTATGTCATTATTGGCAGGGATCTTATAATGGATTGAATTATGTACTCATAAACAAATAGATTAATTAGTTTAAATCAATTGAATTTGAAAACTGAGCGAGCAATTGTATACAAAGTAGCCTATATTGTCATACTTAACTGTAACATAAGTGGCACGTTGCAGTTGTTATTGTTGAAAATTGGTTTATGACTTTAGATCTGTTTTAAATCCAGTATAGTTTTTACTGTAATATTAACTTTGATTGTAGTTTTTTCTATTGATGCCTGTGTTCTCATTAGAAGTTAAAATGACAACAAACAGAAGTATATTTTGGTTTGACTTCGCCATCATCCACGTCTTTTTCTGTGTCAATGTGATATTAATGTAGCATCATTACTTTATAGAATGACAGTAATCTGTTCGTGGCGTTTAAATTCATTACATCGCGTGTCGAACGCCTTTCAGTATTATAGTGTGGTAATGGCACTTCAATTACACTCCAGTGCACCGCCTTTCAATGTTCACGCTCCTTGTGATCGACAATCTCAAATGTTCTGGTGGAGTTTGTCTAGTGATCTGACACGCGATCATTTCATGTCTTGGAGAAATGAAACAAGATCATTTCTAGCAGTGTAGGAGGCAGAACAAACAAGAACTATCATTTAGTAAAGGAAATTGCTTTGTTTGTAAGGATTTCTAAGATTTCTTTCTAAAGGGTTCTTCATTGATTCCCACGGACCAAGGACTGTAGTTTATATAGACAACACATTTAGCACCAAACAATCTCTGTTATTTCAATGGGTTTCTGTTATTGTTTTAGATCTGGAATACCGCACAAAGGTGGATCCAGCATTCCGATGCCTGGCTCTGCCTTACCTTCTCGGCGATGTCCACCTGATAAAGTCCGCCCAGTAGCCGGTTCTAGCCGAGCTGCAAGTCCCGCCTTATCAATGATTCCACGTGGACCACCCGCAGCAACCGTAGCCTCGCCATATCAACAACCTATTCAGAAGAACACATCAATGCTGGACAAACTGAAGCTCTTCAAATCCAACGACCGCACAGCGCCACCTTCAAATGGCAAGCGGACAAGCAGCAGTAGTGGTGTTTCTTCAGCACGTTCAGAACGTTCTGATAGCTCCATCAGTCTAGAGCCCACCACCGAAATCAAACCCGTGAGAAATGCCTCGAGATTAAAGCAACAACGACCTACAAAGACCTCAGCTTCAAATGGCTCGAAAAACTCGCCGCAGAGCAACAAGAAGGAGATGAAGGAAAGCAAGGAGAACAAGGAGAAACTCCCTAAAATGAGCGTGGATGTTGAGAAGCACGCGAATAAAGTAGCCGCCATTGAAACAAGGTCCAAACTAGTTGAACCCAAGGTCAAGGTGAAGGAAATCAGCAGCAAACCTCATGACAAACACGATAAACATAATTTGTATGCGACGCCTGTTGGTGCAGTGCCTGCTGGTACCGGAATACCTAAACCGACTGCTGCGGTGAAGGGTACTAGTAAGATACTACGAGAGGAGGAGAAGCCAAAGAAGTGTTTGTCGAGAGAGACGTCTTCCACTAATATGCAACCACCATTACAGCCCAAGTCGATTGGTGTTGTATCCCCTATCAAGACTGAAATCAAGGACTCTTTGTTAACAGAAAGCGTCCATTCTGGACACTCTGTGCATAGTAATAATAGTAACCTTAGTTTTGGCACTACTGCAGGGCAACATAGTAATTCCAGCGAGAGCAGCGTCATCTACAAACCATCGAGTGAATCAAGTTGTGACAGAGACAACCTGATTCCCAATCGGAAAGAACCTCTGGATTACATCAACGAGGCGGCCATTCTTCAGCCTCTACAAGAACAGAATATCAAGCTAGATGTAAAGGATCTCAAGGAGTTGAAGGAGGTGAAAGACATATCCAGCGAAGATAAACTTCTAAATACACAAGGGCCGACGCAGACACAAGTTTTCAACATATCATTGGGCAATAATCAGCCCCCACTTCAGAGTCAGTTGGTGGGACAGAAAGCTGGTATGCAGATCAATCAGATGAATGTGATCAAGGAAGGAGTGGGTGGCACGCATGATGAGGAAATGAATGTGGAACCTATGCGACCACTGTTCCGTGGGTATTGTAGCACGTTGACTTTGCCAAATAGAGCGGTACCTGCGAGATATCCAGGTGGTCGCGCGTCTGACATGAATAGCATCAATGGCGACTACTGTGAGGTGTCTATTGCCAGCGGGTATCTCTCGGATGGGGAGGTATTACGCAATGGGAATTATGGTAATCATCATCAGCACGCTATGCATCAGAATGGCATGGAGTTGGATGGGTACATGTCTGAAGGGGGGAATGCCCTGTATGCGAGGAGATTGCAGACAATGCCGACTATGAATCATCATCAACCGATTACCAATGGGTGAGTTTGTTATTCGGTTTTGATATTGGAAACGGATTGGAGAAAGTTGTGTGGTGGCCGCCATCTTGCTCTTTATTTTTCTCACGTTAACATCGTAAAATTAGCAATTTATGGAGTCACGTATTATATTCATTAATCAAAGAGTTCTGGTACGTGATGGCAGTGATGGCAGGATGCGAAGCAATCACGTTGCTTTCAATGTTTCTAGCGCAAACGATCACTCAACTCGCCGAGTGATGCCGAGCGATGACTGGCGGCGATTTCCAGACACGTGGAAATTGTTCCTGTACTGCGGGTTGCCTAATGCGCACGTTGATTCCGCTCCATTCTGCTTTATTACACGCGTCATCGTGACGTGAACATTGCGGTAACTGGCTGCCGGCTGGCTTTATTTTCAAACCTCAAAATCATGTTAATCATGATCACAGTTTCTTAAAGTGTTCCAGCCAAATTTATTATCATTTAATTTTGACGTTTGGCGTGGTTTCTTCACGCCATCATTTTACGTTTGGGGAAGTAACTTCTTGTATCTATTTACATATTCAAGTGTTGTCATGATTAAAAAGTGCAAAGGAGTCAATTTGATATTTGACGCACGTCTTCGCCCCGTTTATTATTGGCTTTCTTAGTTTCCAATGTCTGGTATATCTCTCTGTTCTTTCATATCCCACTGTAAGTTTAGAACGTGCAGAATGTCCAGATGTATCTGGGATGAAAGATGAAAAGGGGAAAATTGCTTCTTCGTCACTACGATCCCAAGATTCCCAAGTACTAAGCTGCATCCTTGTGCCATTACTCATGTTCATTTCGTGTCTTTTCTCGGCTTTCATCCCGGCTGTTGTCCTTATTTTGCGGGGCGATCTAGTGTTGCAATTGCACCGCTGCGACGCGTCTACACAACGACCAATCATGGCCATTCCTGTGGTTCGTCTTGGGGGCAACGGGATAGAACGCTATTTATCAACATAGCGAAGCGTAGTCTTCCCAGAAGCGAGAAAACTTCTTGGAAGAAAAACAGGCAGTTAGAGGGGACTTATTATTTTTTTTTTATCACACATACAATAATAATTTATAGTTCATTCCGTAAATAATCTTCTGGGATTTGGGCAATTCACTCTATTTTTCTGCTTGTTGTTTTATTCTTTTGTTTTCTAATGTTTCTAGAGTGATTTTCAAATGGTAAATTCCTCCAATGCAAGTCAGTTGATTATTTATTGTGGCTAGACTCAAATTGAATCTACCTATGCATTAATCTTTGCCATGGGTAAAATAGTCTGCAATGAGTTTGGAACAGGACAATGCACCGATAGCCTTCGATTTGCTTTCGGTTTTATCGTTAGCTGTGTGAAAGCAATTTATATAGTGGTGGTAAAAGAAAAACTAGCAACTTGTTGATTACGATGCTTGTTATTTCACTTGAGTTTAGTCGCCAAGGTTCGATGGCGTGGGTATGGACGATGATAAGGAGGTTGGTAATGGAAATAATTGGATAAACGTTCCGATTATAATCAGCAAGCATTTGCCTCGTGCAGTGAGAGTCGAATCATTTAGAACTATTGCAGTCGCAAAAATTAGTAAAAATCGAGTTTCAACTTTTCTACTAAAAAAATTCTATCTCCAAAACTAAATCCGTCAAGAAAATTGGAATACTAATGTCATATTGAGCAACTCATACTTAATCTTGTAAACATACTTTCATTTCATTCCAAATGTATATTTGTTTGCAATATGCGTTCAAATCAATGTCTGCACTTTTTCACAAATTCTCACTTTGAGAACTTATAATTGCGGAACTATAAAAGATAAACAAATCACGTTTTCACACATTTCTTTGGTATTTATTTACAAATTGTTATTCGAAACAGCTAAATGATCTAACAGTAATTACGAAAGTTATAGGACAATATATCAAATTACAACCAAAATTCGGCCAAACACTAAAATCGAAATTTAAAAAAAAAACGATAGGGGATTGGAAAATTTTGAAAAACCCGTTTTCTTAGAAAATTGCGATTGATCGAATACAGTTAATGTCTTAATCTTAATCGGAAATTTTGTTGTTCCACAGTGTTATTTGGTGAAATTTTGTTTATTCAAGTTACAATTTACTCGAAATTTATTGGGAAATTTAATATTTTCTTAGGGTTGAATTGTGTTGAGAAGAGTGCCAATTTCGTATTTGGGTATGTTTCTTTTATTTGATTTTTCTTGTCTAGAACAGTCTTCAATTAGTGTCTTAATTTTTCATATATTTTTCTTCTATCGTATCTTCTAGAGACATCACTCTTATCTCTTTGCTGGTTCTGTTGACTTGTTTTTTTACCTGAAGGTACATTCTATATAGACAAACTTTCTCCAGTGTGAATGGTATCCAGAGAAATATTTTGTTGTTTTATATAGCAGAGCTTTGTTCATCTCTTAGTAGACTTTTTGATCATACCTCAATGAAATCAGTGTATAAAGCTTCCAGAATGAAATTAAGTTGAAATAGTATTAGGTTACTTTTTAGGGCTTGATTGGATAGGAAGAGGAAACGGTATATGTAGGGAGTAATGTGATAGTGCATATTTGAATAGGTCTTTAATATAGTTGTTTTGTTTGGTAACACATCCACTCTTTCATTGGCTGAGTTTGTTTTGTTTGATAAATTAACAATAGGTAGTAATTGCATTTTAAGGGAAGGGATTCTGTTTGCGTTAGTCATCATCAGCTGACAATTTAAAATGGTGTATGGAGTCCTTTTTTTTTTTTGGTGGTGAGCATCTTGAACTAAACTAGACCATTCAAGTAGATTTCAAGTTTGGGACAGAGCATAAGCCTGTATAGAATAATATTCTCTTTTAGATTGTAGTTAAATAAAATTAATTAGCTAGTAAAGTAATTTATTCTCACATCCAACGTTTATAACTCAATTCCCTGTGCACGCTGTGCTTCACGCGCATTTTCACGTGTTTCCTGCAATGCACAATAATATACTACATATTATATTGCCACACATTTATACACAGTGGACCCTCAAGCGCACATACAGGCGGGACTCTTGCAGGACAATGTAAAAAGAAAGCTTGCCGTGTGTCATTGCTGCTTGCTGTATATCATACGCGTCAGCAAGAACAGCCCACGGGGGCCGGCGGCCATTGGGGCAACGGAGGCAAACGGTGCGTAGTTCCTGTCAGAAGCACAGATGCAGAAATGCATTTCGAACGCACGCGCGCGTAATCGTATTCCGGGTTTGCTCGATTTACTCGAGCGTGGCACATGGTGCGAGACACGCAGTGAATGCAGTTTTTATGCGGTGGGATTGTGTGTGATACGAAGTATGACATGCGGAAAATGGAGGGAATTTGATTGGAGGCAATTGAGGAGTGCACTCAATAAAAATATTGCAGTTTGGACAGTTTCTCAAGTGCAGTCACAAAGAAGCATTGTCTGGATACTTAAATTCTCCGTCAACTGTGCGCAAACGGAAATTATCATGACTGTATTTATTGTATTCGTCTTTGAATATTATTCCAACTGGAATGTGTTAGTGCTGCTGCTCTTCGTGGATCTTTAATCTTTCGTTGTGCTTCTCCAAATAAGAAAATAAATCTAGATCAAATAGAACAGTCGCGCACAAACACGCCGGTCACATACTTCCCACAAGCTTCCGACGCTCGTCAACTTAATCAAATCATAATATTTATTTCTTATATGTAAATATCGTCTAGGGATATTTGTTCCGTTCGGATAGGTAATATATTTAGAGAGCCTGCATCGATAAGGCAATTGCCTTATTGCCTTCTGCTGCACTTCACAAGGCCATATACGAATTCAAATGTATTGGCTTGATTTTCAACGATTTTTCAATTTTATCGCTGCTGATGTGAAACGCACTGGCTCAGAGTAAATAAATGAGCGCAGTTTTCTCCACGAGTAATCTGTCGATGGATTTATAGCGGGATTTTCAGGTTAGAGTTGCATATCAATTCAAATGTATGTACGTGATAACAATAATCTTTCCTGGTACTTTTGTCATTGCAAAACACAGCTCGTGTTGCTCCGTCTCGCACGAAGTCATCCGATCTCAAGCAAAGCACATGCGGAGTCCAGAAGTGAGGCTATGGCCGTGTTGTACGTGCCCGGCATGAGTCAACGCCTGGCTTACACTTACGCGCGGTGGTGCAATAATCCGTGGATTGTGTACTTACGGTACATGCGCCCCCTCATCGATTCGCGCACGCCGCGAGCATAGCCCACGACGGCCCTAGTGCCGCGAACCCTCTCGGCGTGCGTCGTCGTCGTCCTCGCCCGCCTGCTGCCTGTTGGCGTTCGTCGGCGTCGCCGTAACCCAAACACAAACGGCGGCTTTTGCGAGACGCATTGCATTTGTTCTTGCAATAAATAACAGCAATGCCTGTTGGCGTAGTAGACATATCGTTCGCATTGTTTCCGTAGTGCGTAGGCCACCAGTGTGAACAATTTCGGTTGTGTTTTGTTTTAAGTACGCATCGAGGGGAAGCAAAGTGCAATGCGCGAACGTAGGATTTAATCAGTGTTTATGGATTTATTGATATTGCATTAGCATTGCGAATTGAGTGTAGTAGTTCTAACAACTCGTTTAATGTACGCATATGGAAATTTGATGTAAATATCGCATTCTGGCATGAATGCACAGGGAAATCGTGGAGCAATAATCAAAGTCACCGGGAAAACTGCTGAAGATTAACCTTATTTTGGTATGTTGTAATATTCTTTCAACCTTAAAGAAATCATGCTATTCATTTGTTTTTAGTTGTTTGTGTAATTTTATTATAGTGTCATTATTGATTGAAACAAAATTATATATAAATGAACCAAGGGTTTATGTTATATAGGCCTAATTAAGACACATTTTCATTCGCGTACATAGCCAACAGTCACCTAAGAATGGCCATTAAAGAACACACCGTGTGATCCTATTACTTGCGATGTGTTAATGATCTAATGAAAACTACTACATGTAGTATATAACGTCTATATAACGTTGTGTTGTACGTAAACATTCTGTACACGAGTTGAGTAGATGGCAAATAATTTCTCTATTAGTTGCGAAGTCGTTTGCTGCATTTTCATTCACTCGTGAAAAGAAACCCTCGCGGCTGACGCACTTGTGGATGATGAAAATTCGCTCTTATCTCTAGTGCAACCTCCCGCGTATCATTCAGCGCGCCTGCCACACCGTTTCAGCTTGTTTTCTGTTCACAAACATAATTGCACATGTCGTCAATTCCATAAGAAATGCAAGCATTGAATTTGTTTCAATGCAACATCCGCAGCCAACAGCACAATCCGATGCGATCCACTTGTTCTGTAATATTTCATTTCAACATGTGCTGATGTTGTTTACGTGCGAGAGTTAATTCCTTATCTCGACATTGCAGGACGCCACGCATCTCACCCAGCCTCACCGTGCTCGCCGAGCAGACGGCGGGCGGGCGGCGGGGCCGCGTGCCCGTTGCCGATGATCCGTCGCCGCCACCAACTGGCCCGCGCACACATCGCAGTGGCGGGCATCGCAGCAACGGCTTCCCGCCGCCTGACAAACACTCCAACGCCTCCGGGCAACAATGGAAGCGATATACGGATTCGCCGGGTGTTGGAAGTCCACCTCCGCCTCCACCGGCGCCATCGAGTCCGACTAGTTCTCGACGTGAGCGGCGAAGTAGCCCGCATGGGAGCAATGGATCCGGGGGTAGTGTTAGCACTGGGACTAATGGAAATGGGTCTTCCAAGGATAAAAAGGTGCGGGGTGTACCGCAGAGTTTTGGTTATGTGAAGCGTGGCAGCACATCTACGTCCACTTCGACGACGACGTCTACGAATGGACACCATGCTGTGGCTAATGGCACGAATGGGGTTAGTGTAGGCGTTGGAGGCAATGGTGTGCTGCAAACTGCGTTGGCGAACGGAAATGGCAAAACTGCACAGGTGTCTGCTGTGCCGCGAACGAAAGTCAAAGTGTCAGGTGGCACGCAAACTTGTTCGAGTGATCTTCAACCACACAGTAAGTTATAACTTCGTTCAATTTAAGTAGAATTAAAATGCAGTCGAAATGCAAAATTCAAATTACGAGTCTTTTTTTTTTTTAGTAAATATCCTTTATGATTCGGTAACATTTTGTTTCTTTCTGGAATTTTAGTTTTACAAACAGTCTTGATTAATTTTCTCATGTTGCAATGACTTTAATTGCTTCTCATATTTTATTAACTAACTTTCAACTCGTAAGTCTTGAGTAAACTTTATGTAGTTTCTCAATTTCTCGGAAACAATTCCAACTAGTCACACACTACACTTGGGTGGTAATTTATTGAATTTTTCTAATCCGTGCTTGTGTTTTCTTTGTTTTAGAAGCAACGTCCCAGTTTAAGAGCTACTCACTGACCGGAAACGCAGCCACTCAGCTCAGTCAATCAGTGCGCGAACGTCTCATGGGCTCGCAGAGTCTTCCCAAAGGAGCGGCGCAGGAATACAGCCTAATGTTGAGACAGCGACCACCAAAAGCAAGTGATGGGTCGCTATCAGACACTCAAGCTGTGGAAGCCGGGAGTCCTTATGCTCCTTGGTTAAGGCACAGGTAAATTGAACAAATTTACTTAATATTATTAAGACGATGAGTGTAATAAGGATGATTGTATTATTTTTAGTAATACCTATTCAGTTGCTCCAAGGTTGTCTGAAACTGATAGTATGGAAAGTCTAACGAGTTTACCAGGACACCGTGGTAGTTTAACTCATGCTAGATTGCTGAGAGATTCACCATCGAGGTTGTCACGGAGTAATAGTATAAGGTGAGTTTTGTTTATACGCATCTACCTCAAAACCTACCTCAAACATTTAACATTTCATTTAACATATTTAAGGACGTCTGTTATTACACTTTTGTGTAGTATGTGTTGCCTATGTTGAAACTCTAAATTGCGTTGGAATTGTGTCGAACTCTGTTCTAATTCAATTCAATGAACAGATAACTAACAATACTTTTTCCACAATCTGTACACTTTCCTATTCAAACCATTGATTTTCTGTTTCGGTCGTTGCTGCAGCTACCTCAGAGAGCGGACGTTCCCCAGGTATACACAAACTAAAAACGCTGAAACAAACGCCAATCGCAAACAACTTACTGATATTGCTATTATGCTACCATTGCTATTATCGTTTATGACTTTGAGTATTATGTTGAAAAACTGTACTGCACTATAACACTTACTTTTTGTTTTTAGGTAAAACG
Source organism: Diploeciton nevermanni (assembly GCA_027575565.1). Taxonomy (NCBI): domain Eukaryota; kingdom Metazoa; phylum Arthropoda; class Insecta; order Coleoptera; family Staphylinidae; genus Diploeciton; species Diploeciton nevermanni. The sequence continues at coordinate 3,055,891 of JAODIE010000002.1, read as the reverse complement.
TTTTCGGCATGTTGCCTTCTTCAGTATGATTGAAATTGTTGGAAGTTTGCGATTTACTTAAACATTATATAAATAGCAAACTTCCACAATTTCAATCATACTGAAGAAGGCAACATGCCGATAACGTTTTACCTAAAAACAAAAAGTAAGTGTTATAGTGCAGTTTTTCAACATAATGAATCTTAAACACTTCGTCACC